>JAKTYB010000001.1:0-314715 GCA_030561725.1 Grinbergsozyma bentonensis | reverse complement strand
TAGACTGCATCTTCACAGCTAATTCAATTTCACTAGGTCTAAACACGAGACAGTCCTAGCGTGTGGTTGGTGTCATTAGATGTATTGATAATTCGTAAACGCCTCACCTCTCATTAAATAAAACGACCACAGCGTGGCCATGCGGCAACTACTCCCTCGCAGCTCTCGCAGCAGCTTCACTTTCGTATCCCTCGAGTCTGTGCTCCATCTTGATTCGTTGTCTCTCCTGCCATCTAGCCAGTTTGGCGTATTCATGAATATTAAACCCAAAAATCTTGGGAATGTAGCGCTCAGTCGGCCGCGTGGGCTCCAAAGAAGGATACACCTGAAGCAACATGGCCGGGAAAGACGTGCCAAAGTACGCTCCGTCGATATCAGCATGGCGCTGCGACTTTGGATTGTAAATGTCCTCACACTTGGGACAATACAGCTTGACAGTGGCCATGCGAGGCATGTCATAGAGGCCAACTGGCAGCAAAGCCTGATGCTGGCAGTGAACACGCTGGCATCGGCCAAAGTCACCAGCCTTATACTTGTCTAGCATTTTTTGAAGACCGCGGCCTGTCAAAATGAAGCGCGCATGGATAAGACCGTAGAGATGCTGGGCCTCTTGGTCAATTTGCTGCATTTGGTTATCGTCAAAGTCCTCTCCCAAGTTGTCCACCATTAGGTCAATCACTGGTGGCAATGAGTTCACCTCGGACGACAGTCCGGTCAAGTTGAATCTATCGACAATGTAGTCCTGGTCCACATCACAAAAGAACTCATTTCCGCGCACTCCCAGAAACCATTCGATCCACTGCTCTTCGCTGAAAGATGACGACCCAGTCAGGTCTTCTTCGCGGGACATGATGTTTTGAGGGAGAGTTTTGGTGGTTTTGGTGGTGGCTAAAAAACGACGATTCCTGGAGGCGGCTGGCGTAGCTGGGACTGGGGCTGTGCCCCAAAGGAGCGAATCTGAAGAAGAGCGGAGTGAAAAGGAAATCGTAGAAAAATTGGAGGACAAGAGAAAGAAGTTTAGACTGGCTTCTCCATGTGATGTTTGAATTTACGAGTCGTCAATGTGCCTGTGTTTTCGGTTTACGCTTACCGCCGGTCATCACAGCTCAGTAGCGCTTTCTCTGTTGGTTCCCCATTTCTTGAGAGAGCAGCTTCACCGACCGGAAAATTATAGGTCTGCCAAGAGCCTCTCCCCTAACCAACTGTAAAGCCCTTGCAATCTTGACAGCCTTGCTCCCCAGCCAGATCCTTATCCAATCACTGTTTCGGTCCGTTGCGTTGTGGCGCGCGGCTGTACCCGCGCGAAATACTGATTCCCTTGGGACTTGCCTAGCCCAGCGTGTGGGACTTTTTCGGGGCTCCAGCGTAGCGCACCGCCAGGCTGAAAAAGGCGTGCGCCAAAACAGCCCCCCCGTGCCAGCGGAGCACCGTCCCAGCACAATCTTGCCGCACCATGCTTTCCCCATGAAAATCCAGCTTTTACACATTTCACGGCTCACAACGGTGAAGCGCACAACTTCTGTACACGACAGCCCCACACCCCGAGACCAAAGTTGGGTTTACACAGATAGCATAACGGCCTGAAACACGATAGCATACGATAGCATTATCAAAAGTATAAGAGCTCTCGTCGTCCCCAAACACAATGCACATTATCAAGCCCTCGTGGCTGGCCCACACCGAGGAAGGTCGCAAATTTCAGGTCTACTCAGTGTCCGTTTCCAGTGATGGTCAGCGGCTCGCATCTGGTGGGCTTGATGGAAAAGTTCGCATCTGGTCCACGAAGGCAATCCTCAGCGATGCGCCCACCGGCCGCCAACTCTGCTCCATGAGTACCCACTCTGGCGCCGTCACCGTTGTGCGCTTCTCGCCCAATGGCAAGTACCTCGCGTCGGGTTCTGATGACTCCGTCGTTCTCATCTGGGAGCGTGACGAATCACGCGTTCCGACAAAGGAGTTTGGCAAGGCAGAGGCCGATTCCGAGACGTGGATCGCGCGTCGCCGTCTGATTGGCCATGAAAACGACGTCCAGGATTTGGCGTGGGCACCTGACCAGTCAATGCTCGTTACAGTCGGCCTCGACTCTGGAATTATTATCTGGAACGGCCAGACGTTTGAAAAAATTAAGCGCCTCGACATTCACCAGTCCCACGTCAAGGGCATAACCTTCGACCCAGCTAACAAGTACTTTGCGACGGCCTCCGATGACAGAACTCTCCAGATTGTCCACTACTCCCAAACTAATAACGACATTACATTTGGTGTCGAGTCCACTGTTACCGACCCATTCCGCGGCTCTCCACTGTCGACTTACTTTCGCCGGTGTTCATGGTCCCCCGATGGTTCTCACATTGCCGTTGCGAATGCCACAAATGGCCCAGTTTCGACGGTGGCTATCGTCAATCGTGGTTCGTGGAAATCAGATATTTCTCTCATCGGGCATGAGGCGCCTTGTGAAGTTGCTTCCTTCTGTCCGCGCATGTTTTCGCCAACCGAGCCTGTACCGGGCAAGCCTGTTGGCCCGCTCGTGGCAGTCATTGCCTCGGCCGCGCAAGATAATACCCTGGCGATTTGGAACACAGCCAATTCACGTCCGCTGCTTGTGGCAAAAAATGTCGCAGCAAAAACAGTCACTGATATCTCATGGTCCACTGACGGGTCTATATTGTTTGCTTCTTCTTTGGACGGTACTATTTCCGTTATATCGTTTGCCAAAGGCGAGCTCGGCTATGCTGTTTCCAAGGATGAGTGTGACTCGCAGCTTGCACGATACGGTGCCACGACGCTGGAGATTCCTGAGAGCGTTGACCAAGTCAAGCTAGAAGAGACCATTAATAAGCAAAGAATGGGAGAGATTATGGGCGGCGGGGAGCAGATCTTGCCAGAACAATCCAAAACTGCACCGACACATGCTACGACTACATCTGCTGCACCTGTTCCTCTCCTCTCTGAAACAATCGGGTTCCCAGATGTCAAAAAAGACAATGGAGATGTGGAGATGAAGGATGCTCCGGTATCCGCACCAAAAGAACATGCTTCCAATGGCACCAGTAATGGCGCTTCCAATGGCACAGCCAAAGCCGCTCGTCCAGCCCCAGCAAAAGTCACGATTACAAAAGATGGAAAAAAGCGGTTGGCCCCAACACTTGTCTCCGTCTCGAACGACCAGCAAAAGAAGCCTATGGCACCTTCTTCATCATCTGCCCTTGCCGGCGGTGGCTTAAACTTGGCCACCACTCAACTACCTGTTCTCGACATGTCATACCCGTCGCACGCCCTGCCTCCGGGAGGAGTTCCTTCGCTCATCATTGGCCATAAACGCAAAGATCCAGATGCTGCCGTGGATGGAGCTGCCGCTCCTAAAAAAATCAAGGACGATGTGCCAGAGTACCTGAGTAACTTGGTTGTCAACCCTGCGTCTGCCTACGCATCCTCTCGCCTGGCTGTACCCAAAATTAGAGCATCTTTCCAGGTCCCTTACTCCAGCGATTCCAAGGAGAAAAAGGTGTTGGAGGTGCGCAATTCTGAGACTGGTCCAAGTAGAATCGTGTCATCTCACGCTGGCCAAATGATTTTTGTTGACTATCTACCACGCTATGTGCAACTAGCTACAGGTACCGAGCATTTCTGGGCTGTGGCAACTGATGATGGCTCACTCTATGTCTACTCGCCGAGCGGGCGCCGGCTGGTCCCGCAGCTCGTTCTTGAGGCGTCTGTGACGTTTCTCGAATCGCGTGGACCGTATTTGCTGGCTATCAGCTGTGTCGGAATGGCCTACATCTGGGACATGGTACAGATGAAGGCTGTCATGCCTCCCGTTTCTCTAGCTCCTGTGCTTGATAACGGTATCAAAGCTGCTGAGGACGGTGTTAAAAAAGGCCCTAGCATCTCGCAAGCGGCAGTGACATTAACGGGCCACATTGTTGTGACTCTTACTACTGGGCAAGGCTATACATACGACCAGGCGCTGCTCATGTGGGCGCGTATTTCTGACTCGTGGTGGGCGCTTGGATCGCAATACTGGTCCTCTCGGGGCACCGACTCGGCCAGGACTTCTGCTGGTGTCGTTGGACTCGTGGAAAACCGTACTAATGAGGAAGTGGTTGTGCGTGGGGGCGCGCGTGGACGGCAGCTTGAGCGGATGGCTCGCAACCGTTCGCTTCAAGAAGGATACGAGGGTTTCGAAACTATCGTCTCAATTGCGCATTTAGAGAATCGCATCAGTGCGGCCATCATGCTTGAATCCAGCAAGGAGCTGGAGCAATTTTTGCTCATGTATGCACAGCGACTTGCCACTGAAGGAATGAAGGAGCGACTTGACGAGGTATGCAGGGAGCTGCTAGGCCCCGCTGTGGCCGTTCCCGAGACGCCTTGGACCGACGCCTTATGTGGGCTCAAGAAGCATGATCTATTGAGAAAGATCATCCTTGCTGTGGGGTCTATGCGGCAAGTCCAACGCGTAGTGAATGTCTACGCCGAGGCTCTGGAGCTGGAAACTGCCAGCTAGAAAATTTAAGTGAGAGCCAATTTTATTTGTATTATTTTGACTTCCCAGATTGCGGAAATTGGGCATCACTCAGGGTCCAGCGGAAACCCTGAGTGATCGTCCCGTCACTAGTGTCTGCGTGTTCGGGTCCTGTGCTAAAAACAGAACTCCAGCTTGGCGCTTTAGCGTCTTACGATTCCAAACGAGGGTCTGCGCGAGTGGGGCCTGATGGGGCTTCGGATGCATTGGATTATTATTTTTTTTTTCATTTCCAACACCCGGCCCCACCCAGAACTATCCGATTGAGAGACTTGTTGATGTAGTTACTGAGTCTGTCTGAGTGCATTGACTGGCAGTGCTGAAGTCCGCCAGACGGGAAGTTCGGGAACAGCGGGTGGAAGTAGTGGAGCTGAGGAATAGCGGAATTGAGGGGCACAAAGTTGGAAAGAGTGGAGTTGGATAGTGGCCGGTACTTGCGCTAGAACCTGCGGTGTTGGTAGCAGAAGTTGAACAGGAAGCGCCCAACTGGGCCCCCGTGGCCAGAGAGTTATTATCATTGAAGTCGCTGGGAGGGGTACATACCGTTTCGGTACGGGGTATATTTCGGGTATACTCCGGCCGCTGTATTGCGGAGTGCGTGCAATGGCACAACTTGCGCTGCACGCAGACTCACTGAGCGCATAGCCGCAGTGGAGGGTGTCAGGTCTGCGCGCCCTGCTGCAGATGCACGGGATGTCCGAAGAGAAACGCCGAGGCTGATCATCGGCGGCAGCGGGCAGAAAATGAGCACCACAAGGGCATCATGGGCGACGATCATGCAACCGACAGAACGCTGCTGGGTATTGGTAACGATAATCCTCTTTGACAGGTGCATGAGTGCAGCAGCGGTGCCGAGGAAACTGTGCATCTTACTGCCCGTTGCGGCGGCTGGAACGGAGCCCTGGATGGAGCCATGGTGGGCCTATGTGGGTTCCCAGTGGGGTTTTAGTTTCCGGGCGGCGCAAGCCAAACATGTAGAGGAAACGCTGAGGATAATGCACTGCGGAGTGCGCGCAGCGACGCGAGTCAGTGACCGAGGATATTGGGGAGATGTGTGTCCGGTGCACGTTGCGTTTTCCAAAATGCCGGTTCAGCTGTTTGTGTGACTATCAGTCGACCATGCACGCCACCAGCACACGCTGGCTCGCTTATCCGGGTGCCAGGGCCCCCCAGAGAGGGTGCGTAAGACCGATCGCGATTGCGTAGACCATGGGGAGGGATGCTGAAGGAGGGCGAAACTCGGGCGAAACTGGGGCTCTAGATCCCCGACTGTCTTTTGATTAATGACGCATTTGTTTTCCACGGCCATCTCCAGGAAAAATGACAGCAGGGCTCCCTGTTGGAGTCTCTTTGCCGCGCGCGCTAGGAATGCGTCCTGCTGCCGGGTGGGCACATGGGACCCCAAGTGGAGGCCTGCCAGGTTTTGATGCTATTCTTGTCTGTCTGCGGACAAGGATCTGACCGTGCGCGGCAGGATTCGGCTGCGACCCGAAAACTAACCGTGGTCATGTCTGAAGCTGCCTGATGAGCCCGAAGAGAGACTTATGAAGTGACCTTGACTCCGGCAAGCAAATGCCGGGGCACTGCTCCTCAACATTTCCTCCCCCTAAATATTTCTCCCACTAGCTAGCGCCGTAGTGGGAAGCTTGAAAGGCGGCTTCCCAGCAGCGAGGCGGGCGTCAGCGCAACCAGTTGCGCTCCGGTGGCCGGAAGACGAGTCCAGCCGACTGGGGCGTCGCTACACCTCTGCTACAAGACTGCTGAGACACTGACGGCCAGGTGGCTGGGTTTTTAGCTGTTGGCTGAATGCTCCCACCGTTCAATGCGAGCAAAGCTACAATAGATGGTCTGACGGAGTTGGCGTGATTCTCTCCTAAATGCGCACTATCGTACCGCCCGTTCCGCATTGCGCCTTGAGCCCCCCAAAAAGCCTCCCGACCCTCTCCCTACCAGAGCGGCTGCGGGTACCCCGCTTGACGCACAGCTCACTGCGCGCACTCGACTGTTTACGTTCAGCTGCAGATGGATGGCCAGTGCTGGGCGGAAGGGGAGGGCTTTTTCAGAGCCAGACCCTACAGTAGGCTTCAGGGGTGGGAGCTTCAGCAGGGATTGTTGTTCACGATTGTCAAGGCTCTGATGAAAAACAAGAGCATTACTACCATAGTAAGAAATTTCATATGACTCCCTTCTCCTCCCCGTCTCCTTCTCTCACCCACTTTACACTGTTGCTGTGGCTAGAAACTCCCTCCCCGATACTGTCCGCCCCAAAATTGAGTCCGCTGTCTCACTTGCGCGGACCCACTTTTTCATCAGCAAAAAAAAAAAGGCGTACCGCTGCCGGAGAACGTTGGCAGCGAGAAGCGGCCACTACTACATAAGGACCCGCGTGGCCACTTTTTGATCCCCACCAGCGTCGCCAGCATCCAACAAGCTTCGGGAACTCCTTACCCTGCCCCAGATATTATTTCGCGACAAAGTAAATCAGCGGTATTTGGCTCTCACCTTGCATTCCCCCCAGCCAGCCGCCGTTACCGCAAAAAGTCTTACGGCTTCTACGAATCCGAGCTCCCAGTAGCCGCAACAAACATTGTGTGCGCACTGCCCAGCCTCTCACTAAACCTCCCACTAGCGCCGCTCATCACCCACTAGCGCGCCGATCAGCACCCACTAGCGCGCCGCCAAAGTGGAGGGCCCTTGTACAAGAGCTAATCGTTAATGGACTTACAATGAGTGCCATGACCGTGAGTGCGACAACCATGTCTGTAGTAGCCACTACTGCGGGGACGTCCACAACATCCACGGCTGCCGCCACAGCCACCTTCTCCTTGCCGTCGGCTTTCGACACCTCGCTTGGGTCGAACTTCACCAACTCGTCATGCCCCACGTTTTTCAAGTCATTTCTTGCCGACCAGGATTTTATCGACTGCTACCCGATGTCGTTTTTTTTGCAGAATTCAAAATCGTACGTGCAGCTGGCCCGCAACGGCATGAACCTGGTGGAGGAGCTGCTCCTTGACTACTCATGCGCGGCTGACGCCGATAAGTGCAAGAACATCATGGACAAGCTGGCGGAACAATTAATCGACGAGTCAAATTGTTACACAGATATGAATCTGCAGCAACCGCTCGTCTCAGAGGCCTACCAGGACTTTGTCTCGTACAAGCTGGTGCGCGATGCTACCTGTTTGCGGACCAACCGCACCACCTCCGTCAATGCATCCTTCTGCTATACTGATGCCCTCTACGACTTTAGTGACTCGTCAGACGCATACCTGTACCTGTTGCCGCTGGGCCTTTCGTACCCCAACACATCTTACCCATCGTGCTCAGACTGCACGCGGCAGCTCATGGATCTGTTTTACACCTCCACCGGGAACTCCACTTTCGGAATTTCCTACACTTACAATTCGGCGGCCCAACAGATTGACTACAATTGCTCCTCGACCTTTGTGCCGTCCACCGCCAAGGCGCTACCATCCTCCAGCTCGTCCAAAAGCAAGTCAGGTGCAGCGTCGCTCACTGCATCGCTCACGCTGCCGTGGCTCCTAATTTATTTGTTTAGCCTGGTGCTTGCCATTTAGGCACCTTCTCGGATAGATCCGAGATTATTTATGCTGCCGAGCAGCCCTTTTTGTGCATAGAGCCACTCAGTGGCGGGCGCAAGCCCTGTATATTAATAATTGATGGGATAGATTAATGGATGGACAAAGTTGGCCGCAGACATGGAATCTTGCAGGGTGGCTCACTCCGAGTTCCTCCAAGATGACGCCATGCTTGTCAGTAGTGCGCCCGCCATCGGGCTCATCTCAACAATGTAATGCACCGCCCACGATGCTCGCTGCATTGCATTAAAGTGCATTACTATTAGCTAGATAAAAATAAAACATTTACAGCCTCTCCATTTAGCTGCCTGAGGGATTGGCCTTTGTAATTGGCTTTTGTTGAACTTGCTTCGCTAGTAGTCTTTAAGCTTCTCGACAGTAACAGCTGTGCCGTAGCATGTAATCTCGGTGGCTGTCAGATCTGGGATCGCCGTCATGTCCCAGCGAATGGCGTAGCAAGCATTACCGCCTTCATGCAGCACTCCAGCCAGCATGCGCTCCAAAGCCTGGTCTCTGGAGCGCATCAGGTTGGTGGTGAGGCCTTTGAGCTCTCCGCCAACTAGAGACTTGAAGCCGGCCCCGATGCCGACAGCCACGTTACGTGAGCGGATGGTGATGCCGTAGACAACACCATGGACCTTTGTGATTCGGTATCCAGGGATATCATTGGCTGTCGACATGATAATCCCGTGGTGAGCTCCGGGCATGACAATTCCGACACCTTCGTTGGACATGTTTTCGAGACAGTTGTAGTGCTGGTGGGGTAGTGGGTGGTGAATGAGTTAGACTAGCTGGTGACTAGACTAGAGGACTTCGAAGAAAATGTTGAATAATTGAGCAGGATATCACGCTATTTAAATACCTTTATGCTGTCCAACTGACGTCACGTTCGCTGTCCTGCCGATATCTGGTTTTGCCGTCACATGTGGACATAAACCTCACCCCCTGACAGTAGTGCCCCCCTCCTGGGAAGTGCAACCTCCCTAATAGTGGGGGGCTGCGTCGCCTCCAGGTCATTGGTGACTAACAAATTACTGGGCGTTTGCCAGAACTGTCAACGATGCAACGAACATTCTGCCCATGGCATGACCCATCCATGACAAAGACGGAGTGCTCGGAAGTTTAGATGCCGACTACTGCCAAGCGTTTGAAATTCGCGACAATCAATATGCTTATGATGGAGAGGTAAATAATCCAGCTCTTTTACTAGCCTGGCTGCTGATGTCAAAAGGAGTCACCAGCTGTCCCGACAGCTGCACCTGGGTGGAACTAGAGGAGTTGAGCTAACTTCCTAGTTGCTCGATTCGGCCCGAGAACACCTTCCCGAGACGCTAGCCTGTTAGGTTTCGATATCCGCGCTTGCAGAATTTCTGCCCTCGGCGCGCATCCAATGATGGCTGCTCCTGGCACTGCCCTAGCACTGCCCGCTCCATCGGTTGGACGCCGTGCACGGACCTTGCTGCGCCGATACCCGCAGCCTGCCTTCCCGCCACTGGAGTCCCAAACGCTCAGTGGGGCGTCTGCTGAGACAGCCCTCCCAGTTGGTAGGGGACCCACAAAGTCGAAGTTTGACCAGTCAGATTCTGAAATATACATCAAATCCACCTCCTTATAGAAATGAGAGCCTTCTCCGTCGTTAGTAGAACCGCTCTGTGCGCTGCCAGAACCTCCAGACCGATGCTGAGAAACTGCATGGCTCTCAAACCATCCTTTTCCCCCGTTGTTCAAACCCGTCTCTACTCGGAGTTTAACGACAAGCTCTTCCAGTCTGAGTTTTACAAAAAGCTTGCCGAAACTCCCGAAGCCCTGGAATCCATGCAATCCATCATGGATCTGCTGGTGGAGAAGAAGATTGTCGTCCCAGGCGAGGCTCCCTCGCCCTTTGCCATGATGCGTCTCATGACAGACAAGGAGCTCAAGTCAAAGTTTGAAAACTGTAAGTAATATCTCCAGTGCGACTCGCGCTGTGCTGCATTCGTGCTCATACTAACTCAGTCCGGGATATTTTGGAAAAGAATGATATCAAAATGACCAAGGACGATCTGTCCCATATTATGACGGCGCTCGACATGGAGAAGTAACTTGTACATAGTAATATTAACGCATTTAAATTCGATACTGCTAGATGGTGAGTAGAGCAGAGCACCTAGATGCTGGCGACGCTGGTCAGGTACGTCAGTAAATCAACCTTGGTGACAACATGCACCGGCTTGAGCGCCTCGTCAGTAACTACAGCCGCCGAGTTGTGCTCGAAGAAGCGGTTCAAAGCACTCAGAGGCGTGTCCACCGTAATCTTGGCAAACTGGCGCTTGGATTTAGCTGGCTTAGGCGTGCCCACACCAATAGTGCCAGGATTGGTTGTAGCGGGCGACTGAAAGTCGCGCAGCTGGCGGAAGTCCAGCATAACGCTGCTGATTTCAGAAGAGGTAGTGCAGCGTCCACGCGAGAGGTACGCCAAAATGTTACCAAGCGTTACCATACCAACCACATTACCGGCCGCCGACAGTACTGGAAGCTGGTCAAAGCCCTTCTCACGGAGCACGTCAATGGCTTGCTGGACCTTGGCAGATGCCGGGATGGTCACGACTGGCTTGAGCTGCAGATCGGCAATTGTTGCACCGGCATACTGGGTCTTCTTCTTGCTCTGCTCCTGCAGCGTCTTGTCGTCTACAAAGTTGTAGTACGTCATCCAGTCCTCGTCGACAAACTTAGTCAGGTACGATCGGAGAGAGTCGGGGAGCACAACAACAACAACGTCGTCCTTCGTCAAGTCCTTGGCAATGTGGGCAAGGGCAGCTAGTGCAGAGCCCGAAGAGCCACCACAAAGCAGACCCTCCTCCTTGATGAGGCGTCTAGCAAGCAAAAACGACTCGCGATCCTCGGTTTTCACCCACTCGTCAATCAGAGAGCGGTCGAGGACATCGGGAATAAAGTCGTAGCCAATACCCTCAACTTTGTAAGACTCTGTCGAGGTGTTGAGGGACTCTGGCTCAGCCAGGATCGAACCCTTGGGATCAGCACCAATCACCTTGATATCCTTGTTGTGTTTCTTGAGAGCACGGGCCGTGCCTGAGATGGTACCACCGGTACCAGCACCAGCCACTAGATAAGTAATTTTGCCACCAGTCTGCTCCCAGATCTCTTCTCCTGTTCCAAATTCGTGGGCCTTAGGGTTGTCGATATTTGAATACTGGTCCAGAATGACAGCATTGGGGATTTCCTTCTCGAGACGTTTAGCAACACCGATATGAGACTCAGGAGAGTCCCACGCAGCTTCAGTCGGCGTACGGACAATCTCAGCTCCAAGGGCCTTGAGGACAGACACCTTTTCGTTTGACATTTTCTCGGGAAGTGTAATGATGGTGCGGTAGCCTCTAACGGCACCCAGGAGCGCCAAGCCAATACCGGTGTTTCCCGAGGTCGGCTCAATCAAGGTTGTCACTCCTGGAGTGATACGGCCCGACTTTTCAGCCTCCAAAACCATACGCTTAGCGATTCTGTCTTTGACAGACCCGCCAGCGTTGAAGTACTCGCATTTCGCCAGCACCGTGGCCTCGATTCCAAGCTCTTTAGGGAGTCGCTCCAGCTTCACCAGAGGAGTGTTTCCAATGTGGTCTAGCACAGTAGTTCCTACCATTATTAATGACAATGTCAGGAGACTAGGAGTGACGGCGTTAAGGGAGAATATGAGTGGGAATCACGTGAATTTTTGATGATGTGTAGGCGGCTGTAGGCGGGAACACTCCGAGATTTTCACAAGGTGGGCGGCGGCCAAACTCCGAAATGAAAATTCAAGGCGGTCATGGACTCAGGGCTTTGCCGCCGCCCAAAAAAGCCGACTGGACCAAGTTGTTGCATAAAATGCTCAATTAACCTATACATTAATAAGATCTGCCAAACATGGTGTAAAACTTGGCGTCTCTACCACATTCACCAACACACTTGGTGCCTGCAGCAAGCTCTGGCTGGTCGAAAGGAATACACAGCGACTTGGCACCCATGGATGGCGCCTTCTCGTCAACAGCAACATCATCTGGCTGGCGCGCGGTTTTCTCCTTGATGCCATCTTCGCACTCCTCCTCACCACAGAACGGCGCAAGCAGCAGGTTCTTGTTGTTGAGGTTGGGCACAAAGTCTTCCAGCAGGGAGGCACGGATGAGGTGGCTGTCAAAGCTCGCCTTGGCCTTGTTGAAGAGGTTAGCCTGAATGTCCTCCAACAGCTTGTTGATGGCCGATGGCAGCTCATCCAGAGGAATTGTCACCTTGGCACCAGTGTCACGGCGCACAGCAACGACCTGGTTCTTCTTGATATCCTGGGGACCAACCTCGACGCGCAGAGGCGTACCGTGCAGTTCAGCATCCGCAAACTTCCAACCGGGAGAGTAGTTGTCACGGTAGTCACCGGAGACACGGACGTCAGCGGCAGCAATGGAAGCCTCCGCGGCCTGGGCAGCCTCAACAATGGTCTTGCGCTCAGCATCGGTAGTCTTGGCGGTGATGCCAACCGGGATGACAGTGACCTGGGTCTGCGCAACACGCGGTGGGAGAACCAGACCCTTGTTGTCGGAGTGGACCATGATCATGACACCAATGACACGAGTGGAAAGACCCCAGGAGTTTTGCCAAGCAAAAAGTTTGGGCTTGTCAGGACCTTCTGGGTTCTCGACACTAATGTTGAACATTTTGCTAAAGTTCTGGCCGAGGCAGTGAGAGGTACCTCCCTGGATGCCGCGACCGGAGGTGGGAATGTATCCCTCGACGGTGGTGGTGAAGAAAGAACCAGCAAACTTCTCCTTGACAGTCTTCTTGCCCTTGATAACGGGCACGGCCAGCAGCTCCTGGTAAATGTCGGCGTACCAGTCGAGAATCTGGAGCACCTCCTTGTTGGCGTCCTCGAAGGTGAGGTGGGCAGTGTGGCCCTCCTGCCAGAGGAACTCGCGCGTGCGCAAGAAGGGCTGCGGGTGCTTGAATTCCCAGCGCACGACCGAGTTCCACTGGTTAAGGCGCAGGGGAAGATCACGGTGCGAGCGGATCCACTTGGCGTAGTAAGGGTACATGACGGTTTCCGAGGTCGGGCGGATGGCGATGGGCTCGTCCAGGTCGGACGAGCCGGCCTTGGTGACCCAGGCGACTTCAGGAGCAAAGCCCTCAACGTGGTCCTTTTCCTTTTCCAAAACACGTCTGGAAACAAACATGGGGAAGTAGGCGTTCTGGACGCCGATGGACTTGATTCTCGTGTTGAAAAAGTCTTGGATTTTTTCCCAAATGGAATAGGACGCCGGTCTCATAATGTAGCAGCCAGATACGTCGTAGTAGTCGAGCAGCTCGGCCTTGGTGACAACCTGCTGGTACCACGACGAGAAGTCAACATTCTTGTCAACGGTGATGCCAATCAGAGCGGCATTGTCGAGTTTTCCAGACGGAGCTGTGGCAGCAGCGGCGGCGGCAGCAGCCTTGGGAGCAGAGGCAGTCTTGGGAGCCGGAGCCTGGGAGAAATCAACGACCTTAAAGTCGCAGACGCTCTCCAGATGCTTGCCGATATCGGCACCACTGACGGTGACGGTCTTTTTAGCGCCATTGTCCTCAACATAAAAAAAGGCCTCCTTAGCCTGGAGGAGCGCAGCATCAACGAGCACCGAGACCTTGGCAGCAGACTCTTTGGAAAGCGAGAGGGGAGACAGAAAGTCCTTGCTGACAGCAAAGATTTCGTTAATGAGGTCTTCAGAGGCCAATCGCGGGTCCTTGGTGGAAGACTCCGCAGCGATGGTGCCGGAGGCCGTGGAGGTGGCATGGAGAGCCACAACAAAGACTGGGAGGGCAGACTTGGTTTTGGTCTTGAAGAGCAGCGACTTGATGGCCGGTGCCTCCGAGCTGTCGTGCAGCGTGAGTTTGGAAATGTCCATTGGTGGGGGTGGGGGCGGAGGGGTTGTGAGAAGTGAAATCAAGTGAAATTTCGTGTTGTGAAATTTAGTTAGTGGGTAGGGGGTAGGGGAGAGTTTTGGGACGGTGAGGGCAGGGTGCGGGACGTGATTTTTGTATGAGGTGCTGGGTGGGTGATGACTGAATTCGCGCAGTCAACGGCGGTTCAGGATGAGGCTAAGAATTGGGGTAACGGTAGGGGAGAAGGGACTAAGAAGAAGGAAGGGGCAGGAGGAAAATGAGCTGATGGCAGGGGAGCTTATGACAAACGCTAGCACATTTGCAGTCGACTGGCTCTGGCATTTGCACAGCGATACTGTTGACAATTCTAGCGTTTGGAAATGGCGGCTGGGACATGGTCAAAAAGTGAGGGCACACAGTAGGCAGAAAAGGAGGAGGTGAATCGCTGGCATAGAGTAATGGCAGTGCTTAGGGGCACTATGACTATTTGGTCGTCATTATGACAGATTGAGATGCCCTATGACAGCAAACTAAATAGTGCTAGGACCAAAACGGTGCCTCTGACGCGTGTGTCCGCCACGACCCACTAGCTTATCAGTTGGGCTGGGACCGGCAGTAGCTCTGCCAAAGAATTACAAAATAGGGCGCAGTCTTGAGCTAGAATTCCTTTAAGATTTTACCCAGTTTTCTTCTCCATATTCCAGTCAAACATGTTCAACACTCCCCTCAACTCCTCCCTCCTTTTTCTCCTCCGACTCGTCACTCGGTGACAGTCGACAGCTCACCAGACAGTCTGAGGACCACCAGCCCAAACAGTCAGACTCCCAGCTGAAATTTCAACATAAAACCCACCCACTCCCCGCCCATTTCTCCATCCCAAATCTCGTCTAATCTCAATGGACCTCGTCAAGGAGACAGCAGAAAAACTCAAGGTGGCCGTTTCTAGCGGCCCCAAAGTCTATGTCAGTGAAAAGTCCGGCAAGGATGAGCCGGGCTACGGCTCCTCCGAGTCCAAGCCCTATGCCTCCGCGGCCTACGCCGTTTTTGCCAGCCCAGATGCCCAGATTCTTGTCGACAAGGCCGATGCCGAGGGCTTTCAGCCAATCTCGCCTTCTGCCCTGAAGAAGGCCAAGAAGGGTGCCGATGGTCTTGCCAAGAAGGCTGAAAAGGCCAAGAAGGCAGAGGCCGACGCGGCCTCGGCCGCTGCCGCTGACGCCGCCAAGCTCGAGGCTTCCAAGGCTATTGTCATCTCCGAGGACCAGTCGCTGCCGGCTGCCTCCAAAATCAAGATCCGCCAGGCCACCGAAAACCGTGGCAAGCGCGTTTTTGTGTCTGGCTGGATCCACAGACTGCGCCCGCAAAAGGGCATGGTTTTTATTGTTCTGAGAGACGGCACTGGCTTTTTGCAATGTGTGCTGAGCGGTGATCTGGCCAACGCATACCAGACGCAGACCCTCACTCTCGAGTCGTCTGTGTCGCTGTACGGCGTCGTCACTCAGGTGCCCGAGGGCCAGAACGCTCCCGGCGGTCACGAGCTGGTGGTCGACTACTACAAGGTTGTGGGTCTGGCTCCGGGCGGTGAGGACTCGGTTTCCAACAAGATTCAGAAGGACACGGACCCCTCGATTCTGCTCGACCAGCGCCACCTGACGCTGCGTGGTGACGAGCTCAGCGCCATTATGCGTGTCCGCGCCGCCTTCCTCAAGGCCGTTCGCCAGGTTTACGTTGAGCAGGGCGTTCTCGAAGTGACCCCGCCCTGCATGGTGCAGACCCAGGTCGAGGGCGGCTCGACGCTGTTCGGCTTCAACTACTACGGCGAGGACGCTTACCTAACTCAGTCATCGCAGCTCTACCTCGAGACGTGTGTGCCGGCACTGGGCGACGTTTACTGCATCCAGGAGTCGTTCCGCGCCGAGAAGTCCCACACCCGCCGCCATCTGTCGGAGTACACCCACATTGAGGCCGAGCTTGGCTTTTTGACGTTTGACGACATGCTCCAGCACCTGGAAACCGTCATTTGCGACACCGTCGACAAGGTGCTGGCCGATCCCGAGGCTGGCCCACTGGTGAAGCAGCTCAACCCCAAGTTTGTTGCTCCGGCCCGCCCGTTCAAGCGCATGACATACTCTGACGGCATTGACTGGCTCAACGAGCACCTGCCGGCCATCAAGGCTGGCGAGCGCGCCAAGTTTGAGTTTGGCGAGGACATTGCCGAGGCTGAGGAGCGCTACATGACGGATACGATTGGTGTGCCCATTCTGCTGACGCGCTTCCCGCTCGAAATCAAGTCCTTCTACATGAAGAAGTGCGCTGACGATCCGCGCGTCACCGAGTCGGTTGATGTGCTCATGCCCAACGTGGGAGAGATCACCGGTGGCTCCATGCGTATCGAAGACCTGGACGAGCTGCTAGCAGGCTTCAAGAGAGAGGGTATCAGCACAGACCCCTACTACTGGTTCACAGATCTGCGCAAGTACGGTACCTTCCCCCACGGAGGCTACGGTCTGGGCACGGAGCGTATTCTGGCGTGGCTCTGCGACCGTTTCACAGTCAGAGACTGCTCGCTGTACCCTAGATTCACAGGCCGCTGCAAGCCATAGAGGAAGACAAAATAATGATAACCAATTCCCATAAATACATATTAGACCTGATGAAGGAAGAAGATTCGTGTGATCAAAGACTAGTCCCGATCAAGCCAAATAAATAGGTTTAGACCACGCGAGTGCGCTTGCCGACCACGTAGCCGGCAGTGAATGACAGGGAGCACACTACTGACAAGCCAACCACGAGCGACACCGGACTGAACTCCATAAAGTAGGCTGCCGCAGCAGCATCGCTGCTAGCCACGTCTGCCCGCTTGCGCTTTTCCTTGAGACTCCCGGAATCCTTCCGGTGCAGCTCCATCTGCTGGTCGGAGATAATGTGCAGCTGGGGCACGGGCTGCTGCTGCTTCTGCTGCTTCTGCTGCTGCTGCTGCTGCTGCTGGGGCAGCACTGCAACACTCTGAGCGCCCTTGCCGAGAGCCAAGCTGCTCAACGACGTTCCCAGCAGCTCTGTACCATGCGATTCCCCATGAAACACCACCTCGGTGCTGTCATCGTCGTATTCCTCCTCTGAAGAGGACATGGACCCGTTTACGTCTACATACAAGGACTGTGATGGGGAGTCGTTGACGTCGATCCACGATTCTGCGTTAGTCAGGACAAGGGACAGGGCCTGCTGGGTACTCACTTTCAACGTCTTCTCGCAGGTATTTCTCTCTCTCTGCTCTAGAAACCATGATGGGAAGAGTTTCAAGCTGCTTGGTTCAGGTTAGGAGTGATGGGTTCACAGTGGGCACGTGAAAGATAGCACGGTCTGTGGGTCAGATGCGTATATTTTTTGTTGGGTGGGGGATAAGGAAATCAAGGCGGATGGGCAGGGGGGATAAGAGCCAGGGGGAATAGAGAGGCAAGGAAACAGAGGGGGAAACCATGGAAGTTTAAGCGCTGGTTGGAGGGGGAACGACTGCAAAAATCTGCCACAAGAGTCGCCGAACCCGATTCTTCAAGTCCAAGTTTGCTCAGCTGTCCGTGGCCTAGCAACTAGCGGAGGTGGCTGAGACGAAAACGCTCAGGGGTGAGTGTCATCGTGATGACTGTACTGGGCGCAGGTTGCGACTAGAAAAAAAATCTACATTGTTTAGAGATAATCGTACCAGATATAGAAGAGCATTCGATAATACTGCACTTCATCAATGCCAGACCAACATACGTATTATACTTTAGACTGAGTCTCGTACCGGCCCCACCTACACGCTCATTGTGGAGACGCGACACCAGTGACTTAAAGGTGATGTGCGGCATAGCCAAAGGGGGCCAAATGTCATCAGTTATTTTGCTGACACTAGCATAGTATTAGATAGAGCTGACAAAAGCGGCCACAGTTGGCTTGTTAAGCCGGTGGACTGTTAGAGGGAGTCTGGTTAACAGTTGGCATTGAGAGAAGTTTGAAACGCGATTTGCACGGAAATAAGTCATTGGATGTGCTAGAAATTTTGCACCAGAGATCTCTTTCACCTTCCTTGCAATGTGCCTCGATTCTGATGAGCAATGGCAGTTGAAAGACGCAACTAAGACAAGGTCACTCAGACTCACTTTTGAAACAAAGAATGCAGAGTAGGTCCAAAATGTCAATGAAAGGTTCAAGTACTGTTTTCGTCACATATGTAGACCAGATCGGAAACTGGATGTCACTGGCTGGACACAGTGAGGTATTGAGGCCGTGCATGAGCCGTGCAAAACGGAGTACAAGAAGCAGAGTTGATTTAAATTGCTGAGAAATTAATCATAGCTTTTTCGATAATGCCATGAGACCCGTGTAGTGCAGTTGCGACTTGATTCACGCCAATTTTCAGCCCTGTCGCTCACCTGCAGACCAAAATCCTTCATGATTCATGTTACACTAGTTATTGAGTATATCAATTTTGAATTGAATTGTCAAAATTCCTCAATTACGACTCTAAAACCCAATAAGGCAAAGGCGGCACCCGTGAAAGTGCCGCAAAGAAAAAGAAAGAAAGAAAGAAAATGTACTCCCCCAAATTTTTCTTCTTCTTTCTTTTCTTTCTTTCTTTCTTTCGTGAAAGTGCCGCAAAATATGCATTTATAGTAGTGCGAACGGATAGATATTGAAAACTCAATACAAGTTTCAATCCGGTCTATTGGCCCAGTTGGTTAAGGCGTGGTGCTAATACTTGATAGTTGACGCCAAGATCGGCGGTTCGATCCCGCCATGGACCATTATTTTTTTTCCTTTTGCTATTGTAAGTTCAGATGATTATCAGCATCTATTTTTTTTACCTGAGGGAGTGTTCCTACTAATGTATTATCAAATCCCATATAAACTTTTGCCTAGTCGCATTCACCGGGCCACCAGCGAGAGCTTGTCAGGCCGCTTGCTGTGCAAGCCCGTTTGTACCTAAATTATAATGTCAATTAAAGACTAACGTCTACATGCAATCCCGAAAAGAAACAAAAGTTACTCGCTCTTTGACTTCTTGGGCTGGTATCCCTTGTAGGACTTTCGGAAAAAGTCGACAAAGAGATATGTCAGCGGCGTAAGGTACGCGACATTGACAAGCACAGCAAAGGTCTGGCCCGAGTTGGCCAGACAGCGGGTGTAGGTCTTCTGCAGCGGGTTGAAGTAGTAGACAAACATGTGCAGGAAGGCAAGGGAGCCACCGACCAAAAACTGCGTGATCTGGCACGTGGTGAGGGCCTGCTTGAGAACCTTGGGCACCGGAATGCGCAGCGTGCTCAGCGTGTAGTAAAAGTACATGATGGTGTGGATGAGCGAGTTGAACACGACAAAGACCCAGATAGGCGGCGACGAGTAGCGGATGCCGACATACATGGAGAGCATGGCACCAGCGTGGTGGTATGTCTGCAGCAGCGACGAGGGACGGCCCTTGGCGAGAATAATCATGGTGTCCACCACCTCGTAGAACTTGGAGAGGTAGAAAATGAAGCCGTAGTAGGCGAGGCCGTTTTCCCAAATGCCCTCGCGCGTGTCGCAGAGCGAGCGCCAGAAGCCTGCAGGAGACTCAACCAGCGGAGAGGGCTCGAGCGGCGAAAGGGCGGCGGTCGTCTCGACAATGCGATGCACAGACTTGTAGATGGAGTAGGTCATTCCCACACAGGTCCAGCCGGAGTAGATGCAGAGCAGCAGGTTGTGGAGCACCACAAAGTAGTGGAAGGCCCGGGTCTTGGTGATGGCCAGGGGCTCTCTGTTTGTGCGTCGGTAGCGGTTGGCGGCGTGGGCGAGAATGGCATAGGTCGAGGCAATGGCCAGCGGGACTCTCACGTCCATGAAAATTTCAAAGAGGTTGGCATCAAAGTTGAGTGGGGACTGCGGGATGGCAATTCCACGGGGCAGCTTGAGTGCGTATGATGGGATGGTGAAGGAGATGAAGGAGTTGATGGTCTCCATGGTGAGGATGATGGTCGGGGTGGGGCGGAAAAACAAGAGAAACGGAAACCTTTTGCTTGTTGGGCGGACGGGACTGATTAAATAAGCCTGTCAGAGGTGAGGCGAAAAAATATCCCTTGTAACAGAAACGAGGCACCGGATGCGATGGAACTGCCAGATTGGGGTCAACGTCTGGAATTGTTGGTTAATTTGTCGGGGAGGGGGGGCGTCGGCAGTCGGCTTCCGGGAGCGTCGTGCAGTCTCAAAGATCTCCAGACGGCGGCTTGTTGGGAGGGCAGAAGCGGGGGGAGAGGGCACAGATGGCTGAAGGGGGGAGGACTGGCAACGTTGGGCGCCAGGGCCGGGCTTTTATATGCTTTGGAGTAAATGCGCGCTCTTCGGCACTACATGGTTGGCTGCTTCCGCGGTTGCGGGAACCGCCCGTAGTTGGGGGAGGGGCACCGGTACCTACCGCCGTGTTTTGTTGCTCATGGTGCTCACTTTGGGCCACACCACTAACGCCGAGAGCCTGCCGGATGGCCGCTTGCGCCTGTTTTGGGGCGGGTGGTTGGGGACAAGGCGGGGGTCTGCTAAGAGTCGTTTGGGGAATGAAATTGGCAGCTGCAACAGTTTGCTGTAGCGCACTGGCAACCCTCTAGAGAACGGGCAGGATCAAGCTGCGGGGAGCTCCCAAATGCACCTTTTCTGTGCTTCTGCCCCGGCCTCGCTAGCTCTCATTGTGCGCGGGCCAATGTTTACCCGCCGCAGCTCACCCAACATATCCGACTCGGCACTGCCGGCATCTTTCGAGACCCAGAATTGCCGCTATCACCAATGCAGACAGAACTAAAACAATGCGGCGCCGGTGTTTACACGCGTTTTGACAGGGCCGTTGCGGCTGCCGAGGTTCACGGTTTTTTGCAGCAACTAACATCCCCCGGCTGCAAACGCCTTATTGCCCGGAATCCTCTCATTGATGTCGTATCCGATGAGCTCGGACGCTAAACGCACACACGTGACCGGCAACACACCGGAACCGCGTCTTGCCCAACAGTTTCCGATCCCGTCGCCGCACCAGCGATGCAGCGGAGCTTCTGCATCCGCTGCCTGAGTCTTGTCCCCATCGCCCAGATCCCCCGGCCACTCAGCGCACTTCGGTCCCCCGCCACGGCAACTGTCAGTGGGCAGCAATGTGGTCACGTGACCTCATCGCGTCCACCCCGCCCCACTCCCCCCTGTCGAGTTGCGGTGTCGGCACATCTCCGCTACTGGAAAGCGCTACTAGGCTTGAACAGCGTTACAACAATGACCTCTTTGTTTGTCCAGCTGTTCTATTCCAGCCTTCCTTCTTGGAATTGCCACCTGTCATTACCCCTTCTCGCTAGCGGTTCTCGCCGAAAATCGCAGCTAACTTAGTGCCAGCAGGCTCGCTGTAGGAAAATGAAATTTTATGCTCTATTGTAATTTATATTCTATAATGCTAAGCCCTACTCGTCGGCCCTCTTGTAGTCAGTGTAGCCAGTCGGTCCGTCAGCATAGAACAAACTGCGATCGTATGGTGTCAGCTTGATGCCCTTTTCCAGACGGTCAATCAGATCGGGATTGGAAATGTAGTATCGGCCAGCCGCAACCAGACTGTGATCGTTCTCATCCGCAATCTCCATGGCCTTGTCAGTGATGCCACCGGCACGAATCAGCACACCAGGCCACATGTCTCTAAACAGCTCTGCCTTAGCATAAGCCGGCGACTCTCCGTCGAAAATACCGTTGATGCGCGGCTCCACCACATGCAAATAGGCCAGGCGCTGACCCAGTTCGTAGCGCTTCACAAGCTCGGCCACAATGTAGGTGAACTGCGCAACGTTCTGGGGAGTGACGTCCATGGCTCCGAAACCGTCGTTCCAGGGCGAAAAGCGAATACCAACTTTCTCGGGACCAATTGCGGCAGATACTGCGTCAACCACCTCAAGGGCAAAGCGAGCACGATTTTCGATGGATCCTCCGTACTCATCGGTGCGCTGGTTGCTGACGCTGTGCAGAAACTGGTCCAACAGGTATCCGTGCGCCGAGTGGATCTCGACACCATCGGCACCGGCCTCAATGGCGTTCTTGGCAGCATTCACATAGTCCTGAACGTACTCCTTGACCTCAGCAGTCGTCAGGGCTCTTGGAACAACGCCATGCTCCTTGGTCAAACCTGAAACAGCCGATGCCGAAACGTAGTCGACACCACCCGCCTTGTTGAGGGCAGGGTCTGTGTTAGCGCCGAGAGCCCACAGCTGCATGAAAAAGAAGGACTTGTTCTTGTGCACAACCTCCGTGACCTTCTTCCAGGCATCGATCTGTTGCTGCGTCCAAATACCTGGAACATTTTTGAAGAGACCTGCACGCTTCGTGATGAGGGTTCCTTCGGAGATGAGAAGCGACCCAGGGCGCTTGGAGCGCTGATCGTAGTACTCTACGGTAATATCCTCAACGTAGCCGTGAGGAGCGCGCAGTCGGGTGAGAGGCGCCAACACCAGGCGGTTCTGGAGCTCGACAGGGCCAACTTGAATAGGTTGAAAGAGATTGGACTTGGTCATTTTGATACTGATGATGATCGATGCTTTCCAATGGATATCCCCCCCTCTTTATACCCGAGCCACCCACCTTCAAAATTCTGCGTGCTTACTGTGTGATATGTGGGAACCGCCCGCTTAGCTTGGAGTGATGCTTCTGGAATAGAGACGTCCATGCGGGATCCGCCCGCTTAATCCTATTTGCTGGTATGCCGCATCGCGGCATAGTTCGGCATGTCGGAGAAACAAGCTCCGAGGTGGACCCAAATGGAAGGCTGACAAATATTTGACTCGGGTCCATTCTCGGTGCCTTACTTACGTGAGTCCGCTAACGGCGCGATGCCTGTAAGCAGAAAAAAACAAAAAAAATTCGGGGGGAGTATGGCCTCTGGAGATTTGCCTCAGCAACCGATCGGCTTTTTTTCCCACAATCCCCCCTGTTTTCGCTTATTTTCGGGCTTTCATCCGCCTCCTAGATGTGTCGTTCGCGCTATCTTCCCTTGTTCCAAAGTTGGTAGGACCTCCCTCTCAGGACATTTTCTGGAGATTTCTATGCGATGCACTAGGACAGCGGAGCGCACATAGGGGCATGGACGCGTGCTTTTTCGGCTTTTGAGACGGATCGCTTCTCTCGATGCCTCCCATTATGCTGATACCCCCTGCACCAGAGTTCATCACTTTTCAGAAACTGCCCTCGTGCTCTTGAAGCAGGGACAGCCGGACCCACAGCAAGTGCCAGACCAGTACTGCTACTGTCAAACCGACGAGTAAACCGCAAACTTCTCAGTGAAAAACTCTGCCCTGGGCGTTTGGCTACGCCGCCTCCGTTGATTGTCCCCGCCATGCTCCCCTGGCCCCAATAATAAAACAAACTCAGTCTATTAAGTATCATCTCCTCCACGAAATAGCCCAGCTCTCTCCAAGTTTCGGTTCTTCACTCTTGCACACATGTCTAGTTCTGATTCTGACGACGACTTGCTTGCGCTGGCTGGCGCTGCCGACGATACTGAAGAAGAAGACGTTGCTCCCCGCAAGCGCGGCGGACGGACTGCTTCAGCAAGTCCCTCTGGCGGAGAAACAAAGCGCAAGAAGACGGCGGTGAATGTCGCCTCAGACGAAGGGGAAGATGATGATGACGAAGCAGACGAAGCAGATGACTACTCAGATGGTTCTGCGAATGCCTCTGATGCGGAAAGCGATGAGGACACCGACGATGAGTCGGCAAACCCGTTCCCGCTAGAGGGCAAGTACAAGGACGTCAAGGACCGGGAGGCGTTGCTAGCAATGCCAGAAATCGAACGTGAGCAGATTCTTTTTGAGAGAAGTCAGGAAATGCAGCGATACAACGAACGCAAGTATTTGGCGAAGCGTGCGTCCAAGTCCAGGGAAGGACTGCGGGTGAGCAAGCGAGACAAGAGCGGCGACGTTTCAAGGCTTAATGATCTCAAGAAGGCTAGAATGGAAAAGTCGTCGCGTTTGCAGGATCGTGCCCGTGGACTTGCCAAGCGGAAGGTCGAGAGCGAGTCAGAGTACTCTGAAGGAGAGGATGACAAGCGCTCAGCGTACAGCGACGAGAGCGACGTTGGTGGCGACGATGAGCGTGTACAGTGGGCCGAGGAGGATGAGGCCCCTAAACCCGTAACTCTCCACGATGTCAACAAGATTATTTGGGGCCGGACACTGCTGAGCCAGTTCTGCCATCATCCAAAGTTTGCCGACACTGTCGTGGGCTGCTATGTGCGGGTCAACATTGGCCGCAACCGCGACAAAAACGAAGATGTCTACCGACTATGTCTTGTCACGGACGTGGTCAAGAGCCGGCCCTACCAGCTGGTGGGTTCGCGTGTCGTGGACGAGATGCTCAAGCTGACCCATGGCAGCTACGAAAAGGTCTTTGAAATGGGCTACTGCAGCGACCACAAGGCCACTGAAGAGGAGTTTTCCACCTATGTCACAGCCTTGGAAAATAACGATAGCGCACTGCCGTCCAAGCGGCGGTTCGACCGCAAGTACCGAGAGCTAGTGGAGATGCGCGAATACGTAATGACCCCGGAAGAGGTCAACGCCATGATTTCCAAGCGGCAACAGCTCAAATCCACTCAACGAGGAGCCAACGCCGTGCTTGAGAAGAGCATGTTGGAACAGCAGAAGGCTGAGGCGTTAGAGAGCGGTAATGAGGAGCAGGTTCTTGTGCTAGACGCCAAGATCGCTAAAATTGAGGCCTCGCTCAAGGCGGCTACCAATTATGCCGACGCCTTGTCTAAGGTCAATGAGCGCAATCGTCGCGCTAACAAGGAGGAGATTCGCCGAGCGGAGCTCAAGACCAATAACATGAGACGCCAGGGTGGTGGTGCGGATGGTGCCAATCCATTTTCTCGACTCAAGACCAACGCGCGCATGTTTTACGGGTCTTCGCGCGAGCCTGAAAAGCCTGCCTCGGCGGTGATTCCAGTCAGTACCATTGATGTCAAGACCGAAGTTAGTGGAGAGACATCCAAAAAGGTTGATGAGGCCATTGGTAGTGTTGATATTGGTCTTGAGATTGACATTTGAGGCAGAGTGCTCTAGATATTACTAGACACGGAGCATCTGTGGCCTGTATGATAATGTATATATATGAGATGGCTAAGAAAAGAGGATGCTGAAAAAGAGCCGAGATTTGAGGCCCTCCACAAAGAACAGATGAACAAAATGCCAGTCAACCAAGGTGCTCAATCCTGCTCCAAGCGTAGAACCATTTTTTTTTTCTACCACAACGGTTCTCCTACCTTGGCCTCCCTCTGCCTTCTGTCCCCACGCCGCCTGGAAAAATTACATAAGCCAAAAACTGCCAGTCCGAAATTTTCAAACCTGACAAGAAGATGGCAAGAGGAGGCAACCGGGGTAGTAACGGCACCGGCCGGACCGGTGAGCGCAGGCAAAAGGAACTCAACGATTTCCCCACCACAATGGCCATGTGGGACTTCAACCACTGCGATCCCAAGCGCTGCTCTGGCAAGAAGCTGGCTCGTCTGGGCCTCATCAAGGACATGAGAATTGGCCAAAAGTTTGGCGGAGTCGTCGTGTCACCCAACGGGAAAGGAGTTGTTTGTCCAGATGATGCCGAAATTGTTGAAAAGTACGGGGCTGCCGTTGTGGAATGTTCCTGGGCTCGTATCGACGAGATTCCTTTCAGTAAGATTGGCGGGCCGCATGAGCGTCTCTTGCCCTACCTGGTGGCAGCCAATCAGGTCAACTATGGTCGTCCATGGAAGCTCAACTGTGTGGAAGCTTTGGCGGCATGTTTTGCAATCACAGGCCACTTTGACTGGGCCGAGGAGGCACTTAAGCACTTCTCGTGGGGCCCCAATTTCTTGACTCTCAACGAAGAGCTGCTCTACATTTATTCTCAGTGCACTGACGCTGAGAGTGTGCAGAGAGCGCAGGAGGAGTTTTTGGCAAGAGAGGCACAGGAGAAGGATGAGAGAAAGAACAAGGATTGGACTGTGGGTGAGAAGGATCACGGAGCACCGGGCGAACTACCACCGAGTGACTCGGATGAGTACGATTATGGGGAGGAAGAGGAAGAGGAAGAGGAAGAGAAGGAGTAAGGAAGCTCTCGATTAACCTTTTGTTGAGGCTTGGACAATAAACCCCGCCGCAATGCCTATTTATCTGTCATTCATTTCATTCGTTAAAATAATTAAATAAGCCAGCTGGCCCTCAGGCCTTAGCTTTGGACTTTTTGGCCTTGACTTCGGCTGACCAGCCCGGAATGTCTGATCCCGGGCCACCAACCAGTCGGTGAACGTACTCCTCGCCCATGCCAGATACATCCTTCAACCATTTGTGGGCAACCATGCCGCCAGCATCAGCACGTTTGGCAGGCGACAGATTGAGCATAGGATGCAAAAAGGATGCAAGGACCTTGGCATCCTTGGCCGAGTATTGATACTTTTCTACCAGCACCTCTTCGAGGTGCCAGACCTTGAGCTTAGCAATGTTGCGCAGCTCGCCCTTTGAGTTGAAGAAGTCCTTGGACCATCTGCCCTCCATAATGAGGCTAGGCGGTATATGTCCGAGCAGCTCGATGATTTGTGCAATGTGATCGTCGTCTTTGGTATAGGACTTTCCGGACTGCGGATCAAATAAATAGTCGCCGGTCAGCAGCTCAAAAACGAGGGCCGATACTGACCAAATGTCGGCTGACGCGCCCCATTTTGCGCCAAGCAGAACTTCGGGAGCGCGATATTGTCGGGTCTGAATGTCATTGGTGAAGTGATGCGACACCCAGCATGCGTTGCCAAGATCTGCAATCTTAACGTTGAGCAGGTTTGACCACTCGGATGAGTGGGTAGACGACGGCGACGAGGACCGTGAGGAAGCCAGCGTCTTGGACTGATCCGAGTCATTATCGGACATTGTGAAGCTGGGTCCGCTGGTCGTATCAGAGAGCGTGTTTGTGGCTGTGGCTTGAGCCTTGCCCTCGAGAATAGGAGACGAAGTGCGCGACTCAAAGTACGATGCATCGGCGCCCCACAGAGAGGTGAGGAGCGGCGATGGCAGGGGTTGTGAGTTGACGATGGAGGACCGTCTCGAGGCCGGGCGACCGCTGCGACCAGGACGTGAAGTGTCCTTGCGCGCAATCTGCTGCCGAGACTGTTCCTCCTCTTCTTCGCACTTGCGGATGATGGCGTCCACGTCTTCAATCTCAATGAGCACGTTTTCAGGCTTCAGGTCCGTGTGAATGATGCCGCACTCGCGATGCAAATAGTCGAGGCCCAAAAGAACCTGCTTGGTAATCTGTTTCACGAGCGGTACGGGGATGCCCTTGTGGTTGTAGCGCTTAATGAGACCCAGCAGGTTCTCGCCGAGCACCTCAAAAACCATGCAGACGTGGGAGCCGTTCGGGCCGTCGTGCATGAACGAGTCGAGGAGCTCAACAACATAGCGCTTTCCAGGGTGATTCTTGTCAGCGTCAGTGACCTTCTTGAGCAGCGCGATTTCGTCCATCGCGGTCTCTGTGTATTGAGAGGCCGAGCGTACAACCTTTAGAGCTGCGTAGTGACCGTTGCGCTCGGCGTCAGTCACGAGCCAGACGGTTGAGAAGTGGCCCCAACCAAGCTTGCGGACAATGCGATAACGGCCGTTCTTGTAGGTCTCTCCAATCGTGACAGGATGGTAGCCGCCCTTGCAGTAGTCCTGGTAGTCTTCTTCTTCAACCGGAATGTCGTCATCTTCGTCAGGGTCTGTGTCAGCGTCGTGGTCGTCGTACGCTGGTGGTGGGTCGTCGAAAGAGGCTGATGTTGTTGCAGGAATACGGCCGCCTTGAGCCGTGGCAGAAGCCCCGGTGGGGCTCACTGGACCAGGGGAGCTGCCAGGACTGCTCTCCTTGGATGGTTTGACGAGGTTATGGCAGTTAGGGCTGCCAGCAAACTTTGTGTTCCAGACAAAGCGTGAGCCTTGAAGAGAGGCGCCTGGCGGGCTCTTGGACGCGTACTGGCTGGCGAGGACGTACGAGTCAGGGTGGATTGTCTGACCGTACGACGGGGAAAATAGGTGGCTGGTGTCCACCTTGTGCTCCATAGTTTTGGACATGATGGAGTTTGAATGTAGGACAGTGAGTTAGTGAAATAGGGATAGCTGCGAGTTTTGCGGTTCTGCAGTTATGAAAAGTGTTAGGCAGCTGTGGTGAATGCTATCGCTGCGTGCGATGTATGTAACGAGTAAAATGTAAAGTTGTGGGGCGCAAACTAGTGATGAGTCAAGCCCGAGTGGTCCAGACTTTTGAGGGGCGGGGCGCTAGGAAGATTAGTAGATCGCGGTTTAGGTATTGAAGGGCCAAGTGGCACTTGAGAGCGTTGTTGCGGTTTCAGAACACGAAGGTGCTACGGAGCTCTGATCGCTTTTCTTGCTTGTGCGAAGGTGTATGTGTGTGTGTGTGTGTGGTGATAGGAGGAACGAAGGGGGGGTCTGTATATTAATGCACAGGTCACACCCGGGAGTGGGAGGATGTGGGTGGGTTTGAGCACAGGCGGTGGGAGTCGGAACGGCTGGTTTTGGGTTGGTGGTGGGGGCAGTGATGGGGGTTGATTAAGGAGAAAAAGTGGAAAAAAAAGGATTTAGCGATCAGGGAAGGAAACAGAACAGGCAAAGATGCCCGGGCCTATTTATATGAAGTTCTAAGAACAGCAAACTGTCGATCATCCTGTCATAGGCTTTGCTTTGGCAGTGCCTTCTTCGACCGTAGCTTTGCTTCCATCTGTTTCCGAATGCCGGAGGCGGTCTCCCAGTAGGGGGTCACACACCACCTGCAGTTTCTCCCAACAAGGGCGCCGTGCATCAAGTGGTCGCAGCAATGACGTCACGCCGCAGGTGGAGGTGGTGAGCATGGAAGTTTGGGGAAGGTGGGCGGGTAAAGAAGGCAGCGTATAGAGCGCAAGCATTCGGGACCTCTTACTCGGGGCGCTGAGGGTCGTTTCTGGAGGTATTTGGACCGTCAGTTCTGAAGAGCCATCTTCTTCCAGATCGCTTCAACGCCAAGCGCCCACGGCGGGAGGGGCTGCTGCGCAACAGCTCGGAACGGGAAGCCGCTGGGACTAAGCAGCCACCGCGACCCCTAGGGGCGACGGGCGGCAGGCAACGGGCAATCCGACTGGTGAACGGGCTGGGCGAGCAAGGCTAGTGGTGAGCAGCCCAAATGGCTACCATGCGCTGGCTAGTCTGCGCAACTCTCTTCAGCCCTCAATATGGCCCATGCGGCACCCTGCTGCCCACCAAGGGCGCCTCTTCTACCCCACCAACCCTTTCCCCCGCCAGCCACCTCAGCTCTGACCTCTAACTGCAGCTCCTCCCGCCAGCCCTGCCGACGGCCGATACGTAGCACCCGCTGCACTCTAAAAATACGGGGCTGGGGGAGGCTGTGGGGGATAATGCCGCCGGCGGCGACGGCCTGCCGGTAGGCGCGCTTGCTACCGCTGGCTGCCAGGTCCCCCCACAAGCGTCCGCCCCGCTAGTGCCCAAACTAAACCACAACGCCCGCAGATCGTTTTACCGGCCAATGACTGAATCAGAAACTAGCGCCAGCGAGCAACATTCCCTGGAAAAGCAGCTTTCTGCTAGCGTAAGCACGCCGCACATTTCGCAGGCACTAACCCTGGCATAAAAAATATCGTGACTAGAGGGAGCACAGCCGCGCCAGCCAGCTGCTGCGGGCGCCAGGGACACAAACTATCTCGCTGTGCGTTGCAGCAGATGGCCTGTGGAATGTGGGCCTACGCACAGCTCAAACTGAGTAAGCAACTCCCGGTGACTGTTGGAACTGGCGGTGCGTTTGCCGCAGGTGACTGATAGCGGCTGTAATGGGGCACAGCACCAGTGAAGGAGGGGCGGCGCCCCTCCCCCCGAGAAGCACTCGGGGAGGCATTTTTCTGCACACTGGTTACTTGCTCGGGGCGCTAGGCAAGGCAAGGCGACAAAGGTCAGAGGCTTGACGTCAGTCGTCGTCGACTCTAAGCGGGCAACCGAAAAGAAACAGTGCTACTGTAGCCGTTACTAAACGCCAAGCAAAGCTTCACCCCGGCTAAGTTTGCTGCTCAACGCTGTTGCTGCCGCCAAGATTGTTCCACCAGAGCTTCCATCCGCGATGATCCGCCTCCCCAACATTATTCCACATGACCACCTATACGGAGCGATCCCCATCACCCCACGATGCACAGCCGCAATGCCATCTGACAGGTGCAGAGCACACCACTTTCTTCGACCCGATGCTTAACCGCGGCCACTGCCGAGGGGATGCTGCCAGTGAGTCTTATTTCCGCCCTGTCTCGGCGCGTGTCCTGCGCCAGGGATGAATTTGATATCTTTGCTCCCCTTGCCTTTGTTGCTCCGCCAGATGCATGTCTGAATGAACTTGAATCGTCATAATCATGCGTCATTAAGGAACTGAGGCGCGCCGCTCAGGGCTTTGTCTGCCTAAACCCATCAACCAGTCACTTCTGCAGTTGACCCGTGATCTGTGACCTTAACTGCCTGCTTAGCCACCGGCGGGGTGCCACTGCGGTGGCAATGGAGTCGCCAACGATTTGGGGCACTGCCCCACTATAGGCTATGCCTTTAGTGCAAAACATCTCAATACTATCGATCACTGCACTGCCCCGCACTTCGGGGTTGACAGACCCGTCTTAAATGCTTCTCAGGCTCAAGAACTCACTCTCCAGGTAGAGGAACCGCGTTTGACTCTGGACCCGGCGGCTTTACCTCATATAAACTGTTGCAATCCGCGGTCGCTAGCTCACTCATTGTCCAATAGTCGTGGGACAATGCCTCGCGATTTAGCCAAGAGATGAAAAACTGATGGTTTTAAACCGCTTTTCCTCCTCTATTTTTTTCTTCTCGAGCTGAGATACCTCTCCAACCTCATTTCAGTGTGAGTGTGTGTGGCGCGCGCCACACAGTCCACGATACCTTCCCAACGTTCCCTACACGATTCCTTCTTCTTACCACCACACCATGAGTAAAGCAGCCAGTGAGCCCCTGACGGCGCTGATCCCTCAGTTGCTCAACAACTCTTTTACCCCTAAAGACTCGGCCGAGGCTTCGCGATTGCTGAGTGCCATTAAGCTACATCTGGCTCAGGCTGGCCTGATGGTTCCGTCAGTCAACGCCCCCCAGAAGGACCTTGTTGAAGCTCGCACACTGCTGGAACAGGGTGTTCTCACAGCCATCCACACACGTGACGATGGAGAATTCTATCGTCTCGTTGCTCAGATCCGCCCATTTTACTCCAAGTCGCTTAACCTGCCGCCTTCGCCCAACGAAAACAAGATTCTCGCCTTGTATCTGCTGGGCCTTGTGTCGCGTAACGAGATCGCAGAGTTCCATACCGGTCTCGAGGCTCTCGATATTGTACCCGATGATGATGTCTATTTGTCGTACCCTGTGCGCCTGGAGCGCTGGCTCATGGAGGGCTCCTACAATAAGGTATGGCAGGCCATCACACAAGACTCGCAGCTGCCCTCACCAGAATTCAAAATTTTGGCGGATAATCTACTGGCTGCAGTCCGCTCAGACATTGCTGCCTGCACAGAAACGGCTTACGACTCGCTGCCGTTGCCCAACGCCCGCTCGCTGCTCTTCTTCAAGGCCGACCAAGAAATTGTCGACTTTGTCAAGGCCCGCCCGGGCTGGTACCTGCGCGAGAACCGCATTTTTTTCAAGAGCGACGACGTTGATATGGAGCATGAAAGCATCCAGCGTGATGAGTCGAGGAGGGAGACAATTACTAATGCGCTGACTTATGCCCATGATATTGAGGCCATTATTTAAACAGTGAAAGCAAACGTAGCGAATCGTGTTTGCATAGTTGTATTTGTTAGAATCTGCATAGTTGTATACAGTGTATACAGTATTCGCTAGTATCGTTCCCAGACTATAAGGCCGATCGGCCTATCCACTTTCGTTCACAAATACTACAGGATAAATATACGGTCCCCGGAGGGCGCATCCAACCAGCGCTGGCTCGCTCTGCACGCCAAGGTTGGCGCTAAGCTTGGCTCGTTGTGTGCTGCCCGGCCGCACCAGCCTCGAACACAGCGCGGTCACACTCTTCTTGCACTCCTGGCAACTTCGCCTTGAGCTGCGCAGCCACATATCCCAGGTTCTGCTTTGCAGCTTGACCAGCCGAGGTGTCAGAGGCAACAACCTTGTGCGACAACAATAAACGAGCGTTCTGCTCGGTCGGGACGGCCCCAGCAGCAACATAACGGCCAATGGCCGCGGAAATGCGCACGTACCAGCCAGCCTCGCATTCCTGGTTGAGCGCACAGAATACAGACGCCAAATAGTCAACAATGACGCCGGTTGGCACCTTGGCATTTATAAAGCAATCAACAAAGCGGCTCATGGCAAAAAACTCGACAATTTCACGATGTGGATCGTTGACAATAAGCTGCGCCCAAAATTGCGGCTTGGGTGGCCCGACGGATGGCGATTTCGGGATGGCTAGCATGGCGTTGATGCTCTGCACGAGCTGTGAAGGCGACATTTCAAAAATTAGGGAGCGTAACATTGCAGAGGCTCGCACAACGCGAGCGTTGTTCGCCGACGAGTCGCTGCCAGCAAACGACAGCAGTCGGTGGCAGTGCTCCAGAGCGCCGTTTTCCAGCAAAGCGGTTGCTGCAGCTGGCGAATTGCGCGCGGCCACCGCACAAAAATACTCCACGGCGCTGCTCGCGTCTGCATCCCCGGCCCGGCTGCGCTCGACCGCAAACTCAAGGCATTGAAGCGGCAGATCCGGGAAGGCTCCGAGCACCGCATCGCGGGCGGCGTTGGACACACCCTGGAGCTTTCCCAGCACTTCAAAGGCCACAGCTGCAGTCTCTGGCGAGTCGCCTCGGCTGCGGGCTGCCAACTGAGCTACACTCAGAGCCGCCGGCAAGCTTGGTGACCATGGTTCCTCGACGCAGTACAACAGCAGTTGGCGGAGCCTCGGGCCAGGAAATATGCCAAACAAAGATATGAGGGCAAGGACTGATTTTTCGGTTTTGAACGCCTTGGCCACGTCCTGCCGCGACGCCACCTGCGCCACCAGCGCCTCGACCTCGTCTTCGTCGAAATGCTCTGGCAAAACACAGCGCTCAACCAGCTCGACCGGCAGCATTGTCGGCACTGGGCACAGAGCCAGGCAGGCTAGCAGACCACCGCTGAGCTGGTGCAGCCAGCCGGCCTGCAACAGCCCACGCCACACGGTCTCACTGTCAGTAGCGCACATGTTACGTGTCACTACGTACGCCACATCATCAGCTCCCGGGCGAAACCACTCGACAAAGGCATCATTGGCCAGCACTGCGGCGCGCACCGGGTCGCCCTTGGCGAGGCAATTGGCCAGGCAGGGCAGAGCCGCCGGCGCCACAGTGCACGCCGCAAGCAGATCGGCGACAAAATCGGGCGTGACAGCGGCAAGATTCGTCGGGTCCCGCAGCAGGACCTTGAGCTGCGTCAATTGCTCGGCGTCCAGCCGCGCCAGATCAGAGCCCTGTTCGAGGTAAAAGTCCATGGGATGGGGCTAACGGCACGGACGGCCCTGCTTTATCAGACGACGTCTGGATTTGGCAATTTTCAAGAGGTCACGTGAACGCACCCCAGCGGAAGAGTTCGCTAGCCGATGCTAGGCATGGTGGACGTTGGAAGCTGAGGGGCGTCGGAGTCGCACTCCGGTGAGAGTCTGGGGCCGAGCCGCAGACCCGCGGTGCAGGGCCCATCTCGCTTGCAGGTGTGCGCTGGATCGCCGAGGCGCTGTCCTGTGCTGACTAATCGCAGGCTAGCGAGCGCAGCGAGCACTGCTCGGCCAGGGAGGGAGTCAGGGGGCTGAAGGTCAGTCGGACAGTGGTTCTCTTTGCCAACATCATATGGGTGTCTGGGTCGTGATGGCATTTGGCCGCCCTCCCCTGGAAACCTGGCTCTAGATCCTCACAGGCAAGGCTGCCGGCCACAGCCTGGCCCAGTTCGCCGTCAGGACCTCCTCGCCCGAACTTCCGAACCCACCCTACTGGCCTCATTGCCGAGTTTCCCATTGCGCTCCTGCCGAGCTCCCTAAACGAATTTTCCAGTCGACATCTGCCTGTCGTTGGCCAAGCCTTGTCTCGAGAACCTTGCTGACAGCCCTCCCCCCTCAATGGCCACTAAAATGCGGGGCATTGCCTGGTACATCTCAGGCAGCAGCGCTAGCAGCACCAGGGGCTGGCTCACGGCAACCAGCACACCAGCACCCCTGCGACAAGCAGTTTCAGGGAGCAATCACCACACTCCACCTTTCCAATTACTCTCTCCGCCTCTTCCTCCACCCTCCTCCACTCTCTCCCCCCAGTCGCCGCCAGCCAATTCTCGCTTTACGTCCACCTCCCTGCAACGCTGCGTCACAGCCCCTCATCACTGGTCATGCGCCCACCACCCCACCACCCTGCGAGGCCCTGCAGCAATCACGGGAAACAAGGCAGTATAAATTGCGGGCACCCCCCGCCGGCAAAACCTCCATCACAACAACTCTTTTACCCAGAACAACAATGCAATTCTTTGCCAGTGCAAACAATCTGCGGGGCGGCTCGCGTCCGGTGTCCCGCACAGGCTCCCGGGTCCCCTCCCGCAACCACTCCCACTCCCGGCTGGCCGACGAGGATGACGACGATTTCGGCGTGCCCTCAATCGACCTGTTCTTTGCCCCGCCAGCGGATGAAGGGGACTCCCAGCCAGAGCCCAAGGCGCTGGCCATCCTCAATTCTGATAGGTCCAAGTCGAGCGTCGACACGCGCGAGGAGGCCATGAAGCGTCTCATTCTGGCAGTCACCAGGCGATTCGACCCTGTCACAGAAACGGCCTTCCAGGTCTGCTGCAAAGCCCTGCACGAGGCCAAAAGCGACCAGGAGGTCGTACTCGGTCTGCGGCTGCTGGCCGTCATTGTCGGCTCCGACACGGACTTTGCATCTGACGTGCCCGAACAGCTCTCAAGGCGCATCTGGTCCATGGCCAAGTCCGACTCGCATGCGGCCCACGTGCGGGCCAATCTCATTTTTGGCCACTCGGCTCTCAAGTACTTCCTGCTGGCGGGTTCTGGCGGCTTCAACATTGAGCAGCTCGTCGACAACCTGTTTGACCTGGCCTCGGAAACCACCAACAACAGCGTCGCCTCCAGCGCCTACTACTCGGCGGGCCTGCTGGTCTCGGTAGCCCCCGAAAAGGGCCGCAACATTCTGCTGGCCTCGGTCGCCGAGACTGTGGTTGGCACGCTGCAATCTGCCGGTCAGGAGCACGAAATCATTCTCGCGCTCAGCGAGCTGCTGGCACAGGCGTATGAGCTGTGGGACTACTCTGAGGAGAAGGCTGGCCCACTCCCTGACGGGCCGGGTGAGGTCCTGGCGGACCTCGATCGCTACATCAGTGAGCGCGCAAAGATCCACAGCAAGCGCGACAAGGTGACCAACAAGTCCGTCATTCGCCAGGTCTCCCGCTCGATCCAAGTCCACACCAGTGGCCAGTACCCGGACGGCGACATTCCGTACGAGGAGCGCGTCATTTCTCACGTATCATTCGTGCCGGGCTTCCTTGCCTCCAAGAAGACTATCGCCATCGACTCGTGGTCCAAGCTCTTCCTCGTGAAGCACCTCAAGTGGCTCTACGGTAGCGACACCTACACCCAGATTGTAAGCAACCCGCACATCTTGGAGCTCTTTGTCAAGTCGACCGAAGACAGCTCCAAGGAGGTCAAGTCGGCCCTCGAGTCCATGGGCGCCGACTACGAGGCTGAGGATATCCGTGAGCAGAAGGCGGCTCACGCCGAGTCCGCCAGAGAGCGTGACCGTAGAATCAACCAGGAGAGGCGCGAAAAAGAAATGTCCCGCGCCGGAGAGGACCTGGTGGTCTAAACTGCATTGGGCCAACTGTCCCCGAACTCCTTTTTTTCATAAGCACGTTTATAACAATGAATTCAACTGTCTTGACTCTTCCCCTCCCCCCAATTTTTCTGGCCTGTCGACCTACCCCACAATGTGGGGCTCACTTTTAGGTCCAACTCTGAAAAATTCAGCCCACAACCCCCACTGAAATAATGTCGGACAAGAAGCAGGCCAAGTGGAAGTCGTTTGTTGCCGGAGCAACCGCTGGAGCTGTCGAAGGAATGGTGACCTATCCCTTTGAGTTTGCTAAAACCCGCCTGCAGCTTGTCGACAAGAGCTCAACGGCCTCGAGAAACCCCATAACCCTTATTCTCAACGTCTCCAGGACGCAGGGCGTCTCGGCGCTTTACACTGGCTGCGGAGCCTTTGTAGTTGGCAACACTGCCAAGGCTGGTGTTCGTTTTCTTGGATATGACTCCATCAAGAATTTGCTCGCCGACGAGAATGGTAAGCTGTCCAAAACGCGCGGTGTGCTCGCCGGTCTCGGCGCTGGTGTCTTGGAGTCGGTGGTGGCTGTCACGCCGTTTGAAACTATCAAAACGGCCATGATTGACGACAAGAGAATGCCCAACCCCAAGTATCAGGGCCTCGTTAGTGGTCCGAGCCGGCTTATTGCAGACAAGGGCTTGTCGGGTATTTACCGAGGTGTTGTGCCGGTGACAATGCGCCAGGCCGCGAACCAGGCAGTGCGTCTTGGCTCATACAATTTTATGAAGACCGCACTGCAGGACTACAAGGCTGATCCACTGGCACCGCTCTCGTCGGCTGAGACCTTTGCCATTGGCGCTGTCGCTGGCATCATCACCGTATACACAACCATGCCGATCGACACTGTGAAGACGCGCATGCAGAGTCTCGAGGCCAAGAGCCGCTACTCTGGCACGCTTGACTGCTTTGTCAAGGTGTTTAGGGACGAGGGCGTCCTGACGTTCTGGAAGGGTGCAACTCCAAGACTCGGCAGGCTGGTGCTGAGCGGAGGCATTGTCTTTACAATCTACGAGCGTGTGATGGATGTTCTTGCTTTGGTATAGAGAGATAAATTACTATTACTACTAGCTGTTGGTAAGAAAAAAATGCATGCAAATATCAGGGATCAAGAAGAGTCTAGACGCGGTGCTCGTCTGACTGTGGCTCCTCGTCGTCGTCGACAACGACGACTTGCTCAGTAGAGCGAAGAATCGCGCGCTCCATTTGCTTGGCACGCGTGTAGTCAGCCAGCGCACGGACAACAACGAGCCAGCCAATCACCATGAGGCCAAAAGCCACCCATTTGTGAGAACCGGCGTTAGCGTTAGACTCGGCGTAAGTCGAGTCATAGGTCTCTCCATTGTCACCGTGCACGTAGGAGCCGGCCAGGTTGGAAAAGTCACCAACGTCAAAGTCATTGGGATTTTCTGGCTGGAAGAACTGGTCCTTGCCCGGTGTGTCCTGCGAGTCGGACATGGAGCTCTCGGGCAGCAGATAGTAGCCATACTGAATGAGCGTAAGACCGAGACCAGCGCGCGAGCCCTGTTTTGCGGCATGCGAAGTGTGCAATAAATAAGTCAGGAAGAAGCCAACAAATTGGAACGCAACAGACACGAGCATGTTCCAGACGAGATTGAAGTAGTTGCCCACCGGCAGGCCGTCGACAAACACCTCGTCGGCGTAGCCCGGGGCCACGATGGTTGTTTCCCAGTATGGGGGAGTGGCATCGGCGGCAGCCTCCTCGTAAGTCGGCGGGTGGTCCTCCGACACGGCGCTGGGGTCTGGTTTTTCTGTGATGTTGGCGAAAACTCCGTCCTGCGCAGGAGCAGTAGTACGCGCGCGCGTTCCAGCCATGCGGGAGCGCCAGGCTCCAAGCCAGGAACGGGCACCCGAGAATGCTGGCGCTGAGGAAGCTCCGGGGTTGGCCGACGACGGAAGAGGCGGCAGGTCTCTGGTAAGATCTGGCGCTGTGGCGGAGGTATTGCCAGCAGCAGCAGTGCTGGACGATGACTCAGCACCACCCTCAACTCTTCCATATCCATCTCTGCGAGAGGACGTGACCTGGCGATCATCGTCCCAGTCGGAGAGCTCCTCATCGTCAGAAGAGGCAAACGCATCGTTGAGGCTATCGTCGATTCTCTGCGCTGCAGAATCCTCCTGGAGCCCCGAGTCAAAGAGGACCTGGGACGACGGAGCTGCAGTGCTCACCTGCGAGTATGGCTGGGACATTTTTCTAAGGAGTGACAAGCTCTTTGAGGTGGGTGTCTTTTACTGAAAGTGAAGTGCAGGAAATAAAGTTCACCAGGGAGTGTTTTTAGCACAAAGTGTGGCGGCTGTAGGGAAGATGCGATAGTGGGAGGGTTGTGGGGCTGAGCCGCGGTGGCACTGCTGGGATTAAATCATGGCGAGTGGGTCTGTTTGGGTGGGGCCTGGCCACAGCTGGAAGTTTCTAGAGGGTGGAGACAGGTGTGACGAAGGGATTTGCGGGAATGATAAATGGCCGACAAACAAAACAAGTGCAGACATAGGCACTTTGTGCCCGCCTGGCAGGTGTGCTTATCACGCGCGGAGGGGGGCAGGGTTGGCAGGAGCTGGAAGTGGGAGATGATCTGGAGATCCAGTGAGACGAGGGGTAGCGAGGAGGCGAATGTAGCGACCAGCCACAAACGAGTGCACTGATCGATCTTTTCTGCCATATTGTTCAGTTCTTTCGCGTTCTAACTGCTTCAGTTTCCACGCTTTTTAATGCCCATGCTCTTCCAATGTCCTAACTTGGCCATGCACCTCCACGCCAACGCCGTTCTCCCTGCGCCCTCAATCATGTCGTCATCGTAATATTGATGAGGAGCGTAACGCCGTGCATATGACATTTGACGGATCTGGCATGACGCTGCTTCTTAGATTTGTTTTCTTGCCGATTGGCACCACTCGAAAATCACGTTCAACCTCCTTACCTGCTCGTCCTGGAATAAATCTGACCCCTGTGTTTTGCAGTGACTTGCGACAGTTGGTGCCAAGGCCTGGGCTTGGCACGTGCCGCATCAAGAATAGCGCTACTGCACCCAAACGTGGGCCCCTCGCTGACTGACTCCCAGCTCAAGAAAAGCCTCATGGCCTCGCGCGCTTATTTCCTTTGTCAACCCAGGAAAGTGTACTTTCCTGCTACAGCCCTTTCAGTCAGGGCATTCTTGTCACCTGGCAGGCCCAGAAATATCCTCCCCTCCGCACTGCTCTTCACCGCCTTTCATCCCAAAGAGCCTCCTCCTACCCCGCCTCAAAAAACACCTGTCACCCGCCTGCAGGCGATAGCATACATATTCGACGCATCACTGGCAGGAGTTACACACTCGGACATATATAAAAAGATCTGTCCCCTCTGCACTCTCCCTCACATTAATTTTCCCGCCGCTAAAAATGACCCTGGGCATCAAGGAGCCCACAGGCTTCGCTGGCGAAGTCCCTGGCACCATCGTCATGATGGTGAACCGACCAGACGACGAAACCCTCGCTACCGCAGAAGACCAGCAGCAGAACAATTTAAAACGCACAGATGACGGCTTAGTACTAGACCCACAGCCCCATGACAATCCTAACGATCCGCTAAACTGGCCAATGTGGCGACGTGATGTGGCTCTTGCCGTTGTTGGCTTCCATTCCTTTATCGTCGGCGGCCAGACAGCCATTTTGGCCTCGGCATTTACCCAAATGTCCAAAGACTTTGGAGTCTCCCTGTCAACCATTGCATACGTCGTCGGCCCCTACATGCTTGCGCTCGGCGTCGGCTCCGTCATTTTCGCGCCCACAGCCGTTCTTTACGGCAAACGCTTTGTCTACATCATTTCGTGCGTTGTTTGGTTTGCGGCCTGTCTTTGGGGAGGCGCTTCCAAGACTTTTGGATCTCTTGTTGGCGCGCGTGTACTGCTCGGTCTCGGTGGCTCCCCCACGGAGGCCCTCCCGTCGGCCTCAATCGCAGAGATCTTTTTTTTGCATGAACGTGCCTACCGTCTCGGTATCTACACCTTTCTTATGCTCGGTGGTAAAAACATCCTGCCCATGATTGCTGCATTCATCATTGGCGACAAGGGCTACCACTGGCTGTTTTGGATTCTGGCCATGATTGGCGGTCTTGATCTGCTTCTCATCACTCTATTTGTGCCTGAAACTTGGTGGAACAGAGCCCCCGTACCGACTGACCGATACTCCGTCCGCGATACTGAGCTAGCCAGAGAAGCGAGGGCCGTCTCAATGTCCCTCAAGTCACGTAACTCATTTGTCTCCTCCGTTGAGCACAGTGAACCCGGTCCATCGACTACGAAGGAGAAGGCGTCAACACTCACGGGCTCCACAGAAAAGGAATCCCAGCCATCTAATAATAATTCCTCAGAAAATGGGGTCGATACCATTACTGAGGCAAGCGAAAAGACATCAGAGCGGCCGAAAAACAAGAGACACCCTACATTTCTGGATCCTACTACTGAAGAACGCCAGGCTATTGCCACTCCTCCGCCAGCCACTACCACTCATGCCAAGAAGTCATACTGGGAACCTCTGCGAATCTATGGTGGCCAAATCACAGAAGGCGTGTGGTGGAGAGTCGCTTTGCGCCCCTTCATTCTTTTTACATACCCTACTGTTCTCTTTTCAACCCTCATCTATGCGTTCTCTGTGGTTTGGCTTATTGTCATTTCAGAGACGTTGTCTGCCATCTTTTCCAAAGCGCCGTACCATTTTGGCACAACAACTGTGGGCCTATTGTTTGTGGCGACTTTCATTGGTGGCTGTATTGGCTCCGTTCTTGGAGGCCGTGTCTCGGATATTATTGTTCGATACATGTCACGTCGCAACAATGGTGTTTACGAGCCAGAGTATCGTCTTGTCATGATTCTTCCCGTCTTCATCTCTATCTGTATTGGCCTGATGGGATACGGTTGGTCTGCTTTTGACCAAGACCACTGGATTGTGGTCTGTATTTTCCTAGGAGTCCTTGGATTTGGCTGCTCTCTGGGTTCAACTACAGCCATCACATATGCTGTGGACAGCCACAAGACCCTTGCAGCTGAAGCTCTTGTCACGCTCAATCTCAGCAAAAACGTGATAGGCTTCTGCTTTTCATTTTTTGTGCCCGAGTTTCTCTCGCATCATGGCTCGAAAACCGAGTTTTTAGTGTTTGGAGGAATTGAGATTTTCCTTTGCTTGTGGGCTATTCCCCTGTACATTTACGGCAAGCGCCTTAGATTGTGGCTCCACGAACGGGATGCTTTGGGCAACCTTTAAATTTCATGTTTAGACTGAGACTATGTCAATTGCATTTTGAATAACTGGTGAGAAACTAGATAAAACGGTATTGAATTGAACCCTTGCAAATATATATATTTGTATATAATGATCATAAATAGAGTGGAGATGTTGAAATGTGCATAAATAAACCGAGTTTGAAGCTACCAATGTTTCACGGGTTTGTCGTTGGCATCTACAGACCATGATCCTGCCAAGCCCACGACACTGTCAGACGAATCAGCGCTATCCTCTTCATTGTCAGCGTCATTCTCAGCACGGGCTCTCTTGACTGGTGGCCTTCGGGTAGGCGTGCGCGAACGCTTGATTCCGCCAGTGTCTCCTAGCAAGCGGCGTCCCCAAGTGCCTGCCGCAGGATCGCCAGTTTCATCCCGAGCCTGTTTGAGAAAGGGCAAGAGCGCAGTACCTCCGGTGCCGCGCTGCTGCTTAGCTTTGTTGCCGCCGGTCTTTGCAAGGCCGCTGCGAATAGTTGCTGTCTGGTTCTGCTGCTGCTGAGACTGGATCACAATGTAACGGGTGACAATTTGGATGTGCTTGTCGCGGAAGGTGCGCAGCATGGCAAGGCAGGCGTCGTATGCAAGCGCCAGAGCGTTGCCGCTGAGCCCATCATCTTTCTTGGATAAAACAAAGTCACGAACCTCGGCAACCATTGACAGGTCCTCAAGAAATTCACGGTGTCTACGAGGCATGTATGCACGCATACGGTGGATAAAAGAGTTGCGCTCGCTACAATCAGTTGTCGAAGAGGTATCCTGGCCATCTGGGCCCTTTCTCTCGCCAGTGGGGTGATGCTTCACGTTGAGGATAATGTCAAGGGCCTGGATGAGCGATGACTGGGCGTTGGATCCGCCGGCGTATTGTCGAAACTCAGTTTCGTTTCCGTACTTGACGCCGTTGGGGAGGCCAGCGTCGGCCATGTTCTGCCAGCCAGCAAGATAGGGACGAATGCGGAAGAAGAAAGTGTGTGGATCGCACATTTCAGTCATTCGACCAAGCACAGACGTCATAGCGTCGATAGCCTCTGCCAGCTTCTGCAGGGCCTCGGTGGCAGCCTCGGCATTTTCATCGCGGGCTGCTTCGATGGCGCGCAGACCGAAGCCGAGGCAGGGTCCGCCAGAGCGCTCCAGCGCAGTGGACACCAAGTAGAACCAGGACTCATCCATTGAGCCAGTGAAAGTGTTGATTGTTGACAGGTTTTCGAGCGTCCACTCCTCGGGCTCTGATCCCGGAACAAGAGTCTTGAAATTCCACAAGCAAAGACCTGCATACAGCGAGATTGGAGGCACATCAAAATGCTGAGCGACCTTGATCCAGGGCGCAGCCAGCTGAACGGGCAGATTCTCCTCAGCTGCTGAGTCGCCCCAGACATAGCCATGTGACAGAAAGCCGAGGACCGAGGCAGCTCTCTGCCACTCGCGCTCGGAGCCGAGACGTTCGACATCAAGCAGAGGCATCTTGTCAACAAACGAGCGCAACCTGCGGGTCATAATGAGGGCTGGCAGATCTTGCACGAGGTCTTCCCATGGCGCATAGTAATCCTGAGGCAGGCGTCTCAATGGCACCTGGCTCGGGAGGAAGCCGGTTCGCTCGGAAATTCCGTAGTCCTCAAGAACGGGGATGGGGGATCTCATTGAAGGAGAGAGGGAGGAAGGGAAGTAATTACGGCAGTTACGGCAGACAGATTCAACAGCAAGCAGCAGGTGGGGGTGGTGTGTTTTTTTATGGGGCTGTGCGTGTGCTTATTGCTTTGAAATTCGACGATGATGTCAGAGCTGGCAGGGGATCACAGGGGCTGGTCGGGGATTGGCGGGTGCAATTGAGCTGGCTGATATGCAAATTGACTGGACTGAAATAAAATGCTCTAGTTTACCCACTTGTTTGCATGTTTGCTGCTCGTTTGTTCGTTTCGACCGCTTTTGCCGGGGATCGAGTCGACCCGATTTATCCAGGCGGTCCGAAAAATTTTGTCAGTCAGTCAGCCCAGCATCACGGGCTAAAGTCAGTGCAGCGCACGGGAATTTCAAGCTAAGATGCCAAGCCGCGGTTTGAGTTTGGGAGAAGGCGGCTTGGCATTGGTGGCCGAGGCCGACTCTGATTGGACAGTCGACACTGAGCTGCGGCGGGGCATCAGGGGGCGTGATTATGCGCCTCTCACCGGCCCTGCAGGAAGCGATAGCGGCGCGGCTCTACATCAAGCAGGTAGACGGGGAAAGGTGGGGAAGAGTGGCTGAGGATAAGGCAGATATATCTGCAAGGGTCTGTTAGACTTGGGGACTGGTTTCCGGCGCGGCTTGACTTCTGTCCCAGACCCCGCAGTGCTCACACCCCATTCCCGCCTCCGGCGGATCACGCATCGCGGAGCAACGATGCGAGCGCAACAAACATCGAGGGATCCAAGGGCATAGCCCTCGCAACCTGAGGTATGCCTTATAAAATATATGAGCCTGCAACAGGGCATTGCTCTCGACCTTTACTCTACCTTATTCTGCCCTTCAGTTTCTCCTTTTCTTTGCTTGCAGTCTGCGGCACAGCCCAGGGCTGGGCCGTGCTCTTTCAATTGACCATAGAGCAGGTGAGCATTACCAGCTCTGAACTTGTCAAAGAACTTCCCTCATACCCGAGCCGACTGTCAGCAGTCTCAAAATTTCCCCTCAGGTACCTTTCGCCCGCGCGCTGACTCACCGCGCGTTGCTGCCAAACTTGTGCCCCACCACGCGTGCCTCACGCACTATATAAGTCCAACCTTTAGTAATTAAGTCTGCTTGCGAATCTGCCTGTCAAAATGCCCGAGATTGGAGAAGTAGCACACACTCGCTGGCTCCTAGAGACCTTTGCGAAGGGCAAGAAGATCACTGCTGTCAATGCGCCAGAGGATAACTTGCTCTTCTCGGCGCCAACCACGCACGAAACCTTCGCCGAGGCAGTGGATCAAGCCACCATAGTGTCGACCGGCCGCCACGGCAAGTACTTCTGGGTCCAGCTCGACAATGGCAAGTTTCTTGTCATGCATCTGGGCATGACTGGCTGGATCAAGATCAAGGACCAAACCACTCACTTCATCAAGATGGAAGGCGGCGGAGATAAGGTGGCTAAGCAGCGCCTCAACGGCAAGGAGGTAGAAGTGCCTGTGGACGAGGTTTGGCCGCCCAAGTTTACCAAATTTGAACTAACGGTAGAGAACACTGAAGGTGTTCCACTGTACCTAGCCTATACGGACCCTCGTCGTCTTGGCCGCGTTCGAGTAGTCGAGGCCAAAGACGAAGCTGAGGTGAAAGCTCTCAAACCTCTCGCCCAGCTAGGATCGGATTTTTCGCAGCCAGACCGTTGGACCAAGGCCGAGTTTGTGGCACGCATGCAGAGGAAGCGCGCGGTTCTCAAGTCAACGCTCATGGATCAGGCATTGTGCTCTGGTGTTGGCAACTGGATTGCCGATGAGATTCTGTACCAGTCTCGTCTGCACCCATCCACCATGATTGAAAATCTCAGTGAGGACGAACTAGGACTTGTCTATGACAAGCTTGTGTACGTATGCGAGTTTGCCGTCGAGGTCCTTGGCAACGCGCTCAAGTTTCCCGAAGACTGGCTCATGCTGTACAGGTGGGGCAAGGGCCGTAAAGAGAAGCAAACAACAAAGCAGGGTCACGCAGTTGACCATGTGACAGTTGGGGGTCGCACAAGCTGTTTTGTGCCTGAGCTGCAGCGAAGTAGGGGCTCCGGTGCTCAGCGCACCAAGTCAGAGGATGATGGTGAGGCAGAAAATCAGCCGACTGGCAAGAAAGCTCCTGCAAACAAGAAGAAGGCGACGGCGAGGGGTCGCAAAGTCAAGCAAGAATCGGAGCAGGATTCTGACGTCGACGAACCGGAATCAAGCCCATCACCACCGCCAACCAAACGTCGCATAAGTCGCACAAAACCCCGGGGCACTGCCCCACCATCCGAACCCGCACCCAAGCGCAGAGCCCGCACCAAACGCCTAGCGCCCGAGGAAGCCGAACCCCCTGCAGCACCGACGCGCCGTCGCACACGCGCTAGCAGTGCCCGTTAATCTCGAGATAGCCGCGCCCCCATCCAACGCGGAACTCCAACCCACGCTCGCCAGCTAATTTGGCAACGTAAGCGGACCAGGCATTGAGGGGTTCCGACAGATTTCCCAATTAGGCAGTCTGCTGGATTGGCTTTATGGCGGGGTTGCTTGGGGGAGAGTTTGAAGCGGGGGACGGGCGTCTCTCAAGCAATGGACCCGTCGTCTGGGTGGTGTGCCGATGGCACCAGCCAGAAATCATGCGCTTTTTCACTACGGCCTTGTGTCAACGGCCCACAGTGGCACCATCTGTTCAGCTGGTGTGTTTTTCCGTTATGTTTTACCTTGTGCTGCCGAGATTTATCCGATACATGTCGTTATTGCCGGCAACCTGCGGCCCCAACTACCACTATCACTCCACAAAGTTCCGAAGTTGATCCGAAATTTACCGATGCCGGAACAACCTTCTGCCAAGATATGAGAGTGCAGATTCAATGAGCGCATCTCCACTAGACCCATGTGCTGACCATCCTTGGCAGCTGCCCGCTTATCTTTCCTACCACCTCACCTACTTCCTTTCTTACAGTCTGAAACTGTGCTACGTCCTCAATTACCCCCCCTCTCCCACTCACCACCTCCACTTTCCGTCGCACGCCTAAACTGCGGAGGCCACTACAGGCCTCTGCGCGTTGAAAAAGCAACCATCAAAAATTTCGGGACCCCAATTCTGCATAACCCCTAACCCTGTGCTGGGTCCGCCAGCTCCGCCATTTCGTCCAGCGCAGATGTGTCCTGCAGCGCCTGTTCCACCAACTTAACGTTGCTCACGACTATATATAGGTCCTCTCGCCCCACCAGGTCCAATCTGTGCTGGTAGCTTGCATAGACTCGTCTCATAGTTTCTAGATTAGGTCGTCTCCCCCACTCCAGTACTCCATAAATGACCACAGCAGCTGCCCGCTTAGTGAAGCGACTGGGCTCCAAACAGACCAAGCGCTTCCAATCATCGAAGGCTCCAGACAAGAAGGTCACTCGTTTGTCTGTAGTCGGCCCAATTGAGTGTAATTACACCGGCCACCGCTTGCTAAACCTGCCCCAGTTTAACAAGGGCTCTGGCTTCACCAATGAAGAGCGCACCATCTTTGGTATTCAGGGCATGGTCCCCTCTGCAATCAACTCACTGCAGACCCAGGCTCGCCGTGCATACGAGCAGTACAAGAAGTGCCCCAGTAATTTGGCCAAGAACGCATTCCTCCACTCGATGCGCTTGCAAAATCAGGTTCTATATTTCAAGCTGCTCACCGATCACATTGAGGAGATGTTCTCCATCATCTACACTCCTACTGTAGGCGACAGCATCATCCACTATTCCAACGAGTTTAGACGTCCTGAGGGTTGTTTTCTTGATATCACTCGTATTGAAGAGGTTGAGACCCGACTCTCCGGCTTTGGCAGTGCTGAGGATATTGATTACATTGTCGTGACTGATAGTGAAGGAATTCTTGGCATCGGTGACATGGGTGTCGGTGGTATTGGTATCTGCATTGGCAAACTCTCCCTCATGACGCTTTGCGCTGGTGTACATCCGTCCCGTGTCATCCCCGTTGTGCTGGACGCTGGCACCAACAATGAGTCCCTACTTGAGGACCCTCTGTATCTCGGAAACAAGTTCCCAAGAGTCCGTGGCAAGCAGTATGATGACTTTGTTGACTCATTTATCCAGTCCACCAAAAAGCTCTTCCCCAAGGCCGTCGTTCACTTTGAGGACTTTGGCGTTAGTAATGGTCGCCGTGTCCTTGACCGCTACAAGGAGGAACTTCCTTGCTTCAATGATGACATTGAGGGTACCGGAGCCGTTACCATGGCAGCTATCACTGCCGGTCTCAAGTTCATGAACCAGCAGCTGACTGATACTCAAGTACTTGTCTTTGGCGCCGGTTCTGCGGGTGTTGGCATTGCTGATCAAATCACTTCCAATATGGTTACCAACGGCATGACCAAGGAAGAAGCACTCTCAAAGGTGTTCTTGGTTGACCGACCCGGTTTGCTACTTGAATCCATGCACGACAACCTGTCCCCTGGCCAGCGCCCCTACGCTGCTCCTGATGCTGACTATCTTGATATCGATACGACTGACCTCAAGGAAATTATCTCAAAGATCAAACCCAACGTTTTGGTGGGTTGCTCTACTAAACCTGGTGCGTTCACTGAAGCAGCCATTAGAGAGATGCATAAGTACACAGAGCGCCCTATTATTCTTCCTCTGAGTAACCCCACTAAGCTTGCAGAAGCTCAGCCAGCTGATATCCTTAAGTGGACCAAGTTCCAGGCCCTTGTCGCTACCGGCTCCCCATTCCAACCTGTTGACGGATACCGCATTGCAGAGAACAACAACTGTTTCGTCTTCCCGGGTATTGGTCTGGGAGCCGTACTGTCCCGTGCAAGTACCATCACCAAGCCTATGCTTGCTGCGGCTGTTGACGCACTTTCAGAGCTCTCGCCCATCTTTCACAACGAAAAAGACGGACTTCTGCCGCATGTGACGGATATTCTCGAGATTTCTGCCAGAGTCGCCACTGCTGTTGTACTACAAGCTGTCGAGGACGGGGTTGCTCGAGTAGAGAGCGAAACAACTCCAGACCACGAGCGTGTCCAGATTCCCCGCCACTACAATTCGTGTCTTAGGTGGGTCAAGTCGCAGATGTGGAAAGCCGAGTACCGCCCACTTGTCAGACTTATCAATGACGAGCGCTAGATAGCTATAGAATACTAGACCATTTATTGATAAAAGACTACTAATTTTGCACTGCAGGAGTTGATCTACACTACTATAGGAGCATTATTCACAGGGAAAAAATGCCTGTATTCAAGATCAGGAAACCCGAAAATAAAAATAAAAAAAGGTATGCGATCTCCGCGGATCGAACGCGGGACCTCTAGATAACTAGTAGCAGGCTGAAGTTGACTTCAGTCTAGCGCTCTCCCAACTGAGCTAAGACCGCATCTTCAATAATAATTAAGGAATTCTGAATCTCTATTATGAGCACCTCTAAAACTGCAAAAATCCGCGCAGGTCAAGGCTCAGTCTGACGTTCAGCCATTCTAGTAACCGCCTCACCAATGGCAATGCCAATGACCATACAAATGTGCAGACGAATGGAAACTATAGAAGCAGCGAAGACAATGCTGATAGTGAAGACCATGCTGAATTTTCTTCATTGGAGTCTGAGGACGGGATTGAACAAGGTCAAGACACTGCAAAAATCCATTTTTTATGGAATTTACACTGGTTTCTGATGTCTGCATGCTAATTTTGAGTCTTTCAGCTATTTTTTCTCTTGAAATTACATCTCTGTTTGTTGCCACTCCCATTGTCACCGCTCTCAATCTTGTGAAGTCTCCCAGCGCAGGCGACTGATCTTTCCCTTCATAGCGTCCGTTACGGCGATTTATAATGGACAATGCCCGTCTATTCAAATTACTACAGCCTATTTGTTCTTCTCTTGCACCTCTGACCGCTGCTAAATCTTCAGAAAATGATCCTGACATCTTATCCAAGCTTAAGAAGATTGTCGATCTACTAGACCCAGCTGCAGACATTGACCACAAATTAGCCGACTACATTGCATTTCCTATTTACCAGCTTTTGCAAAGAGATTCTCTTGACGACTCTCTTAGTGAAAATGTGCTCAAGATATATCTCGCGTTGCTCTCTACAGGATGGAAGTCGGCACTTGGCCAAGAGAGGGTGAAGATGACAACGTCAGTGGCTTTGTACCTCATTAATAGGCCAGAGGCATCTTCGTACACTGTAGAGGCTGGTCTTAAATCTCTTTCTCTGCTTTTTAAGAACTACCCTATGCTTCACGACCCTGTGCAAGCTATGCGAACAAGCGTAGGCTTGATTCTCACTTTACTAGAAACTCAGGAATCTTCAGTTCAGGATGAATGCAGTACCCTTCTGGTTGACGTAATTGAGATGATTCACAAACATAAAGATAGCGTGAGCGTACTTGCAGAGATGATACCTGGAACTTTCTCGACAGCGTCCAAAGTTTGCTCTGGGCGCGTTTCCACCATTACGAAGCCATCGGTTTTTGCCTTGGAACACATTATCAAGTCTCTCGACCTGTTGGTTTCATTCATATTTGTTGCAACCTCTGAAACTGATTCTTCATGGTTAAATGCTACAGATGAGCAAATGCGCATGGCGTTGAGCACAATCATACCGAAGCTCAGAAAGCACCCGAGGCTGCAGATCAGAGAGGCTGTACAATCTCTTCTGATTACTATTGCAAGTTCACACGAATTTCTCAAGGCTTGTCTCCCTCTCGCAGTGGAAAATATCATATATCTCTTGTCAGTGGACAACAGTGAAGAGGTGAGATTTGAATTGGAAATATTGCTGAATGCGGCTTTTTTTAGCAGTGTGGCAGCCGAAAAGGTCGATGAATGGATAGAATCTCTACCAAGAGTTCTCTCCGATCACGACGATACCAATGCTCTGACTATTTTGAATGCACTTTCCACTGCTTTCTCCATCTACCCCTCACAATCGCTGTCAGAGAGACTCTTGCGAGTGTTAGAATCCTCTGTCTCTATTAGTGAGTCAAAATCTGTAATGACCCTTGAGAGCACAAAGTTTGATCCCGCTCAAATCGCCGATATTTCCCCGGTATCGGTAAATCTTTCCACGTCTCAACAATCGCAGAAAAGACTTGAAGAGTTGATTATGCAAGTGGGTTCTTCAGAATTCTCCTCTTCTCTGACCAAAGACTATGCCTTGCATGCTGGCGACAAGACTGAGTCTCTATGGATTCTCACCACTCTCCTGCAAGGAGCTGCAGAAAATTCGATTAGTGAATGGATGAATGTATCACCGAGTATCGACAATTCTGTTGTTATGGATGTGGTACAGCTCTTTCACGAAAAGCTGAGTTCCAGAGAGGCGTCCAACAATGAGATTGCTCTCTCACTGCGCGGGCTGGCAATATCGTCACAATTAATGGAGGACTTTCAATATGAGTTGATCGAAGGGCTCTATCCTATAATTGAATATTTGGGTTCTTCTGATCCTTATGTTCTTCAACAGGCACAGTTTGCATGTCAAGCAATTGCACAAAACTGTGATTATGGTTCTGTGCGAGAAATGATTGTTGCGAACGCAGATTATCTTGTTGACAACGTCTCAGTCCGTCTCAATAGTCTCGACATCTCACCCTACACTTGGCGTATTCTTTCAGTGTTGATTTCAACAGCTGGACATTCGTTGGTTCCATATCTCACGGACACAGTTTCGGCTCTGTTTGCAATGCTTGACAGCTACCATGGCTACTCCTCACTCACTCGCGGTGTATTTGAGGTTTTTGATTCTTTAATCAAAGTTGTAAAAACTCATTATCTCGGTAGATTAACGATAGATCAGGGTACGTGGGAATCGTCAAAGGCGGTTTCAGGGACTAACACTTTTGATGCGCTGCTGAAATGGGTCGAACAGAAACCAATTGTCGATATCAAAGCTGAAGATGACGATGAACAGTTGGAGCCACATCCCAAAAAGCCATTCAAAGAGACAATATCGAGTGATGAAGAGCCAGAACTCGGAAGCATTGGAAAGGCGGACACCGGCCTAAAAACTGCTCAAGAAGAAGAGTTGGATGAATGGAAATCGCCGATCCCTAAGGCTACATTTGAAACAGTCGAACGCATCACCACGTATTTGGAATATCTTTTAACACATGAGGCTGTTGAAGTTCGAGCGGGATTGTTACAAATTCTGATTAATTGTATTCCGATTCTATCGACTGACCAAAAGCGATTTCTTCCGGTAGTTAACGCATATTGGCCATTGCTTGTCGATCGTATCAAAGATGCGGAGACTTTGGTTGTTGAACTTGCATTCCAAGCGATCTCAGTAACATGTCAACATGCTAAAGAGTTCATGTCGGGACGAATCGCTTCGCTCTGGCCAACTTTGAAATCTACTGTCAAGGAGAGAACATCAATTTCTTCTTTGGGAAAGAAAAAGGCTGTGGTAAATTATCAGTTTACTTCGTCAAACAGGATACTTTCGTCTGCTGCAGATTGTGTTGCTGCTATGTTAGATGCTGCCTCAGTTTCTGCGGAACTTTTTGATGATATGCTCGACACTTGCTATCCTATTCTGAACAGCAATGATAAATTGTACGAAGCATTCAACTCCGTCAACAGCGATGCAGTGTGGCTCAAGACAGTAACGTCAAAGTAGATTATTTATTTCTCTACTGATGAAAAATTAGTAGTTATTCTTGCCACTATGTACATACAGACGGCAATCAAATTATATAAATATATTTCTTCATGATGAGCATGACTCGCAATCCGGCGAAGAACTTCTCGAGCAAGCAAAGCTGACATCTCCAGAGAGATCCTTGACTCTCTTGATAGTCGGTGACTCGCGAAAAATGTCCAGCTTATGAGTCAAGCTATCCTTGCTGACTTCTTTAAGCAAATCCTGATCGACCGTGAACGGAATTGCAGAAGCCGCGGCTTGAGTCCTTAAATAATACATTCCAGTTTTGAGCCCAGACTTCCATCCATGGAAATGCATGGCGTTTAGTTTTCCAGCGGTGGGATTAGCAAGATGAATATTCAGGCTTTGGCTTTGATCAACGTACGGCGCTCTTTCAGCCGCTAAGTCAATGATGACACGCTGAGGAATTTCCCATACCGTTTTATATCGCCGACGTACATCTTCGGGTATGTCATCAATAATCTGCACAGAGCCTCTCTCAGAGAGGATTTTGTTACGCATCTTGTCTGACCATAGGCCAAGCTCCTGCAATTCCTTTACGAGCCAGCGGTTAACCACCTGAAATTCTCCTGCGAGAACACGCCTTGAGTACATGTTGCTGGTGTACGGTTCAAAACACTCATTGTATCCCAAAATCTGGGACGTTGAAGCAGTCGGCATAGGCGCTGTTAATAGCGAATTGCGCATACCAAAGCTCTGTACTTTATCTTTTATTGCGTCCCAATCCCATAAAGAGCTTGGTTGGACTCCCCAGAGATCGAATTGTAACTGTCCCTTAGACGCTGGTGAACCGGAGAAAGATTCATATGGGCCGTACTTTTCTGCAAGCTCGACTGAAGATTCAACGGCACCGTGATAAATTGTTTCAAAAATTTTCTTGTTCAGGTCTTTTGAATCAGAGTCCCCAAACGCCATCTTCATTGCCATGAAAGTATCTGCCAAGCCCTGAACACCTACTGCAAGAGCTCTATGCTTAATGGACGACCTCTGGGCTTCTGGGATAGAGTAGTGATTGCGATCGATAACCTTATTCAAATTTCTCACAATCACTTTGGTAACGCTGTGCAGCCTTTTGAAATCGTATGTTGGTGGTGTCGAATCATTGACAAAAGCTGGTAATGCAATTGACGCAAGGTTGCAAACGGCCACTTCATCAACAGAAGAGTACTCCACTATTTCAGTACAAAGATTCGAGGACTTAATTGTCCCGAGATTCTGTTGATTAGATTTTGCATTGCAAGCATCTTTGTAGAGCATGAATGGCATGCCTGTTTCAACCTGGGCATCCAAAATATCAGACCAAAGTTTTCTAGCTGGTATCTCGACTCTGTAGCGCTTCTCGTCGACATACTTGTTATAGAGAGTGTCAAATTCAGGACCCCATACATCTGAGAGGCCGGGGGCGGTGTCTGGAGAAAACAGATACCAACTCTCGTTATTCTCCACTTTCCTCATGAACAAATCTGGAATCCACAGTGCATAAAACAGATCGCGGGCACGCACTTCTTCAGCGCCATGATTCTTGCGCAAATCCAAAAAGTTCCGAATGTCTGCATGCCATGGCTCCAAGTACACCGTCACTGCTCCTGGGCGCTTGTTACCGCCTTGGTCAACAAATCTTGCGGCATTGTTGAACACTCTTAACATAGGCACCAGACCATTGGAAGTGCCGTTTGTGGACGTAATGTAAGAGCCCTCTGCTCGAATGTTGGACACGTGCAGGCCAATTCCGCCAGCTCCTTTCGACAGCATGGCGCATTTTTTTAGTGATTCAAAGATTCCTTCCACGGAATCGTCGTCCATTCCCAGCAAGAAACAAGACGACATGGCTGGAACGGTCGTGCCGGCATTAAACAAAGTCGACGAGGCGTGAGTAAACACCCGCTCTGACATGAGTTTGTAAGTTTCAAATGCAGCTTGTAAATCATTTCCATGAATCCCTAGGGCCACCCGCATTAGCATGTACTGCGGCCTTTCAACGACTTTGTTATTCACTCGTAATAAGTACGCTCGCTGGAGAGTTTTGAAACCAAAGTAAGAGTAAGTAAAGTCATTAGCATGCACGATTTGCCTGTCAATGAGAGATCTATTCTTTTCCACCAAGTCGCAGATTTCTTGGCTCACCATGGGCACCTTAGACCTGGCAGTGCCCAGATCGATCTTGGACAGGGCATTGACCGCCTCTGAAAATGTCGATGGTGTCGTTTTGTGGAGAGCAGACATTGCCACGCGCCCAGCCAGTAGGCTGTAGTCCGGATGTTTGGTAGTCATGGAAGCTGCAATCTCGCTAAGTAGCTCATCAATGTGAGCGGAGTTGACACCGTCATATAGGCCGAGTTTTACACGCTCCACCAGAGTCTCTGGATCAAGGTACGACGACAGATCGTAGGAAAGAGAGTGCACTCTGACTAGCAGCTTGGACGACTTGAAAGGCTCTTTGGTTCCATGCCGATTCACAATATGCAAAACCATGGTGGCAATAGATAGCTGAAGCTGAAAGATCTGTTCGGGACTTTTGTTCAATAAGTTTGCCTATTAAGGCAGGAGCCTGGCTTGGGAGATGAGGGTGCCAGTCTGACGGGATAGGGTCTAACGGGATAGGGTCGAGGAGGGAGTTGGGACACAACGCAATTGAAGCAGAGCAGGAAATGTTCGGCTAGTAATCTAAGGAATGAGGTGATATCGTCCCAATCTTTAACTGTTATCACTATCACATCCATATTTGCCTATTTAGCGAGGTTGATCGAATACACGCTTATTTAGTTTGCTTGGTGCTATAGCGTTGCTGCCCAGCTCGGTGTCTGATCCATGCGCTCCATAATGCTATCCAGAACTCATATAGCCTGCACAAAAATGTGGCACAGAATTACTGAGAGAAAACGATTTCAAAATAAAATAATAAATAAACTTGTCACTACTAAACAGTACTTCTGCTATAACAACGGTGTCTAATCTCGCCGCGGACCTTTACATATCAACAACCACTGCACTACTGCTTGCTTGCATACGCCAAAATCCACTTGGCATTTGTAAGCACATACTTGCACGCTGTTGTCCATTTATCGTCTGCGGCAGAGCTGCTAAGTTTAATGCTGTGGCCACCTATACGATCCAGCTCAATAGCATAGGGGCTTTTCTGCGTCGAGTCTTTCTCTTCAATAAACATGCACACTTGCTTGATGACGGCCAAAAAGGCCACCATCGCGGCATCAATGCGACGATAAGAGAGTAGCCTTTCGAAAGTATAGTCACCCGCCGAAAACAACTCTAGCGAACTGACCGACTTGTTATCCAGGATCTTGTCAATTTTCGAACATGATCCCAGAGGTCGCAGTCTGTAGCCCTCAATCTTGATATCGAGTTTATGCACAATAGTGGCGATGAGAAGCAGAGTCTGGCCCCAAGCCGCGTTGATTTCCGACCATTCCACCTTGCGCGACGAAAGACGGCCAAGTCGGAGTCCATTGATTGTGCCAAAATAGCCATCATGGCCAATACAAAAGGCATCATTGTACACGTTAACCCGCTGCAGCTTTTGTAACAGTGCCACTTTGTTATCATATACAGCGTCAATGGTCAGTTTTTGCTCATTAGCGATCTTCTGCTGCATTAGAGCATCGTTCTGTAGAGAAAAAAAACCCTCCTCGACCTTCTCCAGTTCCAGTTCTTCCTGTTTTAGGGCCTGAAGCTCCTTTTCAAGAGCTTCCTGCTCAGCTTCGGCTGATTTCAGCTCGGCGAGCGCTGCTGCCTTCTCTTTCTGCAGTTTGTCAAGGTCCTTGGTGATCTGTCCAATTTCCTCAGACCCACCTTTTGGAAGATTCTTGAGCTGGTTCAAAAAACCAATATAAGAGTCTCGTTCCTTGTAAAGCATTTCGTACTCGGCCTTCATCTTGGCCCGCACTTGCTCTGCACAATCGGAGCACATGGGATAATCAACTTCACTCTTACAACTGAGGTTTTCAAACACGTTTTCAAGGGTTTCAATTGGCGACTGTACAGTGGTAGCCGTCGCAGATGCAGTGCTCAGACTGTTATCCATGCCATGCGACGTTGAGTCCATATTCAGCATAATGTAAGATCCGACACCTGCTGAAGATGATGAAGTCGGTGATATATTTGACCATGACTTTGTGACACCTGGAGGCAACTGGTCAGGCCTGAATCCCACTGAGTCCTGACCCACCAGACTGGGGTTCTCATGTTTCGCTAGAATGCGCAGTTGGGCAGGACCTAAGTCGCTAAGAGACTCGTGGATCTCCAGCGGTAGTCTGCATTTCTGACACTGCTTGGAAGTCATGCAAAAATGAACCAGGATCGCTCACAGTTCAGATCTTCAATTAATTGACAAGGTGTGTGAGGTTTAATCAAGTTTGGGGCATGAGCAGGGGCAAGATAGCTTGTGGGGGCTACTAATCCGAGCGGTGATGGGAAGGTCGGTGGCGCAGAGGTGAGTTGTGGCGTAATAGTGCGAGACGAAACAGAGGGGATTTTCAAAGAGAAGCCATCAACGGTGAATTCGGAAATTGAACAGCTCAGGGTCCATGAAATTCAATTGTATCTTCTCATTTCATAATTGTGCTGGTCCCCGCCCGACACTAGGAAGCCAGCAGGTTATATATGGGGTGCAAGTTGCCATGACTAAGAAGAGTGGGCGGTTGAAGGGTTGAGAGAAATGGATCCAAAAATATAAAGTTCAATGACCGAAATCAACTAAAAGAGGAGCAAGATGCGAACCTTCAATCCCACCGCCGATCCATGAGAGTGAGTGGACCAGTATACTCAGTAGCAGAAAAATCTGGAGTTATCAAATAAATATCTATGTACAGTATGCTAGCAGCACAGGTTGGAAGTGGGCAATAAATAAACAACCATGAGACTACTGACTTGCCCTAGCAGCCTCCTCTAAAGCAGCTCTACCTTGCTTTTTGATACGAAGCTTACGGGCCTTGATTTGCATTGCCTGCAAATAGTCTGGCTTAGTGTTCTCAATCTCCTCCAGGCTCTTGTTTTTGGTGTAATGAACAATATTGTCGCGACCCACCACGGTAAGTGAAGGAATAGAGTGGACCTTGACCTGCTTACCATCTGGATTCTTACCATTGACTTGCATATGGATAGTGCCCACTCCTCTGACAGCAAGGGACAAACCAGCAGAAGTGACGGTTTCAGAGAAACATTCTCTAACATCTGCAAATCCAGCACTGGTGTAAAACCACTCCGTCTGCTGGTCATTTGGTGCCGCCATGACCGATTTCATCTTGTCAAGACTGGAAAAAGTACGCAGTTTGAGGTGATCGTTTGCAGAAATTGGCCAGGAAATGAGAACAGTGCCTGCATTTTCGGGTGTATCTGGATATCCCAGGGCAATAGTTCCACCAAAAGACACTACCTGCCCAGGCTTACAGACGATTCTCTTGACGTTGTAGTGATTGTGGCTTTTGAGCAGTAGCTTGCCAGAGCTGAGTTTTTTGAGCTCGTCCAGTCTGAGATAGTGATGAGGATAACCGGCATCCGGTAAACTAGCAGAGTCATACACTGTCTTACCCTTAATGAAGTAGGGCATATTGTATCTTGTTGTCCAGGGTATGCCGGTGATGAAGGTGGCTTTACTTGAAAGAGCCACTTTCTCCTCAGCATTGAGTTCACCGAACTTGCGCTGAAGTGCAAGAACTAAAGAAGTCTTTCCCGAGTTGGGGCCACCAATGAAGTGAGCAGATGATCCCATTCTGCTCATGACCTGATCCAGCCCCCAACCAAGTTTAGCACTGGTGAGAATGATTTTGGACGGGTCGACGTGGAAGCGGGCCAGTTCATGATGCACAAAGGGTGCTATTCGCTCCTTGAGAATTCTGCGATCGGTAGCCAGAACATCAGCCTTGGTCACGACCCAGAGATCATCAGGTTTGGCGATGGCAAGAAGATCGGAGCTTGTCACAGAGGAAGGAAAGTCCAGAGCGTCAACCACTAGCAGGCGAGGGTTTTTGCTGGAAGGGGGCAAGACAGCGTTAGTTAGTGGCTCAACGTGAGAAGCACGATTTTGGCGAATATCTCGGCATCGCTGACAGGTGCAGAGTTTGGCATGCTGCTTTTGAGAGTGTAGCAGGGCTTGAAGTTCTGAGCGAGCTCGATCAGCGGCTTGCCAGTCAGTGGCACCATCCAGTTTATCCAGCCCTTGGGAATCTCTGCTCTGCAGCAGCAAATCGTATTTGGCTTTTCCTCCGGATCGGTAGATTTTGGGCTGCTGATTCTGAGATGGCTGGGCTCTGGCGACATCAGCAGCGTTGACCATTGTGCCACAGACCTCGCATTTAGGGACTGCAGATTTGAATGAAGCATAGCTGCGTCTAGTAAGGGACCTCAGAAGCATCATCTTTCTTTGCAGGCGTTTTACTGGAGAAATTTATAGTAAACTGCAGCCAGCCAAACCTTGGCAGAATTAAATTTCAGAGCCATCGGAAAAGTAGGCTGAAATTTCATCTTCTGTTTAACTGGGAGCTAACCGGCTCCTTTTTGGCACTTTCACTAGAGAGCGCTCGCTGGGAGCGAGTGCTTGGTAGAATCAGTGGGTGATTAGTGACAATTTTTGTGACCAGTAACTAATTGGGTCCTTGCAACTCTTTTCACCAACTCCGCATGAAATGAAACGACAGCGCCAGGATGCATCGCCGGAAGAAAAGGACAGCGGTGCCAGACCGAAACTGGACACAGATGCTCTCAAGGCACGAATAGAGGCTGCCAAGCGTCGCAAGCGAATGAAGAACCAAAACCACGGAAAACCTGCTGATGAGTCTGATACAAGCACGAAGATGGGCGGCATGGCGCAGAGTGCGATTGGTGCTGCTGGCAAGGGATTAAACTCTCCAATACATCCGCTACTAGCTTCGGTCACTCCAGAGCCCACCGGAGGTAGCCAAACTGGCCTCAATACCCCTATCCACCCGCTCCTACTTAAATCGCTGGGGGGATCCACTGACGAGAATAGCCTGAAACCGGAAAATAAACAGTCTTCGGGATCTCGTATTCGACAATGGGACCTTAGAGCGAATCCTTATCTTGATCACCATGCCCAAAATCTCAAGCCGGACAGAAAAGACCCATACTTTGACAAGAAACTGGACCACGGAGATTCGACACAGGCTCGCCGCCGGAAAGGTCTTGTCTTCCACGAAAAGGGTCATTTTGTCAAGGAGGCTCAAGCTCTCCGAGAAGCTCAGCGCTTGGAGCGGGAAGCTAAAGAGGCAGAGGAACGTGAACTACAGCGCCAAAGGGACTTAGGCATCACTCTTGGCGAACATGAGTATCTGCCTCATGAACCACCTGCTGTGGAGTGGTGGGATGAACAGTTTGTCTCTTCGTACGCAAACATTGAGCATCCTGACACTCAAGAAATCACAAATCTAATCCAGCACCCAGTGGAGCTGAATCCTCCGTGGGAGTCTTCGCTGACACAACAGGTCAAAATGTACAAGACAAAAAAGGAGATCAAGAGGATACGCAAGAATACTCGTGCTGAGCGTTTGGCTCAACAGCGCGAGCGCGTGCGGCTAGGTTTGGAGCCAGCACCTCCGCCAAAGGCAAAGCTGTCCAACATGATGAGCATTTTTGCCAATGAGGCGACTCAAAATCCAACAAAAGTGGAAGGGATTGTTCGCGAGCAGATTGAAAAACGGCGAGTGCAGCATGATGAGGCAAATGCTGCGCGTAAGCTGACTTCCGAACAAAAGAAGGACAAGGTTGAGGCAAAGATTGAGCGCGACCTGGCATCTCATGGAGTCTTCCAAGCGGCGTTTAGAATCAAGAAGCTGGTTGACAGAAAGCACAAGTTTCAGGTGCACAAAAACGCCAAAGACTATGCTCTTACGGGAATGGTTCTATTCGGGCCAGACTTTGCCGTTGTTATTGTGGAGGGCTCGCGGCTACACGTCAAAAAGTACACGCATCTGCTTACCGAACGAATGAAGTGGACTGTCAAGTCGGAAGCACGGGAGGGCCAAGAGCTGGAAAATTATGATCTGAGCGACAATGCATGCCATCTGATCTGGACTGGTCAAGTTCCTGAGCCAACGTTCCAGCGCTGGTCGCTCCATGACGTTGCCGACGAGAAGGAAGCAGAAACTCTCTTGTCTCCGCACAATGCATTTCCGTACTGGGTGGACGCATCGTCCGCGCCAGTCTCGCGGGAATAACAATTGCATCACCAGGCTTACTCAGCGTCTTATTTATATAGCATTATCTATCGCACTCCAGGCATTTTTTGAAGAAAAAGAACACTCTTATTTACACTATTTACAGCTGCCGCTAGCAAGTTTACTCCTTGGTGATCTTGGCAAGGATCTCGTGATCTCTGAAAAGGAGGTACTCCTCATCGCCAATCTTGACGGAAGAGCCGCCAAAGGGAGGAATCAACACACGGTCACCGGCCTGGACAGAGAGAGGCACTCTCTGACCCTGCTTGTCAAGGATACCGGGGCCAACCGAAAGAACATCGGCCTCATTGAGCTTTTCAACGTTCTTCTCGGGAATGTAGATACCGGAGGCGGTTTTAGCCTGAGCCTTGATGCGCTGAACAAGGACTCTGTCGAGGAGAGGAACAACGGACTTGAACGACTTAAGAGACTGAGAGTTAGCATACAAACTTTAAAGTAGCTTCTGAAGCTTAGCTTCCAAGATTGCACTTACCATTGCGATTTTTCAAAATGTGACTTTGATGAGACCAAGCGTGCCTCGTCCCAGTCGGTTTTATGGTGGAAAGTTCTAGGGAGAGGTGGGTGACCAATTCTGGGGAAGTGTCGGCATCTAGGCGGATGGGTATTGGCGGGGGGGTTCGGGTACAACAAAAAGTGCATGCATGAAATATAAATAAATAGAATAGCGATAAATATAATGCGAATGAGACTGTAGATTTAGCGGGCCTTTTTGCTTCGGCTGGCAACAATGTGTTTCAGTTTATTCACAATCTCCACACAAGCGGTTGGATTTTCCGCCTCGAGGTCATAGCGCTTTGGCCCACTAGTCTTCATAACGACAACTTTGAAGTTGGACTTGATCTTGGTCGACTGTTTCACTTTAATGATTTGCGAGATGTGAAAAGTCGTGGTCTTCACAGAGGCGCGATAATCTTCTGGCATAATGTGCACATACTCACCATCAATAGCCAGGATACGCTCGTGACGACCGACAAACGACATGGGTTGTCGCCGCCAGACCTTGTACTTTTGATAGCCACCGCTGACCAAGCTCTGAGGATAAAATTGAGCAGGAAACACAGAACGGCGTACCTGTTGCCTCGACTCTTCGTTGCCACGTACACTGGCGACAATCAAGGGTGTATCAGGATTGGAAGTGGGTTTCTGGATAAAGCCGGCACTCTCACTCACAATTCTGGTCGGAGTCAATTCCAACGAATAGTGACCGGCTAGGGCTCGAACATGCTTATCATTGCTCGCCACCACCTTGGTACCGCAGATTGTGAAAGTGTAGAGACGCTTGTCGATAGTAGTACTCTCCGCCACTAGATCCAGCACTTCACCAAGAAATGTATCAGTGCTGACTCGCCCTGTCCAAAGAACTGGTGTCACAAGCTCAACATAAGGGTAGCGGAACACCGACAACTTGACTTGCTGAGCATTATTGTCCTCTGAGCGACGGCCTGAGCGTGAAGGTGGTTTACTGAGCGTCGCTGGTGATGGCGTCTGTGTCCCATGTTGAGGGTCGGACAGTTGTAGAGTCTGTTCCTTGACGCGAGGTTTGATTGTTGGTGTCTTCTTTTCGTTTTCCTCAAACTCGCGAGCAGTTGCCTCGACCAGCGCAAACTCATCGAATGCGTAGGCTGAGATTTGTCGGGTCCGTTCCAGCGCAGGGAAGTCATCATCGGGTTCGCCGTCGTCTTCAACAATGCGCAAATTCCATCTATTTGCATCGCAAAGCTTAGGATCAAGAGGCGGTTGTCGCTTCAGATCGTTGTAGCAATACAGGGCAAAACCAATGGCATTCGCCACGTTCACGTCTGGACGAACAAGAATAGTCCATGGCTCTGTGGGGTTGTCGCAAGACGGCATGTACATTTTGAGCTTGTTTGGTTTGGCCTCACTTTTGCCTGAAGCTCCAACGTACATTTCGAGCGGATTGTCAAAGCTAGCCTGTTTGGCAGCAATTTGACTTGTGAGCTGGGACTTGACCGCGGCACGTTTGACAATCGGTTTCTTGGTTGTGAAAAAGGGAATTGACGCCGAGCGAGTCTTGGTTTTGAGCGCTGGGGTGGCAGACGGGACAACTGGTAGGTTGATGGTAGCGGCAGAGGTGTCAGCCTCAAATGGCACTACCGTGCCGCTGTCCTTCGCTGTCGCAGAGTCGACTACGAGCGGGCTATTGAGAGAGGTTGTGAGGGTGGGGGCGTCGCTCGGCAGGGACTTTGAGTCGTCCTTTTTGGGGAGCGGTGGTGGAGCTGGTGTCGTCGCTGTAGAGTTAGGAGTCGTGGATCCGCTGGCTGTGTTTGACAGGGGCCAGTCATTAGGCATTGTTTTCATGGACTGGGCACGCGAACGTGTGCGTGGGCCCGACAAGGAGTCGTGAGAGTCACGTCTCAGCGGCAGTGGGGGCGTCGTGTCCTGGGACTCTCGTTTGAACTGGAGAAGAGGACCGGGCAGGTCGAGGGAGCGCTGTCTGCTGCGGTTCTTGCTGCGGCGGTTTGCCGAGGGCGAGTTGGACGCCGACGGGGTTTTGGGGGAGTTGGCGCCGCCTGTGCGGTTGGAGGCGGACGAGAGCTGAGAGGCGTTTGTCTCGGTCTTTTTTAGCTGCTCAGCAGCAAACTCGAGCTGCTCGTCCAGGTCTGACTCGTCGTCATTTCCAAACTGGACCGGGTTTGACTCGTAGAAGGTGTTGAGCTCGCTTTCCACGTCGGTGCCGAGATCCATGGACGGCAGCGAGTCGCGGAACGGGCGGCTCTGCAGCTCCCCGTTGCTGAAGGACTCCGCACCGTCGTCGCCAAACTCAGAGCCCGACGCCGCCTCGTCGTCGTCCGAGGCGTCGGACACAAAGTCCTCGTCTTCGGACTCCTCCGAAAAGTGGCTGAGGCGGTGCGACGAAAACCGCGTGAGCGTCGACGTGTCGGCCCGATTGTGGCCCAGCGTGCCCGGGTCCTCGTCCTCGTCGTTGGACTCGTCGTCGTCGTCGTCGTCGTCCGAGTCGTCGTAGAAGCGCGGATCGTCGACAATCGTGTGGCTGCCGTCGTCCTCCTCCACCATGGAGGGGCGCTGGGGCAGCGGCATGGTGGAGGCACGTGGACGGCGCCTGCCCCCATTCAGATCGGCCACGAGGTCGCGGGCCGCATGGTCCATTGACGGGGTCGGGATGGGCGGCGAGGTGCCGCCGGTCCGGCCCATGAGCACCGACGCAGCCCAGGAGAGCTGGCGCGGCTCGTTTTTCGACACATAGAGATGGGACGGCTTGATGACCCGCTCGCCGACCGAGTCATTGACTGTGGTGAGGTAGGTTGCGCGCAGACAGCTCAGAACGTAGTCCTGAGACGCTAGCAGCGACATTGGAGGCAGAGAGAGTGCGATGCGAGGTGGATGCAGTGCTTTTGAGGGGGCCCGCTCGCCCTGGAGATTGGCGGGGCGGGGCGGAAGGGGTGCTACCCGGAAGTGCACACGTGATGGGGCGCGGCTGAGCGGGCGCCGCCGGTGTGGCGTGCCGCCGCCACACATTTTCGTGGGCGCCCCCGGCTGCCTTGGGAGTTCCACCAATCGTTTTTGTTCATCAACCTACGAAAAACAGAAATGGGCGGTTCTTACCAGATTCTCGGACGCACTTTCCAGGCCTACCAGGTATGTTTTTTTTTCTTTTCTTTGACGAGAATGATTCTCGTCTTGCTCACTTGATTTGCTAGTTTGATCTTCTGGCCGCTGCTTTAGCTTGGATTGTCCGGGCGTGGCCGAGTCACCGATGCGCCGAGACCGCATTCACGACTTTTACAGCTGAATATTGCAGGTGAATTTATGTGTGAATGCCACGAGCGGAGGTCTCTTTACTCAATGGCCTAGCTGAATTCTCGCAGAGTTGCCTTGTCTCACGCTCTGCATGCGCAGACGGGGCCAGCCAGCGCCTCGCCCAATGACCTGTCATGAAGTTTCGCCTTGAACTTAGACCACTTTTGACCACCCACAACCTCTCATACTAACACAGCTTTCCATTGCCACCCTGGCCACTCTCACCGGCGGCATTATTCTGGCCACCTCTGGCTCCAAGCCGGCCCCCACCACTCCTCCAATCAACGCTGGTTCCTCGGAGGAGGAGAAGTTTGTTCTCGACTTCCTCAAGGAACAGGAGGAGAAAAAGTAAATTAGATATAGAGCTATTGTAGGCATGCTAACCGAGTCATCAGACTAGGTGTGAATACACGGATTCTTAACAGCGAGAGAGACGGTTCGATGGGGAGTGCATGGTAATCTTGTGATAGCCAATGCAATACAATACAATACAATACAATACAATACTTTATATTATAGAAAGTTGAGATACTACACACTCTCCACTACTTAAACACTCTTCTATGCGACAGAGGATCCTCCTCCACAACGTGCTCTCTCTTGCGGATCTGGGTCTGCAGCGTGGCGTCCTGGCGGGCACGAGCCGCCTCGGCGGCCTGAGCACGCAGCTGAGCACGCACAAAGTTGGGCGAAACGTACTCCTTGTTCTCGTAAATGACTGGGCCGCCAAAAGAGCCCTCAAGAATGACAATTGGCGTCATGACAAAGCGAGGGCCAATCTCGACTAGAGAAACATCGGAAGCAAGCGTCTTTGAAAAGTTGTCAAGGTCCTTGCCCTCCACAGTCTCAGAAATCTGGTAGTTGCGAACCCACACCATATTGTCGACAATAGAAAAGCTCATGACGTGGTCAACAAAGGGCTTGGACTTGCGCGCGCGCGGCGGCACGCCAAAGTTGTGAATAAATACTTCCTTGAGCAGACGGGTCTCGGGAGTCTGGTCAAACGCACCATCAAACGACAACACCGGGCGCGAGCCACGCAGGCAGTTGCCCGAAAAGTGGAGCTCGTCCATAGTGTGCAGATTCTTGAGGTGGAACTTGATGGTGGGCCCGTTAGGCGCCTTGGTCATCCACAGGTACAGATCCTGGTGCTTTCTGGCCTCGAAAAACATGATATTGTTGCAGTTGTAGAGCTCAGCCAGCTCGTTCATCTGCCACAGCTTGGACTTGGAGTCAAACTTGGCCTCCTTGCGGGCATGGGGCAGCAGGGCCGCCAGATCGGTAATGAGATGGCGGTGACGGTATGTCACGCCTCTCGACGAGATAAGAAGAACTCTCTGTCTGTTTTTGGAGACAGGCTGGTCCGACGAGCTGCTCTCTGCAGACTTGTCGTTGGTGAGGGCCTTGTAGATGGCGGACATGGTGATGGGGATGGATTTTTTTGGGCCTGGAAAATATTTGGAGCTGAAATTTGGAGCTGAAATTTATTTTGAAATTTTTGGGTGGGGGAGGGGATGCCGGCAGAGGCGGTGGGCTTCGGACGGTGCTGCCCAAGAAGATGAGCTACAGTAACGAGCGACCTGTTCGAAAAACTAAACGAGATCCCACATATATGAATAGTGTTCCATTTAGCGAGTTTCTGTCTCAAATAATTGCCCTTTACTTTGCAACTCCCCCCAATTTGCTGCCTTTTCTGATCCTCCACTACAGCCTTGAGCGAGCTCCCAGCCCACCATCAAAATTACTGTAGTGGCCCTCACGCTAATCTAGTACTCACCCGATAACTCTAGTTCCTCGCCCCACTAGCCCATTTCCCCTTACTTTCTCACCCTCGCTCGCCAAGGCTAGCAGCCCAGCATGAACAAAATCGAAATTCTCATAGAGAACGGCAGCTTCAAAGAAGCAGACACAAAAATCTCCTCTCTTCTCAAATCCAACCCTGAAGATGTCACCGCTAACGCCCTTCTCGCATATCTTTATGCCAAGCAGGGCAAGGTAAAGCAGGCCCAGCTCCAGGCCCAGAGAACTGTAGACAAGAAACTCACACAGCTTGCACCGCTCCATTATCTTGATCTTGTCTACACCCATCTTCGTATGCCTAATCAGCTGCTTGATGTTTACGATTCGCTTGCCAAAAGGAACCCCACAAATAAGTACTTGTTTCAGACATGGTTCTCGGCAATGGTGGCCGTTGGCTCGGAAAAGGGACAGCAAAAGGCCGCTTTAATGCTTCAGAAATGTGACCCTAACTCAATGCACACATTTTGGGCCATGTTCACCATGGTATCGGCTATTCCGACAGCAACAGCGACTGAAAAGACACTCCTGCCGATGCTCGCTTATCGCCTGCTGGCGTCAGCCAAAGTTGAGAACCAGCAGCATGCCTATGTAAAGGCACGTGTTTTGTTAGTTGCGAAAAAATACGATGAGCTTCGCGAGTTTCTGTCCAGCTCCCAGGTAACGGGATGGGGTATGCTGGAGCTCACCCTCATGCACTTTGATGTTCTCAGCGAGCAGCAGGATTGGCGCGCGCTCTATCATCATGCAATAGCCCATCTCAAACGTGCTGAGGAGGGCTCGGATATAGACAACTGGATCTATTGGCAACACGGTATTGCTGCCGCCAAGCATCTTGAAAAGAGTGAAGAGCTGCTGGAATATGCCCAGACGTTCACAGTGTCTGGAAAAGCATCTAGAAATGCCCATCTTGCGTGTATAAAGCTAGGCTCAGATCCAGCCACATATTTTGCCAAGTTTGGTAGCCGCAGATGCGCTGTCAGCGATCTTGCCGGCACAGACTTTGTTCCCGACGACTTGCACGAGCCAGAAATTTCCTTTGATGGCATGAACAGGGCTGTGAATATTGCGACCATGAAGTACAATAGAAACCCAACACAGCTGGACATCCAGGAGTCTATTGCAAGTTACCAGCGATTTGCTCCACTTCTCAAAGACAAGGACCCCAAAGATTATCACCCTGCTGACGACTTTCTCATTCTGGCCGCGAGAAGGTTGGTGAGTGAAAACGAGCTTGAAAAGGCAGTGATCCTGTTGGAGATGGCTGTCGAAAATGACAAACACCAGTTCTATCTGCGTGTCTGGCTGATTCACTTGTACAATCTTCTTGGTGCCCCAAGAGCCGCTAAAGTGCACTACGATGCGCTTACTATCAAAGAGATGCAAACAGAATCTCTTTCATATCTAATCTCAACAAGGTTATCATCTCTGAACCCGTCGCTCGAGACATTGAAATCGCTGCTTCCTCGCGATCAGGTGAATACAGCGAACTTGGTTGTCGCAGCATTCAACAACCAAATTTATACCCAAGTGGATGGTCTCAAAGATTTACGCAGGCGAGTCTCGACCTCCTTATCCCGTGCCCTCGAGGAAATTGAGCATATTCACACAGCACGTCTTGTGAAACCAACGGAGAAAATATCACCGATTGTGCTGCACGACACCTACACTGACAATCGCGATCGCTTCACTTTCCCCGATTGCACGTTGAATGTCGGTCCCATCCAGACAGAGAAGTGGCTGAGAGCATTCCAGCTCCGTGAGCTGGTATTGAAGGACACCGATTTGTTGGATGACTTTTCCAAGGCTATTGAGGTTGCTAAGGAGGAAATGACGGAATTCGAGATATGGTCTTGTCGGGTTGTACGCGCTAAAGTAAGTGGAAACGATGCTGAGGTAGAGCAACTCATAAAAGAGCACTCCTTGCCCAGCTCTTATGACTGGCTCTGGGTTCATGGAGCCTTCACGGCCATTGAGATCAGTGCAGTTTTGGCGCGAAGTGGAAACAAGGCCCTGGCCACAGCTGCCAAGAAGCTTGTGACCAAAATCCACGAGGCTGCTTCCGCGCAGAAGAATCGCACACGAGCAGCAGCGGAACTGCAGGCCTGGGCGCAACAAGTTGGAATTCCAGCGAGAACTGTTTCCGCCACCATCAAAGGACTTGCATCCTCTCAAGACGCTACATGTGTGTTTTTGAGAAGCCTTAAAGGTCTGTGATGCTTGTATTAAATATGGAGACCCATGTCTCTGCCTATGTACATTATGTTATGTAGCTAGCCCCTGTACTGCATTCTTAGCATTTGAGCTGTAGCCATGGCTTCCTTCGTGCCCACTGTGACCAAGTATTTGATCTTGGCCGGATCTGTGACGTCACGATACGGACGGAACTGGTGCTTGGTATATTCCATCATTTCTTTTCTTGATGATTCGTCGAGATTACGCACAGCCCGGGCAATGTTTCGATACAGGGCCTTGGAGCGAGAGCTCTGGATGAACTGCGTTAGTGGGGTCCATGAAATTGAACTTGCAGCAGCAAAACTTACATAGTCAAGGCTTAGCTTAGCATTTTTCATGCTTCCCGTTGATGTGCGAAGGGATTGTTGAGTTAATGGCTCCTACTGGTTTGACCCTGGAGTCACATGACCATACGGGTAAGCATTTGAAGGCATGAAAAATGACTAACATTGGCTATGTACAGGTAAGGAAACAGTGAGAAGGAGGTCGAAGATACCAATTTCAAACATCTAACGCTTGACCCAAGTGTAGGCCTTTCTGGCCTTGGGTTTACCGGGTTTCTTTCTCTCAACCACTCTTCTGTCGGGCTGGATGCATTGTGCACGGCTCAGCTTAGTACGGAAAAGCGGATTCTGGATCACAAGAGCCTTGGCGAGAGCATTGGCAATAGCTCCGGACTGTCCCGTAGGTCCTCCGCCGCGTACGGTTGCGAAAATGTTGAAGGAGCTCTCAGCAGCCACAACAGTTAGCGGGTACATGATAACCTGACGGTCTTGGATTCTCGGGAAGTACGAGTCAAGCGAGCGGCCATTCACAAGCACCTGTCCGGACACCTCCTCTGAGGAGCGGGCGATGTAGACCTGGGCGGCAGAGTTCTTTCTACGACCAAGGGCCTTTGCCACACCGTTCTTGTCAACCGTAGGATAGGTCCTCTGCGAAACAGAAGCATCCTTGTCTCCGGAAAACTTTGCAAGAGCCGCTGCCACTTCATCAGGCATGAGCTGAGGGTCAATCTTGGCAAGGCGGTTGACAAGCCGCAGGAAGTCCTTGTAATGCGAGTTTCGAAGTCTGGTGCCACCAGCAATAATGGAATACTCCTGCTGGGAAACCCACTTGGGGCGAAGAGCTGACTCGTCCTTGGGTACGGAGATGTACTTTTGAACCAGGTCATTGAGCATACGCATGTTTTCCTCGTGCATGGGATTCGTCATGTAAAAGGATGGTTGCTCAGGAACAACTCTGAGGCGGTCGAGCTCAGGTGAAACGTGCTTGGCATCGTTGAACTCGACTCTGGAGGGGGTGCTTTTAGCCGAGTCAGTTGCAGAAACAACGTCCTGGTTCACGGAATCAGCCAGAGCCTTGATGTGAGGGGGAATGCTTCTCCGCGACGAGCTGATGCTGAAGCATCGTAGCTGAGAGACGAGCGACCACCGGTTCATGCTGGAGGGGGAGACTCTTGTGCTGCTGGACTACTCTTGAGAGTGTGTCTGTCTGGCTCAGTTGGAGGAGTGAAAAATGGCAGGAGTTTGGTGGAGTCGGAAAAAGAGCACTGATGTTTCGTAAGTGTATGAAAACAATCATAACAAAATGATATGTGGTAGAAATCAACAGAATACCATGCAAAAATTAGAGATGGAGGCAGCATTGGGAGTGTATAGTCATGATTTGGCAAAGAAGAAGCACGGAATCTGCAACGGCCTCAGCTCTTGACGGACTTGCCATCAATAAACGCGCCAATCAGCTTCGACAAACCTTTATTGCGCCGGCACAGCATAAGCACGTCATCCGTGTTGATTTCCTCTCGACTGGCATGTTTCGCAAACGATTCCAAGTCTTCGGCAGCATTTGTAGCCTGCCCATACGCAAGGTTACTCAGAGCATCGACGAATTGTCTGGTAGCTTCAATATTGAGTGCTTTGCACTCTTCTCTCACAACTTCTGCAACGTATTCATGCACGAGAGATTTCAACTGGAGTTAGATATTCCTTCAGAACTTCCACATGTCTCGTGAGACAGACCATTACTCACCTCCTGCTCAGTGGGCATTTTGTAGGAGCGCAGTTGCGAGTTGCGAGATGAGGCGGGGAAGTGGGCAACAAGTGTCACGTGCATTTGGACTGCCTCGGAGAGTGAACTGGAGAAAAGCGGATGAGAATTAGCTTGCTGCGCGTTTGTGACATTGGTGGAAAGCAGAAAAGAATCTACTATAATCAAAATAGTTTTTGTAGCTCTTGGAATTATTTCTACTTCTCCCTGCTCCTCTCTCCTTCAATGGCACCTCCAGCGGCTACGCCATGGGACCCAGGGGCCCCGGCTCACTACTCCCACTACATTTTAGTGACTAAAAATCCTCTAGGAAAATTTCAGCAGACTCGATCTCTCCATCCTCTCCATTTTCTCTCACACATTCTCATGAAGATTGAAACGGGCCTCCTCCAATCAGTGGATGGCTCTTGCCAATGGACTGAAGGCATTGCTTCAGTACTATGCTCAGCATCAGGACCCTTAGAGGTCAGAGCCAAAGAGGAATTGCCAACGCTCGCAACCCTCGAGCTTCACGTTCGCCCCGCTGTAGGCGTACCCACCACCCGCGAGTCGCTGTTACAAGAAAAGATATTTGTGGCTCTCGACCGCTGTGTCATGAGAGAGCGCTTCCCACGATCTTTGTTTCAAATTGTGGTCCAGATTATGGAACCCGGTGAAACCAGTGAGTACACCTGTCTCGAGCTTGCCCTGGCAATCAATTCTTCCTACATGGCACTGCTAGATGCTGCAGTACCCATGAGATCTGTCATTATTGCTGTGGCACTTGCTGTCATGGAAGATGGTGAGATGATTGTGTGGCCATCATCCGAGCAACTGGCGAACTCCAAGTCAAATCACATGGCAGCCTTTGCCCTGGCGGAAAATACAGTTGAAAGAGTATCCGCCGAAAGTAATGGGTCTTTTACTGTTGATGAGTTTTTTTCTGTGCTCAAGAGAGCCCAGAGCGAATGCGTCAAATCATACGACCCCCTGCTCAAACATATTGAAGAGAAGATTCAAAACGATTTCAAGTGGGAGCAGTAGCAGCATATTTATTACCTCATGATTTCTAGAGGCTCTCAAAGGCAAAATTCTGTATCATCAAATGAGCAGTCCCCGTTCTGACTCCCTAAATCTGGCACTGTCTTTCCGGAAGTGCCTTCAAAGTTACAAAGCGCTTATTACGACAAATTTCTTAATATCTCTACATCCAATGCCTCGGTAGTGAACCGCTTTCAGTCACAAATACATGATGAGATGTAGATAAGACAAATTCGTTGCTTGGTGCACAACTGTGCCGTATGCAACGGAAAACCGAACTAAGTTGTAGACTAGATATAAATGCAGAGGGCCTGGATATATATGAAATGCTTCTAACAAACAGCGAACAATATTTTCAGAAAAAAAAGCTTTTTTATATTTTGAAAAAAATCTCCCGGGGGCGAATCGAACGCCCGATCTCAAGATAACTTGACAAATTACAGTCTTGCGCTTTAGCCAACTAAGCTACCGAGAGGAATACAGTAAATTTTAACACAATTCAACCATACCGTCAAGTGATGTGTCCTAAAATGGAAAAAATTTCTTTTTCAGCCGATGACATAGAAGGAAGATGGAAAATTGACTGAGGAGTGGCGACGAAACCGAGAGACAGTGATTGAACGCCTGCGCTCCAGTTTCATTGGTCCCAATTGCTGGGCTGCGATGTCACGCCTGGACTCTGACCTCTTGGGACTCACTTCAACGCAAGAACAACCATTACGAAAGGCCAAATACCTACGCAAAGAGTACATATGTAAGGTCGCCATAAGGAATTCATCATAGTCTTTGGCTCTGAATAATAATTGATTTGAAATGACTAGTCAATTTCAATTTCAGCAAAGTTAGACAGCTGAGAACCGGCCATGACGACTTCAGCGCTTAGCTTGAGATGCTCAACATTGCAACGGTAAGACTCATCTGGGACTTTTTTTTCCTTCTCTGCATCAAGAAGGCAACTCTATGCTCGATATATCATGTTCCGGTTTACTTGAAATTATCTATTCCATTATAGCTGCTGCCTCTAAGATAGGACGTTGACACGTGAGGTGTAAGAAACAACAGCCCAACCTCCATCTCTACCGGCTGTATAATTTATCATATAGTTACATTTACTCATCATCGCCAAAAAGATCCTCAGCTTCCTCATCGTCATCGTCAATGACACCTCTCTTGGGGCGCTTGACTTGTGTGGACTCCTCTTCTTCCTCAGATTTACGCTTGAGAGTTTCTTCCCTGTCTTCGTCCATTGCATCCTCATCACCATCCGAAAAAACCGGTGAATCGGGGGGCGGCGAGGCGTCACTGTCATAAACAATTTCATCACTGATAAAATCTTCCTTCTTGACCTTTTTGCCCTTGCCAGAGCTGGACTTTTGCTTCTTGGATTTTTTCTCAACAGCATTCCCCACCTCAAGCTCTGCCACGGCGGCTTCTTCAGCAGCGGCTGCCGTCCACTCTTCCGTCTGCTTTTGCAGACGAAGACGCTCCTCTGCAAGCCTCTCCTCTCTCTTGCGCTCTTCCTCTTCTCTAGCTCTCTTCTCCTGATTGAGACGATCTCTCTCGGCATCTCTAATTTTAATGCTCTCAGCGAGCTTGGATACAGCTTTGGATTCATATTCCTGCTGATCAGCCAGTGCACGTTCTAGCTGCTTTCTGACAGTATTTTGACCCATAAGAGCTCTTTGCTCTAAATCAGACGCAGGGAATGGAGGTGACTTGAGCTTGGAAAGTTCTTGAAGAGAATTGATGGCATCATCGAGATTATCAATCACAGCTTGAATCTGGTCACTAGACCTCAAACTCTCAGATACGCGTCTGATGAGGTCTGCCATTTGGAAAGCGATGAAGGCCGTATTAAACTTAAAAGAAGCATTTTCTGGCATGGCCTCATGTGCCTCCTTAGAAAATTTGAGAGCAATATCGAGAGACTCAAGGCGTTTCTCGTGCATTCCTCTGATATACCAGGCCCGGCCAAGTAAACTCTTGAGACCAGCATCATCTTTCCTACCGTATCTGTTCATGGCAATCTCGTAGGACTGGATAGATTGAGAGAACTGCTGTAGCTCTAACTGGCAGTGACCCATGTTAATATAAACAGAGACGTCGTCCAGACTTTCCTTAATTTTAGAGAAAAATGAGAGAGCAAGATCATAATTCTTGTTCTCTGCAAACACAATAGCAATACCTTGGGCAGCGTAAGCATTACCAGGATCGAGCTGAAGAGCCTTGTCAAAGCACTCGCATGCCTTGAAATATGACTTGTTGCGTTTTTCGTTTTCTTCATTGGGATTAGAACCACGGAGCTCACGACCAACAATCAAGTATAGATTACCCATAGCAACAAGAGAGTATGAATCGTGACTGTCATAATCGACAAGTGTGTGCTTGTAGTGTTTCTGCTCAGCATCTTCACCAAGGCTCTTAATAATGCCTCGGCGAGCACGCCGTAGGTACCAGCCATACAGAGCTCTGACTTCAAGGTTTTCAGGGTGTGCCTCTTGAAGCTGAGTTATGGACTCAGCTTCACCATCGTAGGCAAAAGCCAAGTAAGCAAGACGTATTTGAGCATCAATGTGACCGGGCTCAAGTTCGAGCAATTCACGGTAGAGAGTACGTGCACGTTCGACGTCACCATGAGCATCGAAGTAACGAGCCAAGTTGTATCTAACGGTGGGAACGTGCTTGGAATCAATACCGTCCTGGGCCTTTTCGAAGCACGTGCGAGCAGTGTCAAGGTCATGGCGTGCAAAATGGAGCACTCCAACATTATTCTGAAGAATAGTATCTTCCAAGTCAGACGATCCCTTGACTTGAAGAAGAATGGAGAGTGCCTTGGCTGGGTTACTGTCCTCGAGAAGCTCTGCAAGCACCACAAGAGCCTCAGTGAGAGGCTGCTCTTTATCTTGATCTTTGACAAGCTTAATATAAGTCTCGAGCTGGGTAATTGCACGCGGTGCTTCCTTACGATTGTGGGTCTCAGCCAAGAGCAGACCAAGGACTAGGTGGGGTTCTGGGGCGTTAGGGTGGTCCGCAACTATGCTTTCAAATGTGACAATGGCATCAAGTGGGTTTTCACGAAGCTTGACCAATCCGAAACCGATGCGAGCTAGAAGGTTGGTTTTGTCTATCTCAAAGGCTTGCTGGTAATGATCCTTAGCCTGGGCAGGTTCATCAGCAAGCTCGTAGGCACGGGCCATCCAGAAATGACACTCGGAGCGCAGAGAGGCGGTTTCAGCATAGTCGAGTGCCTGGCCACAGAGCTTTTGCACGGCGGCAAAATTCTTCTTTGAGAATAAATAAGAGGAGAGAAGAATGTTGGCAGTAGGCTCAGTCTGGCGCAGTTTATAAGCATCCTGTATGTAACGCATGGCAGTTGCATAGACCTCAGCAAACTTGTCAGAGCCAATGTTTTGGAGGGCATTCGACATGTAGTAGACTCCGAGAAGTGTTGTAGCTGCGACGCTCTTGGGGTCTAGAGACAAGGCGCGCTGCCACGCTCTGGAGGCGCCCTCGAGGTCCTTGAGTTTCCAGAAGCACAGACCAACGCCGATGCGGGGATCGGGGCGGAGATAAGGGCGAGCAGACAATACTTCCTGATAGAGTCTGAGAGCTCCAGCATAATTCTTCTTCTGAAACATTACGCGGGCACGGCCCAGTTTGGCGTACAAATTCTCATTGTTGGAAGTCTTGAGAACTGCATCAAACGAGGCGAGAGAAGTTTCCAGCGGCTCCGCCGTATTTTGCCAACTCACCACGCCTCTGGCAAGCATGGTTGCCGGCCACATGCGGCCCACGGCCTGTGCCTTTGCGAGAGACTCTCGACAGTACGTCAGGTAGTCTGGCTTTTGATTGGTGGGCGCAGAGCGCACCTCGCGCAGCCTCAGCCACGTGAGAAACGAGTAATAGGGTGCCTTGTCGGCGTCGTCGCGGGCCAGATCCAAACCTTTATTGACAAGCTCGTGGGCGCCCTGAATATAGCCATTTCTGGCGTAGGCCGAAGCAATGGCAATCCAGTAGAGGGCCTCACAGTTTTCATTTTCCAATAGGACGGCGATTTCAGTGGGGTCCTCTGGCAGGTCGTTATCGAGGTCAATGGTTACCGCTTCTCCCGACCCGTCAGATAGGGGGATTTCCAACACATTTCCTTGCTCTGCTTGAGCATTAGCAGAAGCGTCGGTAGCAGCAAGCTCTTCCACCTCGGCTTGACTCATTTGACTCAGATTGTATCTGCCGAAGAGTAGAAGGAATGAGGAGCGTGCGTGGTGAAGGTGAAATTTCAGGTGTTTGGGAGTTTGGCGGGACGGAGGGGCGAGCGGGAGGGAGAAGATGGGAGGCAGGAGGGAAAGAGAGGTAATTGGAGATTTTGAGGAAGTGATGCAATAAAGTTGGAGTAGACTAGGGAATGATTATTTAGACGAAAGATGATCAGATTTTGAAAAGTATCAGCTGCTAAACGTTTCGTGCGCTTATTCGTTAGTGCTTCTCCTCGAGTTATGGCCGAGCTGTCAACACAGCCGTGCCGAAACCGTGAAGCTGCCCCCCCACCAAAAAATATATTTTCAGGCCAGAAATTTCATTCAATTTCACTCAGCCAAAATGCGCCTCCACGTTGGTGGAATCTCCAAATCCCTGAGTGAAAACATCCAGGATCTCAAAGAGCGTTTTGAAAAATGCGACGCAGAGCTTCTATCTCCTTTTGATGTGCATCAAAAACTAGACAACTACTTTGCATATGTGGACATTGCCGATAACCAGAAGGCCTTTGAGGCCATTAAGAAGACTTTGAATAACCACAAGTTCAAAGGCTCAAATCTAGCAATTAACTTTGCTAAACCAAGTTATCAAGAGCGACGGGAAGCCGAGCTCAAGGTTCATCGAGGACCTCTTTCCGGACTCAACCAAGACCAGATCAAGCGCAAGTTTGACACTGGTCATAATCGTGAAATTGATGTGATCAGCGGACGAATGCGAGAATCTCCACGGGACTGGAGACATGCTACCGTTCGCGTCCAAAAGTCCAACGGTGCCATTGTGCAGGTCCGTTGCAGGAAGCAGAAACTCTGGGGATATCAAAAGGACAAGCAACTCGCTGCCTTGGTCTCCAGATATGTTGACGGCAAATGGAAGGACGCTCAAGGAGAGGTGATTGAAATTGTGACCAAACAGCCGGCTAAATGGACTCCGATTGTGAAGAGTGCCAGTGACACCACGGAGGCGGTGACTCCGATTGAAACCAGTAAGCAAGATGTCCCCACTAACGAGAATCAAAAAGATGAGGATTTGGATGAAGATGAAATTGAAGAAAGACGCAGAAACAACGAGGTACTCTCCTCCATGTTAGAAAACTACTCGCATGCCCAAATTGATATTGATGGTGAAAGAATAGGCTCGGTCGACGAACCTCAAGTCGAGCAGAGCGGCAATGTCATTGACATCGAAGACGATGGAAAGCAGCCTTTCCGTCCAGTTGTGCCGGGCCAGTACTTGGCAAACTCTGATGACGATGCGGAGGATGATGACAGTACAGAGAGCATTGATAAACAGGATAGCGATGTGGTTATGAAGGATGCTGAAGAAGGTGTCCAGAGTGAGGAAAGTGCAGATGAGGATTCTGAGAAGGATGCTAAGGAAGATGTGAATGAAAACACTAAGGACACCAAGGCGGCAAAAGAAGATGAGCCAGTCTCCCACGCTGCTCCTAATTCTGACAACACTTCTGGCGGCGCGTCCAAGCCCAGCACATCGACTCTCAGAGCACTCTTCAGCAACCCAGACCCATCCTTCTCGCTTTTTGGAGATGCAATGGACGTGGAGGAACCACAGGAGCCAGAATTCCAAATCCAGCCTGAGACTCGGTCTGTGGTTAAGCCTAAACTCCGCGCGGCTTTGTTCTTTATGCATTCTGACTCTGAGTACCTGCGCTCGCAGTCACAAATCAGCAAACTTAACGGCACGCCGTTTGACGTGCAAGAATGGGAAAAGAGGTATGGAGAGAAGCGCGAGGAAATGGTCCAGGAACTGCGCAAAAGTCGCAAGTCTGCTACGAACCGGGCGAACAAGAGGAACCAAGTCTGGTAAAGTGGTACTTGTCATATTTAAAATATCATCACTGTCGGCTGTAGCCAGCCTTATTTAATGTCAACGTGCTAACTATTACACCTATGGCAAGCCTGTTTACTTGGCGTCCTTCCATCTAGCGCCCATCTCAACAGCAGCAGCACCCCAGTCCAGACCGTGGTTATGGCCGCTGGGCGTAAGACCAGCACGAGAGAGCGCTTGCTCTTCAGTCAGGCAGGTAAGCAGACCAAAAATTACAGGGATGTTAATCTCCTCCTGCATCTTCATGAGACCGTGAGAGACAGCATCTGCAATGTATTCAAAGTGCATGGTCTCGCCCTTGATGAGAGTTCCGATAGCAATAATGGCATCAAGCGGCTCTCCCTTCTTCTTCTGAGCAGCGTGTAATGTCTTGACACCAAACGGAAGCTCATACGAGCCTGGAACACTCTGAATCACAAGGTTATCTGGGCTAACGCCGTACTTGAGAAGATTCTCCTTGGAGCCATCAACCAGGGCCGAGATGACTTCAGAGTTCCAACGGGCATTGACAATGCCAATTCTGAGTTTCGAACCGTCCAGCTTGCTGTCCAGAGCACCAACTCCTTTGATTCCGTGGCTCATTGTGATGGTTAGGTTGACTAAAAATTGGTTGTCGAGGAGCGGGGATGAAGTGGGGTGTCACGTGGGGCTAGGCTTTTAGCGGACTTTTGACAGATAACGACGCAGAGAAGGGGCAAATAGGAAGAGGAGACTAGGGTATTGCCTCAGAGGACCTCAAAAAGGCACAAAGATATTTGGGCGATCAGCGCGCTTTTCTCAAATGTCATCATTCCGGGACCCCCACAAAACTGCACCCCGGAAAAAGCCCAGCTGAAACAGCGTATCAATGCAGGGGTGGGGGGCGCTATGAACAGGCTGTGAAAAACAATCATAAAAAAATAACTTATCATATATACAGTGGAACTTGATCTCACATTGCATCTGGGTTGATATCCATCGGCATATAAGCTGCATAGCCGTAACTATTGCCAACCTCGTTGAAAGCACTGTATGGTTCGAAGATGCTGTCCATCTGGTACATGCCCACCACATCGCTATAGGTTGCAACGTTTGGATCAAATATGCCATCAAAAAGTTGAGTGCTGTACGGTGACGAAGAGCCAGTCGATGTTGGATTAGAAACACCCGACACGAACGTATCATTACCCACAGCCGGGGTTGGCAGCACCGGTTTCCTATCTTGTAGCTTTTCTTCGCGCTTGCGAGCAATGTGAGCAGTGGCAATGTTGAAAAGGTTTTGCCAACCCTTGAGTTGTGGTGGACGTTGGTGAATACCCGAACAATCCTCCCTGCGTGATTCCGTCTTGTCAATAGTGGCCAAGGCTTCACCCATAAGTTCAAGGTCCGCCGGCGAAGTCGAAGCAAGCGGTTTACTGATGACATGAATAAAGAGAGCCATGAACGACATAGAGACATAGTACTGCATGCCAAATAGCCTGCCAATGAAGTCAACCTTGGACGACAGATTAAATATTCTGATAGTCTGTCGCGAGCAGTCTAGCACAATGTCCATAGATTGTCCCATGCGAGCATACTTGCTGATGATTTGCTGCTTGGTGGTGCTTGACACTGACACGCGCGAGTCGGGCGAGCCTGCCATGTCCTCTTCTGTGCGCCTTGCAAGAGTGATCCATCGCGGACGATATGCTGGATGCCTGTGAATCTGCGCCAAAACATAATTGTACACAGAAAATAAGATGGCGAGGCCAGTCGCCTCCTGCTGCTTTTCCAACGATATCCTGTCTGGCAAGTTTATGAAGTAAGCTGCAATTTTGTCTTCTTGAATAAAAAGTCGATAACTTTCAGGGACGTTTTTGACCCAGTCCAAAAGTCGGCAGTCCATTTCATAGGAATCGTCAATAGTTTGGCGCGGCGTCTTGCTGCCAGCGTCTGCTGAAACGAGCTTCTCAAAAATGGGCTGGCACATGCTGTAGAGACCGATAACGGATTTGAGAACATCTCCACTGAAAGAAAAAAGTCCCATGGGTTGACCGCATGAAATGTCGCAATTTGGCATGCACGGAGCTCGACCAAATTTGAGACTCATATCACGGTCAAGGATAAAAATGGTCCAAAAAATTTGCTTACGTCGCTCAGCATCAGCCTCCGAATTTGCAACATTGATGACTTCGCTGCGGTGGAGACCAGCAAGCTGGCACATGTGAACGGCCATGGCAGTAAAGTGGTGAAGAGGAATCATTGCACCAATCTTAAAGAAAGAGAGGCATAGAAGCGTGACACCATTGATAGCAGACAAAGAAGAGCCGAGAAGCGATACTTGCAGGGCTAAAGTCATTGCGGCTTTGATGTATGTCGTTTGCATGCTCCAGTAGTGGTCTCTGGAGTAATGGCTTTTAAGCTTGGGCATTTCTTCGAGCAGGTCAAAGATAATGGGAATGGCGTTGGCCATGTAGGCGGCTAGAAGCAGACGGTCGGCCATTCCATTGGAGATGCCATTAACAGGCGAGTGTTCGGATTGCAGAATTTCGCGCAGCTCGGCCTCAGGCACCATGAGGTGATCATGGGCCTTGGATGCAACCATGGCATTAATGACAAACGTGCAAAATTCAAAATCAAAGGTGACGCCATTTGATCGAATTTCGGAGATGGGCTTGAGAGTCTCCTCTTGAAATTTGTGCACCTCTACAAACATCTGGCGAATTCGCTGTGGCACGGTAGGGTCACCAGTGGTTTCGGCAATCCAATTGAGACCCTGGTCAGAGAAAAGTGTGAGAACACTGCCTGACGCACAAAAGCCGATCGATTGCTTGAAGCGGGACTGGGTGAGTGTCATGTCAGACCTGTTGACAATATCACTAGTGAGCAGTGAGCTTCCGGCGGAGTACCATGGCTTATCCATCTCTCGCTCAGAGGATTTGCCAGGAGAAAGAGACTCGTCAGAGTCATCTGGTGCTCCCATAGCTCCATCTTCGTCTTCATCTGACTCTGCTGCTGAATCGTCCTGATCCTCGTCGGCGATGCTGCCAGCGGCTGAGCCGTTAGCTCCGCTGCTGACAAAGCGAGAGAGCAGATTTTCAATGCGGGTGAGACGCTCGTCGAGTGACTTTTTGGGTGCGTGCTTCTTCATTACCTTGGCCTTTTTAGGAGCGTACGAATAAAGACAGGTCAGTTTGGAGGTGGCGCAGTGCTCGCAGGTGGGTTTTGCACCATTGCAGCGGATCTTCTTCTTGCGACAAACATCGCAGGCACGGGAAACCCGCTGACGCTTGCGCGTGGGTTCTTGTAACCCTTGAGACTCTAGTTCTTCGTCGGACATGATTGGTTCTCTTGAGGGCATACAGATTAGGATCAATTGGAAATTAGGATGGTGTGCCTAGAAAGAGAAAGGGGCCGGCAGGATGCTGGCAGGAGATTAAAAGGTCACTCACGGCCACACTATGCAGCGAGCGAGCAAGGGTGCGGTCGAAGAACAAGCGAAGACGGCAAGTCAGCGGATGATTTGTAAGGGAACCGGAATTGGCGTGCAGGCTGGGCCGGTGGCGATAGGGCCGGGGAATAGAGCTGGGATGATTAGCTGCGAGATCCCCTGCTATCTAATCGTATGCCTGGGGGTTGTGAAAGCAGTGTCACTGAGTCTGATGTTGCAAGCTGGAAATATATCACTAGTGCAATTTTGCAACCACTAGTCTGAGGGATGGGCCTGGGGTGATGGGGTAATGACAGGTTAGGGCACTAGAGACTCTGGGGCACTAGCTGCGAGTGTCAAAAAGCGTTGGCGGTGATGAAGGCACGTGAAGAATGCCTTTGGAAAAAAAAATCCGGAGCAGTAGCGGAGAAAAAGTGACAGGTCAGAAAGGCAAGATGTAATGCACAGAAACTTTCGAGCACTTCAGAGCTGGTCTGTTTCCCACTGCGTAGCCACAGGGTCTGCTGCTGCTTTGGGTGGGAGGCGGCGCGGACACACACACGGACGGGATCGGGGGTAATGACGCAGTGACGGAGCGAGAGATGAAAGGGCGAATAGGGCGGAGAGAAGTGGATATTGATTGTATTTGGACTAAGCGGGATGAAAAAGTATTTAGAGGTAGCACTTTTCTTTGCTTAAATTGCGGTCTGATGTAAAGTCCGGCCGTCCCTTATTATAGTTACCTTCACTTGGGACGGGATCTGCGCTGCGAACGGGTCCCGCAGTTACCCGGCTGTCCCATTCCTCGGCCAGATGGCCCCCACCCCAAATCCCGACCCGCTTCCGTCAGGGTCATGCACGGAAGCCCAGGAGGCCCAGAGGCCCAGCTGGACCAGTACGGGCGCTGGTATTTGTCCGTCCACGTGATCCCGTGCCCGCACTCGTACTGCAAAGTCTGCTACCGGTGAGCACGGCCGGAGGCTCTGAACATTTCAGTTCAGCTAGCTGAGTGATGCCCTTGACCCTATTAGGCAGCCACTCAAACCGGCCTGTTCTGCGCCTCGCCACGCCCAGACTTCTATATCCCCTGCGAACATTTATCTCCACTATCTCCGAATAGTTGCCACCCGTGTGCTTTGACATGAGTGGCGCCTAGAACGGGCGGAATGCGCGCCAGGGGACAGTGGCCAAGACACCGCGAGCTGAACAGAGCAAAGTGTATATGCGCAAAGCAATGGTTCAGCTCATAGTTAAGCAGCAGCCCGTTCTGCGGACTTTCCGCACCGCCTCCGCCTGATCGCTGAGATCGTGAGAGCCCGCCCGGCTCGGCCGGATCCCTGAATTACTCCGGGCTTCCGCGAGCCGCAAAAGCTTAACTCCGCCGCGGCCGCCACTGGCATTCTTGGCACTGCAACAGAGCCACGCAATGTGCCTTGCAATCTGTCATCCAAGTCTCAGCCACCCATGCATTTCGTGTGCCCTCAGGTCCTCTCCTTCCTTCGTTGAAACATGGGCGCCAGCCTGACTCATCCAATTGCGGGGTTGGCTTGAACAGACTGCCCGGCCGAGGGCCTGGCGAATAGCCAATCTGAGCAAGTCCACTCAGTTGCAGATATGCAGCCAAAAAACTCGGCATATTACAGGACAATGCGGAGCTCCCTGCATTGTCGTCTCGCGTGCCGCCCTGAGTACCAATCGCAGCGCTGCCGCACCTTTGTGCGCCGATCTCAGCACTCTCGGTTGTATGATAGAAGGCACTAGCTGTGTAGCAATGTTCTTATTAAGCTGACGTATTTGTGGTCGGCCACCAGCTTGGCTGGGGGCCTGCCTTGGACCCTGAGAACCCGAGGGTCCGCTCGCTGCCGAATACCGAGGGGCTTTGTGATGATTTCCATTAAGTAACTTAACTATGGACCAGCGAGCGCCGCGAAAAGCGACTGCACTACCAAGAGTGGCTGCCGGAAAAATGCCCCCCACCGTGCCTCTTATCAGCTGTCCCCTCCTCTCTAATCGTCTACGACTCTGACATCTCTGCAGTCTCTGACACATTTGCATCCTCTCTGCCAACTTCCATGACAACTCATCGCATCTCAAGTCCCAGCGCCCACCCACTACAACTTAGTTGCTGCTGCCCCTGGAGCAGCATCAGCGTTACTTGCTCGCCGTCCGACGCCCTCTCACAAACGTGCGTTATCCCCACAAGGTACCCCCCTCAAAGCCTAAACGCTCTAAAATAATCTCGGCGCACGTGGGAACCTAGACTCCCCACATCTCATCCATGTCTGTCTCGCGAAACAGAGTAGGCTGGTATTCCTATGCTTGGGCTGCGGAACCGTTCCTGGTTTCTGCAGTCGGCACTTACGTGCCCATTCTGCTGCAGACGTTTGCCCTCGAGAACGCAGTGCTCGAAAGCGACCATTTCACGCCCTGCAGCCGCCACCTTGCCAACCCGCCAGAAGCTGGCGGGCCTCCGGTCGGCCCAGGCCCAGTCCCTGTTCCTCCAGACGTTGTCGGTCCCTGCGTAGTCCAACTCCTTGCCTGGTGGGTCGACCCGTCTTCCTATGCTCTCTACACATTCTCGGCTTCCGTGCTAGTGCAGACCGTTGTTGTCATTTCAATGTCTGGTGCGGCAGACAAGGGGTCTTCTCGGCTGCGACTGACGGTAGGGTTTGCGATTGCCGGAGCCATTGCTACCTGTCTCATTTTTTTCACTACCTCGAAACATTACTACGTAATTGCCCTGCTGGCAATCATCTCCAACTCTGCATTTGGTGCTGTCACTGTGTGTGGAAACTCCGTTTTGCCCTTTTTGGTAGACGAGTTCACTGAGTCTGAGTATGCGCGCTTGCGCTCCGATGACGAGCCCGCAGGCGACTCCTCAGAGGAAGCTTCTGCCGTTTCTGAGGGGCTTCGCAAGGAGATTTCACGCACCTCTGCTCAAATATCGGGCATTGGTGTCGCTGTCGGCTATCTGGGAGCCCTCACGGTGCAGGTCATTACCATTCTCATTGTCCTTAAGCTTGGCTCCAGCGTAGCCTCGCTCCAATATGCCATCCTATTTGTTGGCCTATGGTGGCTTGTGTTCCAAATACCGGTAGCCATGTTTCTGCGGCCACCTCCAGGAGCCCAATTCCACTCCAAACTCGTTGACAAATATACCCCGGGTACATTTATGCACCGGCTCATGCTTGTCCGCAGCTACATCACACTGGGTTGGCGGACTCTGTTTGCCACTTTCAAGGAGGCTCGACAGCTGCGCGATGTCGCCATCTTCCTTGCCGGCTGGTTTGTCATCAGCGATGCCCTCACCACCATCAACTCCGCTGCCGTGCTCTTTGCCAAAGATGAGCTGGGAATGGCGGCGCCTAACCTGGCGATTATCGGCCTGCTGGCTGTCTGCTCCGGCATTTTCGGTGCCACCATGATCCCACATACTGGTCTGCAGGGTGTCCATGGCATCTACCTCGTGATTTCCCTCGCGGCGGTACTACCAGCCTACGGCATTTTGGGCTTCTTCACAAAGTCTCTGGGCTTGCAGCATCCTTGGGAAATGTATCTGCTTGCCATTTGGTTTGGATTTGCCCAGGGTGGCATGAATGCCTATTGCCGTTCGGTCTTCTCACTTTTAATTCCGCGGGGAAAGGAAACCACCTTTTTCGCTCTCTTCTCTGTCACCGACAAGGGCTCCTCGGTAGTTGGACCATTGGTGACGGGTATCATCACGGATCACACTCACAATATCCGTTATACCTTTTACTTTCTGTTTTGCATGATGATTCTTGCCTTGGTCATCTTTGCGTTCCTTGACTTGGACCGAGGGCATACTGAAGCGCAAGTTCTAGAAACCATTGACGAGGAGGATTAGGTTTCAGATTGATAGTCTAGATTTGCTAGAACTAGCGATAATATTTATTTTAGCAAGTTTCGTGCCAGATGACTGGCTGGTCTGACTTTATCTGGCTCCCTCAATGTCTCTCTGTCCGGATCAGTGTCCCCTTGAAGATTGGTCCCCCTCAGCAATGGACAAGAAATTGCCAGCAAAACCACCAGATAAAAAACTATTTATTATATTTACATTCAACAAGCAATTTTGGCAATTCACCGACCGCTCTCCGTCTCTTCTCCCTCCCCCTCGCGCCCGCCTTGTCGTCATTTGCCAAGCACGTGACCAACACCCATCTTCCCCTGAAGGCCACAACGCCATCTTATCCATTCAAGCGACAGCAAAAATGGGAGCCGAAGCATCGTCGCTAGCAGATTCTGTTGCCAAGGGCACACATTTCTCAAATGAAGAGCTGGACCGCCTGCTAAAGCGTTTCATGAAGCTCGATACGGACTCCAGTGGCACTATTGAGCGGGAAGAGTGGCTGTCAATAAGCGCCATCTCGTCCAATCCCTTGGCGTCGCGACTGATTGAGATTTTTGACAAGGACAAGAACGGCTCGATTGATTTCCAGGAGTTCATTGCCGGGCTATCGGCTTTCTCGGCGAAGGGCAATCAAGAGGAAAAGATGCGTTTTGCCTTTAGCGTCTATGACATTGACGGAGACGGATACTTGGCCAATGGTGAGCTGTTTATTGTGCTCAAGATGATGGTTGGTGCTAATCTGACGGACGAAAATCTCCAGCAGATTGTTGACAAGACAATCATGGAGGCCGATAAAGATGGAGATGGCAAGCTGAGCTTCGAGGAGTTTAAAAGCATTATGAACCAGAGCCCAGATTTGAGCTCCAAGATGACGCTAGACTCTATTTAGTTTTGGATATGAGTATCGATTACCGTTACAAGCTGAAATATTATATTGGGGATATTGAATGTAGGTATATCGAAAGCAGATATTACGACCGCCAATATTGGCGGAGTGACAAGGTAGGTCATCTTCCGGCATGAATCCAAGGAATTAGATTATTGATTACATACATGCGGCAAATGCTCGAATCAAGCCTGAGCAGCCTCTGGCTTGGCTTCAATCTTCGCCTCCTCAGCCTCATCCTTCGCCTTCTCGCCAGCTTCTTCCTCCTCCACAGCCGGCTTCACCGGACGCTCACGAATTTGACTCACGCGGACCTTCTTCTCAGCATATGTCTTCCCATCAACCTCGCTTGCAGGCAATACCTTTTCGCCCAGCAACTTCTCCACATCACCTTCATCCTTGAGACTCACAACGGCCCAGTAATCTGTGCGGTAGCCGAACCTCTTTGGAATGAGCTCGACCGATTCCACCTCGTAGTCAAGCAAAGCCTTGACTTCATCTACAGTGGTTGTCTTGTAGAGGTGCTTAACAACCACCTTCTTCTTCTCAAAAGGAAGAAGTGGAGCAGCTGGAGATGACGACTTGTTGTTCTTCTTTTTTGACTTTGACTTTGACTTTGCAGTCTCACTTTCAACAGCAGACTTGTCATCGCCGTTCTCCTCCTGAGAGGGCTCTTGGGCGGACTTTCCTTCAGACTTGGACTTGCTCTTCTTGCCCTGCTTCTTCTTTGGCGCAGGAGCAGAAGCATCAGGAGAGGTGGCGTCATCATCACTCGACTTAACAGCCGCCTGCTTCTTTTTGACGGGGTCCACTACAAAAGCGGGCTTGGCCGAGATCTCGTACTTGCGTTCCGGAAGCTTCTTGTCGTCATTGGCCTCAATAACGATCTCCTTGCCGTGGAGCGCGCTGAGGGCAGCCTGAGCACTCTCTTCTGTCTCAAATTCAGCAAAGGCGTAGCCTCTGTACCTCCTCAAAATGCTTCCATCCTTGCGGGTGGAAACCTCCGCAGGAACATCGACTTTAGTGGGGGCAAAGTCCTCCAGAAGCTGATGCACTCGCTTGAGACCGAAAAAGAAGGGCAGTCTGCCGATAAAGATACGTGTTTTCAGGGTTTCTCTGGGCTGAGAAGCCACATCGGTCGCTTCTGTGCTGGAAGACGCGATCTGTGGCGAGGTTTTGTCATCGCCAGTAGGCGCAACTGCGGGTTCAGTGGTCATTTCGTTTAGGGATGACTGGGGTATGTCGTAAGTGCGGAGCAACTACTGATGGTAGCGAGTTGCGGAGGATAATTTTATGGGCCAGAAAATGTGGCAATCGGTGGTGCTGATTGGATGTTTGAACCAGCGTGTCAAAGTTGGGGTATGTAGGATGGAAGGAAGAAGTCAGCCAACGAGCGGTGGTGGAGACATGTTACACATTGCAGCTGCGGTGGAACAAGTGGTGCGGCTGTGATGTGGAGAATAGGCAACGCCGCATTTGTAGCAGGCAGATGACGCTCGATGACTGGGAGGGATTGAGGAAAGTCTGGGGCAATTGCTGAGCGTTTAGTTTGAAATGGGAAAGTTTACGATTCGATACTTCGCTCCGTCCGAGCCGAAACGGAACTATTTTGGTCAACGCTCGTTGCCGCATTGGTGATGTACCCTTCTAGTGGTGTTAGCTTTTCTCATGCGGTATGTCATATGGGGCAAGGTGACTGATGGTGGCGCTAAGTGCTGACTGGGCGTGTGGAGAAATATGGGGCACGCAATTCGGGGTAGGGGATTAAGGGGTTGCGGTTCCTTAGTGCAAGGGGCTAATTTTGCTCAAGTTTAACTCGTGTGTCGCGGATTCGGCCGATAATGGGTTCACCTGGTGTGTGTGTTCGGCTTCCGAACTATGCCAGCGGCATATCAGAGAGCCATCAACAAGCTTTGGTGTGAGACCTCTCAGACTGACTAACGAAAGAACCTTCTCGTATCACTGAAGCAAATCTTCTGGCCGTAAATGTCCTAGTGACCACAGACTCACGCCATTAGTCAATTCCCGGCTACCTCCGGCATCCTCTTGCATCCCCTATTCATGTCCCCCGCACCAAGCGGCAAGCTGCATATGGCCACATCGAGTTCTTCCGACCGAAATAATATCGATAATCAATAAATACAAACTACGTATTACATAGATCACTGAAGCTCAATGGTATCGCCCTGCTCAACGTGCTCGCCGCGGTTGGCACCAGCCTTCTCAAAGCCCTGCTCCTGCGAAAAGTTGATGGTTGGCTTCCAGCTAGAGCTCTTCCAGGCTGGGATTCTTGACTCGTAGAGCTCATCAATCTCCTCAAGCGACAGACCGTTGGTTTCAGGCATAACAGCGTAGACGAAGAAGGCGGCAAACAACAAGCAGCCGGCAAACACAAAGCCGTACCAGAAACCAATGGCAGACGTAATGAAGGGGGTGAAGAATGAGATGAGGAAGCCCCAAAGCCAGTTGCAACCGGAAGCAAGAGCAATTGCCTTGGATCTGATTCTGATAGGGTAAATCTCCGACACGACAACATAGGCGAGAGGGGCCCAAGAAGTAGCAAAGAAGAAAATAAACAGACATGCAAGGAAAATCATACCGTCACCGGCAGACTCGTTAGAAGGCTCGCTCTTGCCATGAGGATACAGCGACTTACCACCAAGACAGGAAAAGATAACAAAGCACACGAACATGGACACAGCACCGGTGAGAAGAACCTTTCTGCGGCCAAAGCGGTCGACAACAAAGAGACCGAGGAAGGTAGATGCAAAGTTGACGATACCAAGAACAATAGAAGTCTCAAAAGAATCACTCAGACCAACAGCCTTGAAAATGGTGGTACCATAGTAGAAAAAGTAGTTGTCACCAGTCAGCTGCTGCAGGGACATGATGAAAACACCACACGTAACACGGAGAAGAATACGGGGCTGACCGGTAATCAGCTCCGCCCAAGAGGCCTTGCCAGCAGAATTCTCCTTCATGACACCAGCATGCATAGCCTCGACTTCCGCGTACACGTAGGGATCGTCCGGAGAAATTCTAGCGGAACGAGCAATAGAGTAACGGGCCTGATCGAGCAAGTCTTTCTGAACAAGATATCTGGGAGACTCTGGCATTGAGATCATGCCGACAATGAGGAACAAAGCCCACGCGAAGGAAAGACCAAGAGGAACTCTCCACTGACCAGAGTTGGAGTAGTCCTTGGTACCATAGGTGGCACAGTAGCCGAGGAAGATACCCGCGGTAACCATGAGCTGGTACATGGAGACACAAATACCACGAATAGCCTTGGGTGCGGACTCGCCAATCATCATGGGGGCAATAACGTTAATACCACCCACACCAAGACCAGAAATGATTCTGCCAATGAAGTATTGGTACCACTTGTTGAAAGAAGTGATCTGAATAAGAATGCCAACAATGTAAATGACACACATGACCATCATACCCGGACGACGGCCGTACATGTCGGCCAACTTGCCGAGAAAGATACCTCCAATAGCGCAACCAATGTTGAAAATAGAAACAATGAGACCAAGACGCACGTCTGAAAAGTAATACTCGCCCTCACTGTTCTTCTGGCCAAAGCGCTGCTGGAAATCCTTCATATTGACAAATCCAGAAATGGTACCGGTATCCCAGCCAAAGACAAATCCACCAAAGGCCACAAATGACAATAGAATCATAGTGAAAAGGTAGGCCGACTTGGAGTCTTTTTTGTTAGAGTTGTTAGAGGCCTTGCGGGCTGCCGGCTCGACATTAACGTCAATGTTAGACATGGCGTCGTGGGGGGTCACTGTGCCAGAACTCAGAGCTGACTGCGTGTTATTATTGTTGTCAGACATTATGGTTTGGTGATCAAATTGACAACAAGATAAATATACTTGATGATGTGTCAACCCCAGAGGCGCTTGGCCTTTTTTATACTTGGCTGTCTTGGGTCCGGACCTGGGCTTTTGCTCGTCGGCAAGTTCGGAAAAAGCAATTATATTGGTCATGCATGCCGGAGAAATTGTTTTTCCTGGGTACGTGCAGCCTTCCGTAGGGGCATGTGTCGTGTTACTCTCAGCCAGCCATAGTCACCAGATGTCGGGGAGGCTCGGGTGAGCTGTTACAGTGCACTCTGCCGCTTGAGCGTTTATTTGATTGGATTCGGCCCATACCTAATCAGCATTCAATAATCCGCCAACGGCAATGCTAGGCTCGGCTAGGACAATCCAGAAGGCATCCCTTGGCTCGGAAAGGGTCGGCCTTGCGCTCCGACCGCCCTCAGCGCCTTCGCTCTTTGGCAACGGTTTCGGTGGGCCCCACTGAGTCCTCTCTACAGTAAAACTTCTGCACGCTGTGCATGACGCGGCACCTCTTGTACTGAATAGGGTATACTACCCCTAAGGGCTCACGAAGTGACAGTTTTGTAGCTCTAGCGCCCACAGCGACAAGGGCTTCAATTTTGGAACAGAGCCAGCCTCCTCAACGCTTCAGTCCCCGAGTAGTTTTTGGCTTTGCTAACGAAATTACTCTGTAATATGCTTACTCTGTTTCGCCACCTCGGTAACAGTTGCTGCCGGCCCTGACGGCCCCATCACAAGGGAGCCCTCAGGTACTCAACCAGAAGCTCCCGGTTCCAGCTTCCAGTGGGCTCGGGACCAAGTAGCGAGACACCGGAAAAACAAATGCCGACCTGCACGGCAAGGACATGGTTGGGGACCCCGGATGGCGCGTGCGCTGGATGGACAGATTTCCCCAGGGTGGAGTGCTCTGGCCCGCAGGAACAGTGTGGAGTCTGGGGAACTCTAGCAGGTGTTTTGACAGCTCTTACCAGGTTTGCCATGGACTAGTGAATTTCCTTTCCTTTTCGGAGCGTCGGCCGTTGGCCCTCGCCGATCGCAAAGTTGGGTTCCCTTGTTTGGCAATGACATCACCCTTTTGTGCGACCACAAGAGCAACTACCGACATGGCGGGGAGCATACAGGGCCATTGACCAGGCTATGGCTAAAGAAAAAAGCACCGTGCGGGGTATTCTTTGTGCTGAGCGGCCAGCACTGCAACCGGGCAACACCAAAACTGGTGGTATCCACTACCGGGACAACCGGAAGGCCGGGCCGAGTAGTCCGCTGTCAGAAGGACAAAGAGAGCAAAAAAAAGTGTACCATGCAGGGGAAGCAAATCAACGGTATAACGTCTCATAGCAAAGAGCAATCGAAACGAATTTTCAGCACCCTATCATGACGCTTTTCCTTGCGGTGGGTCTGCCCGGAAATCGGCTGTGAGCTGGACTCCGGAATGCAGGCATGTGTCCCAAAAAGATATTCCGGTGCATGAGTACAGGGCAGATTTCTCCATTAGGCAAGTCAAGGAGAAAATTTCCCCGAGTTTTTCCTGGAGGGTGTCGCTTACATGAAGAATTTTACGGGGTGATTTTGGGGTAAACTAGCGGGGATTTGCGGGGCCTTGCGGGGCATGCAGAACTGCGGGGAGAGCTCCGTTTCGGCGAACGCTACTTGCACGCGTAGCCGCTAAGAGCTCAAATTGCAATAATGCCGCCCTGTAGCTCGGAAAAACTATTGCTATGAACGCTGCATGGACGCTCTAGAGATATGCCGCCGTTGCGCGCTAATGAAATTACCGTGGAAACAATCACGGAGTTAGGAACGGATGGAAATCTCAGCGACTGGGCCAAGTCTCCCCGCTGCCACCCCTGCAGCCACCACAACTCTTCACGATCCCAAAATCAGGAGATTCCTTTTTGGCAACGTATAGGGGCGATCAGAATATTCATCTCGCCACCGCGGCCAAGGTGCATGGGATAGTCCGGCAATTTCGAGTCTCCGACGGGGTGGCAACGGCTCAAAATAAAATCCCCAGTTCGTGATGGCATCGTATGACATTTACTGAGCTAAAGATAAGCTAGTTTAGCATGTTCAACAACAGCTTGTGCACTCACTGCAATAATGTAAAGATATTTGCTGGAGGCGCGTGTTTCGAGCCACCGGTTTACATCTGCGGGATTTTCGACTAGTGGTTAAGAGTGTTTTGAAATCAAGACACGACAGTGGGGAATTCATAAGAATCTCAACCTTGAGCATGGATTCCAAGCTCCACTATGTCGAAGATACAACTGCTCCTAACTGCTTTGCCCATTCGCCAGTCGCCGCCCCTATGGAATCTGGCTAGAATCCGTCGGCCGAGCACCACCCAGAGGGAGCACGCCCAAAAGGCAGGGGCTCTGGCGCCGTTGGAGGCTCACAAATGTGGACCAGAAACAAAACAGCTGACCACTGCGTTGGTCACGAACACTCTCGGTCTGTAATCCATCGGGTTCCTACTTTGTGGAAAAATAGCGCAACCCGAGAGCCCTGGTCACCAGAGCCATATCCGGGTAGAACATCCGAGTACAAGGTCGGCCTTGACCCAGGCCTGGCCTTGCTCTTCGTTTGAGGAGTTGCTCCCTCCGGAGTTGGCGGGCTTTCGCCCCGATCGCGCCGGTTACGCCGGTCGCAACCAAGTTAAGGTACTCAACTAAACGACCTAGATTATATGCACTCAACTGAACGACCCAAATTGAATGAAACTAGCCATTACTTAGATCAAAGAAAACTGAACGTTACTATGCTTTAGGTGAACTGACAAAGACGACAGACAGACTTCAACAAATGAGATTTACAATAATTTAATGATTATACACAAACTAGCTGTGCGTGAGTTCATGACATTTCATCACCTTTTTGTTCTCTGCAAATTAGCAGAGCCTACGACATTCCTCGGAAGAAATCCACTTAGGCATTTGCGTTGTCCCTCAGGGCCTGGGCTCTGGCGTTACCCTCAGCAACGTATCTCTGGTTTCTGTTGAACTTGGGGCAGAGGTGCTTAGGGTTAGGCTTCTTGGAGACTCTAGCTCTCTTGATGCCGTTCTTGTGGGCCTTCTTGGAGAGGTTCGATCTGGAGGCGTTGTTAGACTTAGCCATTGTTAGTTGTAGATGCTAGCTCTGGGCAGTGATTGAGGTGGGGTGTTTGGTGGTGGTGATGTGAGAAACCCTAATTTAACCCTAGTTTTGCTGTAGGAGTGTGCATGCGTTGGAGGGGAAGAAAGTGAGCAGGTGGGGGTGAGGGGGGAGGAGCGCGAGGAACAGGCTTGAAAGTATTCGAAAAGGAAAATAAATCTTTATTCATGATTGCTAGATTGACTTTGTTATTCTGTCTTCTTTATCATCCCTAAGCCTCTTGGTCGCAAAGATAATGCTCTGTGGGACTGCTGAGTGCGTGCACGCGAAGCGTGCACGCCAGGTGTGCACGTTGTGAACCTGGGGAGCAAGAGAATTGGGCAAAATGCTGGGGCAGTGCCCCAGGCTGGCCATGGCAAATACCAGGCTCGGCGGTTGACGTCATCTTGAACTGCCTTAGATTTTATCTTCGTGACATTATGATTTATGGTAGCATATCTATACACATTACACGTCCGCTGCTACGGCTGTAAGCTGTTCCTCAGCGCGGTTGGCAAATAGCCTAGCATTTACCATAGCCACCAGCATCTTATTGACTGGCGCATGCAACCTGAGGGATTGAGCCAGGTCAACTATATGGCCGTTGATAAAGTCCACTTCAGTCTCCTGGTCTGCAAGAACATCCTTGCGCATTGAAGAACAGTTCTGAGCAGATATTTTGATAGTATAATCCACAACGTGGATCATTCTCTTTACGTCGAACGATGCCATGATCTGCGCCCTGTCAGACTCGGGAAGTACGCTCTGCAAATGGGCCTTGATGACATGGCAGGCCTCTCCAATGATTTGGGCGCGAAGAGACTCCGGGAAAACCGCCAACATGCCGTTGGGCACATTATAAATGGCCGTCAAGCTGTTGATCACACCGTTGACAATGAGCTTTTCGTACTGAGCAATAAGAAGTTCGTTATACTCCAACTCCGACACATTGAGATCTGTTTTCTGCAGCTGGGCAATAAGATACTCCATTCCCTCAGACTTGCATCCCGGCAAGGCCCCGACGCGAATATAGCCATCGCCTGCGTGCTCGTATGTCCAAGGAGCAGAACCGTAGTTCTTGATGCCGTGAGAAACGATGGCGTAGGCAAAATTGGGTCGATCCTCAGCGCTTGGCCAAAACTCCGCACAGAGCTTCTCATATGAGCCCACACCGTTCTGAAAGAGAATGACATTGGTGGAAGGCGAGATGAAAGGTACAAGAGGCCGCACAGCAGCCACAGTGCCATTGATTTTAGTGGTTACAAAAAGATTGTCAATTGACTTTATGCTTTTGTCACCGGCCACCACCGCTGGAAGCTTTTCTGTATAATCCGCCCGGCCGAGGTTCTTACGAATCACCGTCAGCTGCGAGTGATTTTGCATGTAGTTTTGAAGTCTTTCCGGTGATCTGAGAATGAGAGTGACATCATCATGCTGTATTTGAGAGTAAGCTGTTGCAATGAAAGCGCCGATGTTGCCGGCACCAAGAACGTGGACGTGCTTGCTAAAAGTTGGAGTTGCCGACATGGAGCGTTTTGACACCAGATAGGGGCTGATGGGCCGTATATAAAGACGGCTGCAGGGGATACTTCCGCCTAACCGATAGCCGAGACGCGGAAAAACACTGCCGGGCATCTGGCCATGTGCGTAGGACAAATGTGGGCAACTGACTCAATTTTTCCGGGCTGCGTCAAGAAGTTATGTTGGGATAACTGTGTGGATGGAGAGCAAGTGGGCACCCTTCCGGCAGAGCTCTGCAAGGCGAGGGCTGGGCAAAAGCTGTAGGAGGGACCCTGGGCATTATTTCTGGGCGAAAACTGCCCAAGGCCGCAGCCGATCTGCCGTGAAATGGCGTGTCTTGTGATGCGCCCGGAAGAAATCGTATCACCCAAATGTGGAGATTTCCGGAGCGAGGTCGGCACCTCAAGAGAAACTGTTTCAGACTGGCAAGCATATCTAAAAACGGACCAGGGCATAGACCACCCGCTTCGGAGCAGTCCTGAGAAGTCCTGAGCAATTACGCTCTTCTAATCTAGTCAAAACGCGGTTTTATACTAAACTACATAGCAGCCTTTATAACACGGATGCTACCACCTACTTGAGCTTATTGAAAATGACATTAGCAGTGTTATCGTTGATGCAATGTTGTAGGTGGAAGAACTCTTCGACACAGTCCTCCTTGTACTCACGGTCGGCGTAGTCGGGCTCCTCCTGAGCAGCGGTAACACGCTCAACGCACTCCTCAAAGTGGTGCTTAAATTCGTGGCAGACACCATCAGCAGCGGCTGGGTTAGTAACTTCAACATTTTGGAAGTGTGGGGTTGGTAATGGCAGCACTGTGAACGCAGGTCGTAGCATGGCCGGCTCATAAAGGTTCAGCAATGCCAAGATCACAGCGAATGCGCAGCACATGTTCAAGAGTGAGTAGCATGCTACTGAACCAAAAATCTAACGAGCATCGCACTCACAGCTTTCATCATTTGTGACTCACAGCACTGACATGACAGGCTGCAAGCCCAGCAGCAACATGAACAAGTCGCACCGGGCAGTGAAAAGCTGGTCAGGCAAAGACACAGGGACGAATCCTGCTACCTAATTATTTGCATGCAACTTCACGCACAGAGATAACCGCTGCCAAGACCAAACAAAATTCGCAACTAGCTGGAGCTCGTCCCCACAAATGACATTTCGCATTCCGCTCCAAAGTGCCCAAGGAGCTCCCAGAAAAACCTGCAGCTCCCTTCTTCTTAAAACTTACCTTCCTGAATAGCAGGAGCAATGTCCTCTGGCTCATCTTCATCCTCGTCCTCCTCTTCCTCTTCTTCCTCGTCCTCTCCCTCGGCCTCTTCGGACTCTTCCTCTTCAGGAGCCTCAGCATCAGCCTCCTCCTTGGGCTCTTCGGCCTCCTCTTCCTCAGCGTAGGCCACGGTAGGCACAAACTTGTCAACAAGGTCAGACAAGAGATCGGTAATTGACGACGCCATTATGAGTTGTGTGTGTCTGTCTCTTTGGAGAGTTGAAATTGGTTGGGTGTGGGAGGGCTTTCAAAGGAACAATTTCTATTGGGTAACCAGCTCCCCGCCAGTCCTCGAGCCACTTTTTGGGCAGTGGGAAAACGTCACGTGGTCTTGGGTTATTATATGCACTTATCAGTTTGAATTCTGCCCTGAAGCTGTTCTGCTCTGTCTGCTGCTCTGTTGCCAGCTGTAAAAGTATGGGCAACACGGCGGGGTCATCCACCTCTAGATGGCAGGAAAAGCTCCGGGAACTGCGCGAGCGAGCTGACAATGCTATTTCAGCCAATAAGGACGCGATTTCGGCCTTTCAGGAAAAAGACGCCAACGATGACGACGACAAAAACCAGTCTCAAAAGGCATTCCTACAGTTGGCATCTCTTCACCGGGGCCGCCGGAAGTCTATGGACTATAATGTTGAAGAATACGACCGTTGGATGACAAAGCAGGCCAATTCAGCTCTTGAAGGCCGCGCCGATGGTTATTCTCAGATTGCACTTGATTCATATCATAAATTTCTGCGGGACGCAAGCATTTTGGACTATCAAGGTGTGAAGCGCGTTGATGAAAGCTCGGCCGAAGCTGTTGATCGTGTTGTCGATGCTCTGGATGCCAGCGAGCAGCGCCGCAAGCGTCACCGAGCTGATCCAGCCTACTCTACTTTGCACATCAACGAAAAGAATCGCCAGTTTGGTGAGAAGCTAGAAAGGGAAAGAGCGAGTCGAGATAAATAGTAGCTCGTATTGTTTTGCATTACGAGGGCAGAAGCTCAAGCGCTGGGACTAGCGTATCCGCTCTCCAGCATTGGTACTGGTGACCTTCTTTTACTACCACTTGCTTCAGTTCAAGCTGCAGTGCTGGGGCAATTGGCGATGAGATCGTTTCTCAGCTTTTGCTGCGAGTATTTTGCTAGTGCCCAATTGCGCTACTAAAGGTTCCGGCAATCTGACCGCAGTTAGATATTCTACGGAGTTTCAGCGACGTTCTTCATGAGTGCCGAAGTACTGAACAAATGGTAAGGTATGACTGCATTGCATTTTGGAATTTGAAAGAGCATCGTTACGGCCCGTGCTCTACAATCTTACGTAGCCTGCTTACAGAGCCTGCTTTCAGAGCCTGATGTCTCATGTTGGAAAGATGCATTCCGCTTAATTAAGGAGATTACATCAGTGAACTTTTTGAAATGTGCTTTTTATTTCCCCTCAGTTTCAATGGCGGATAGGATGAGGATATACCTCTGTACTGACAGCGTCACCTGCCTATTTAGGCAGACATAAGTCTGCTCATCAAAAAGCGCCCGTGCATAGCGCTGCACGCTTAGACCCAACTTGTGGCGCACTAGACCCAAGTCTGACAAAACCGTCCAAGCAGCTAATTTCGCCTCATCCATATAGCTTGTTGCTTTTGTGAATGGCTCCATAACTTTATCAGTTTTTGTGTGCCGCACTTTTCTGGTTCTTGCGTTGAGGCATGAGGCCATTCGATCCCCATCAAACCAACCAACTCTATATATATTTTAGATCGCAATGTCTGATAAACAATCTCAAGAGCAGTCTGGCATGTTTGCTGGAATCAGATTCCGTCTGGTGCCAGAAGCTCCTGTCGTGAAACCAGGAAGGAAGACAGCTTCTGTGTCACTCCTCCGCAAATCAGCTCTCGAAAAAGGCGGAGCTAAGTTCAATGAAGAGCCTATCACTCACTATTTTGTCCGATCGGGATACACATACTCGTCAGCTGTGGACTATATGAAGCAGCATTTTGGATGGGCTAAAAGTGACAGCAATGCTAAACTTGTCCTCGATGACTGGGTTGTCAAAAGTCTTGGCGCCAAGAAGCTCGTGAAGATGGACCCATATGTCATGCACCCGCCTACCCCGACTCTTCGTGGAATTGCTCTCACCCGCTCTCCGACCAGGAGCGACTCTGAAGATGATTCTGACACTATCAAGAAAAAGAAAGAGCTTCAAAAATTCGGTCCTTTCGCTCACTTTCTTTGCATTAAGGGCAATTATGCTAACGCGCCAACCAACCCGAACGAAGCTCTCATTAAGCAATTGCAGCGGTTAGAGGATATCAACATGATTTTGGGTGACGAATGGCGCACTCAATCTTACAGAAAGGCGATATCTAGTTTGCGAAATTGCAAGACCCAGATCAAAACTAAAAGCGAGGCAATTAAGCTGCCCGCTATTAGCAGCAGCATTGCGGGCAAAGTCGAGGAATTCACCAAAACTGGGCACATCAAAAAGCTGCAGGAATTGGAGCAAGATCCGTCTGTGAAAACAAAAGAACTCTTGTCTAATATTTTTGGTGTTGGACCAGTCACTTCCCGCAAGTGGTACAATGATGGTGTTCGCACCCTGGATGATGCTTTGAAACGCAGCGATTTAACTCCAGCTCAAAAGGTGGGCATTCACCATTACTATGACTTTTTGGAGCGCATCCCGCGCCAGGAGGTCACTGAGATGGCCGAGTTCATCAAGCGCTCTCTCGACGAAATTCTGCCTCGCAGCCACAATTTTACATGCGATTGTATGGGAAGCTATAGACGAGGAGCCAAGGATTGCGGAGATGTCGATATTATTCTAAGTGGTAGAGACGCGACATATGGGACCTTGTATCCGATTTTGACACGCCTGATTGATCATTTAAGTGAGAAGGGATTTGTGCGAGCTACGCTAGGCGGTGGTGGCATTGGCTCAACTAAGTGGCTTGGAGCGGCAGCCCTCCCGGGGTCAAGTGTATGGCGCAGACTCGATTTTTTGCTTGTGCCTTATGATGAGCTTGGTGCTGCACGGATCTATTTTACTGGTAATGACCTCTACAACCGGAGCCTGCGCCTGTTGGCGACAAAAAAGGGCATGGTATTGAACGGTAATGGCCTCTACAAAAAAGCCACAATGGAGCTTATTGAGGGACGGGACGAACGGAAAATCATGGATATTCTTGGAGTGCCGTGGCGTGAACCAGAAGACCGAAATGTAGGCTAGTTGAATATCTATTTTATCTATTTCTTCTCGGAAAGGGCAACAACACCGGGCAGAGCCTTGCCCTCGAGGAGCTCAAGAGAGGCACCACCACCAGTGGAAATGTGCGAGAGCTTGTCCTCAGCGCCAAACTTCTTGGCCACGGTAGCAGTGTCACCACCACCAACGATAACGGTGGCACCACCGGCGGCAGCCTTGACACAGGCATCAAGAGTGGCTTTGGTACCATTGGCAAACTTGTCAAACTCAAACACACCTGGGGGTCCGTTCCAGACAATGGTCTTAGCCTTGGCGATGGCAGCTGTGTAGAGCTCAATAGACTTGGGGCCACAGTCGAGACCCATCCAGCCATCGGGGATGCCAGTCTCATCAGAAGCGGTACCAACCTCGGGATCCTTGTCAAACTTGTCGGCAGTGACGTAGTCGACGGGGAAGATAAGCTCGACATTGTTAGCCTTGGCCTTGGCAACCAGGTCCTTGACAATCTTGGCGCCCTCCTCATCGAAGAGGGAGGTACCGATGGAGATGTTGTTGACAGCCTTCTTGAAGGTAAAAGCCATGCCACCACCAATGATGAGCATGTTAACCTTGGTCAACAGGTTGTCGATGAGCTGAATCTTGTCAGAAACCTTGGCACCACCAAGAATGGCAAGGAAGGGGCGCTCGGGGTGCTCCAGGGCCTTGGCGAAGTAAGAAAGCTCCTTCTCCATAAGGAAACCGGCAGCCTTCTGAGGAAGATCGACACCAACCATGGAAGAATGAGCTCTGTGTGCGGTGCCGAAAGCGTCATTTACGTACACATCGGCAAGCTTGGTGAGGCCCTTGCGGAACTCCTCGACCTTAGCAGGATCAGCCTTGACCTTGACGCCGTCCTTCTTGGCGGATCCCTCCTCCTCAATGTGGAAACGCAGGTTCTCAAGGAGAATAATCTGGCCATCCTTGGCAGCGGCAACAGCCTTCTCAGCTTCAGGTCCGACACAGTCCTTGACAAACTCAACCTTAGTGGAGAGGAGCTTCTCAAGTTCCTCTGCAACTGGAGCAAGCGAGTACTTCTCAACAACCTCGCCGTTAGGACGGCCGAGGTGGGAGGCCAGGATGATGGCCTTGGCGCCGTGCTCCTTAGCATACTTGATGGAAGGGAGAGCAGCAACGATACGCTGGTTGTTGGTGATCTTCTTGCCGTCAAGGGGCACGTTGAAGTCTACGCGGATAAACACTCGCTTGCCGCTGAGGTCCAGATCCTTAATAGAAAGCTTATTTGAGATGGACATTCTGGAAGGGTTAGTACTTTAGTGGGCATAAGCTGGACAATGGGATCGTACAAGGACAGTTTGTGAAGAAAGACAGCTATGAGGGCAAAAACAATGGTGAATGAGACGAGACGCATGTTGAATGCAGGTGGGTGTAGGTACTGATTCGCGCTGTCTTATATGGCCTGGTACCCTAGGCTGACGCTTATCAAGCTTGGTGGGGAGGGAGAGGGCGCTGCTGGGTAAGCTGAGTCAGAGGCACGTGACCTGAGCAGCCTAGGCCCAGGCTGGTCGAGTCACACAGCTAGCGGCGAGATCTAGCAGCCCGCCTTGCTGAGAGAGCTGTGCATGACCCAATCAATCGCATCCATGCATTGCATTCAGTCCCAGTCAAGGCCCAGTCAAGGGCAGATTGCGTACACGTGCCCTTCGCTGCCTGATTGTTGCTGAGAGACCGCAACCAGCGAGCCGGGCACTAGCGTCTACACTGTCACGTGCTGATTTTAAGAAGAGGAGAACTGAGTTCGGGCAGCTGGTAAAGAATGAGGCTTTGCTAACGATTCGGCCAGTGAATTCGAATGCCACCATACAAGTCTCAAACTGACGTTCTCGAGTTGCTTTTCCACAAGAGCCGGCTAAGCCAGCCCACTACAACTGGCTCCATTTGCTCACATGAAGGGCTATACAAACCATTGCCTTGTAACGCTAATCCATACTTACCTTAGTACTAATCTTCTCAAGATCGTTATGGTTATGCGCTGAACAGGGGAAGCCCCTCTTTTAATATGATTCGTTGGGTTGGGTTAGGGCTGGGAGAGCAGCACAACAGGACTCGGCCACAAAATGTAGCGTGATGCAGAAAAGTGGAATGGCCGGGACAGCAGGACACGTGGAGCTCGGTTCTGCGATCCGAGCGAGGGCTATGCTGCCCAATAAGGCAGATATCTGGGTAGGCTGCAGCCAGTGGTTGCTTGAGAGTGTGTGGCAGGGCAGGGCCGGTGGGCGATGAGGAGATGAGCATGGGCGATGCCAGTCAAGGCATGGAAGGAGGTGGAAACATGAAAGGCAGGAGAGGCAGAAACACATTTTCTTGAGGATATTTGGGGCTCTCCTGCAACAATTGACTTGTCAGTTAGAGAGGGGAGTAGATTTCAAGCAGTCTGTGATTTGCTGCCGGTCCAGCGGCGGTGGTTGCGCTGGCTGCTTGCGAGGGAAGATCGAGCTATCGTCAGTGGAGTGCTTTTGGTGTGCTAGAGTGTACTGCGTGATACTTGTCGCTGGCAAAGAGTAGGCAGACTGGGGGTTGGCTCTGCCGACCTGCCAGAGCTGAACCAGATGCACACTACGTCTACATGCGCAACTTTGTTCCTGAGGGCACTGCGTCATAGCTTTCACGCAGCTCACGACAAGCAGTAAAGGAATGGAGGTCGACGAAGAATAAAAAAGAAATTTCTAGAAGAGGATTTCGTGGAAGAGGAGTTTTCATAATCAGCACCTAATCGAATAGGAGCTAGACTGAGCCCACGGTCTCGGCGAACAAAGGTTACTGCTGCATCGCTTTGAAAGCCCAATCCCCCCCCCACCTTCCCTGACGGGAAACAGGTGAGGGGAACAAACCGGAGGAGACGTGAGGGGGAATCACGTGACCCAAACCTTGAGAACAAGGCGGGGAGGGGCCTGGCGGGGAACGCCCATAGCACCAGGGAGGCCAGGGAGCCCCAGTGTCCCCGGGCTAGCAGCATGGCCTTGTCCGATGATACCCTTCTTGAAGCAAGAAACACGTGAGGTCGCTGGCCTGGCGGCTGGGTTCGTGGGGGTCCGGAGACATGGCTCGGGTGATTTCTGGCAGATTGTTGCCCCGGCCTATTTCGGGAGCCTGTCTGCCGAGCAAGCGTGCTGCTGGGCCAAGCCGTGCCGGGTTGCCACGGCAAGGTGCTTTTTGTCTTGGGAGAGCCGGCGGATGCGCGGAGGATCGGAACCGACGTAGGCGGATCGAGCTGGAGCTGCAATTTCGGCTGGGTTGTGAGCTGAAGCTGCGCTTTATGCGCTCCTTCGCTTCTCTGCAGAGCCGCTTCACTGTGCTTCCCACTGCCTCTCTGCAGTAGCGCGGAAGATCTGCCCCGCTGCGATAGTTCCCCTCTGCAGCTGCCGCTATGCCCCTCTGCAGCTGCTATGCCCGTCTGCGGCAGTCCACAAGTCCTCGCGTCGTATAGGCTCGCAAAAGGTGCGGCGGGTGACAGGTGCGGCGAGGCTGGGCAGGCTGGGCAGTGCGCTGCTGGGCGGACGGCACCGCCTTCGCCCGGCAGATCGGGCTAACCCGCGGAAACCCCAAAAGACCGGGCTCGAAGATGCGCTTTTTGCCAAAAGAGTCGAAAAGGCCCGTCCTCTTGCCAGAATCCCTGGCCTCCCCTCAAATTTCCCCATTTGAGCTTGTGATGCTGACCCGCAGACAGGTGGAATGATATCCAGAGGCGTGATGGTGAGGCGTCTGGTGGGAGCGGGGGGGGGGGGGAGAGAAAGGGGAACATCCGACGCGGGGCTGCTCATGACGACGCTACAGTAATCATTTGCTTGTCGTGGCAGCCGAAAGAGCTTTACCAGAACCTACGAAGAATTTATTACTGACCCCTCTTTCCCTATCTCCTTTCTCTCCCTCAACTCTCACTCCACTCTCCCCATCCCTGCAACCGGGCTGTAGCTTCCAAATACTGCAAATTGGCCATTGCCTGTAATCGCCGCAAATTGCCCACAGTTCCCGCCAGATAATCATAGTGACAATCGGCACCTGCTTCCGCAAATACAAGGCAGCCCGCCCCCACGCGCCTCACAAGCCCTGTGTTTTAACGTCCGCGGCTCCCACCATTATTGCTGCATTCCTCTCTTCCTCCTTCCTCAACCTCTCTCCTGAACCTCTGCCTTGTCCCAAAACCTGCTTTCTCCGCTCCGCTTCCACCAGGGCTTGCTCTTACTTCCCCTCCCACCCCCACCCATTATTCATCAAGCCACTTTGACAAGGCCCAGCCAAGCTTTTGTCCTTACAAAGCCCTGCGCAGACCCTCCCTCATAACAACTGCTGGTGTTCGCCGGTACAGAGAAAGGACCTGGAAATAGCAGGCGCCATAGGCACAAAGACTTTGTCACCACAGCGACCGACCGCGACATAGCGACATATAGCGACATTTTCCACAACCACTGCATCAGAGGTAGCACAAACTTTTGCAAGCACAGTGAGGGACAACTTCCTACAGCTCTATTTCCGCACTTGCACGAGCGCAACTGCCGTCTGCTAGCTGCCATCTGCTTACACACATCAGCACCGCTCCGCACTACCGCATAACCGCTTACATACACCGCACAACCGCCCAACAGTTCACACACACAACCGCACAACCGCACCACCACTGCCTCACGCCACGGCATGAACGAGCTCCCCAAATGCGCCGGTGATGCGCGCGACGCCGTCGATAAGTGGCTCGAACGAGACCTCAAGGAGCGTCTCGGCGGAGCCATCGGCACCGCCATCGTCAAGGACCTCTCGGCCCCCATCCCGCCATGCAAAACTTACTACCTTCCGCCGACATCCCCCGATGGGCTGAAGATGGAGCGCTCCCTGGCAGACCTCCAGCTGCTGCGCATTCAGTATGAGCGTCGCCGCGAGTACCTCGAGCAGTGCCGCTTCCTCAACCGCCCATCAGCCCTTGAGAAGAACAGAGTGTCCAAGGCTGTGCACACCGCAGCACCGCCGCCACAGAACTTCCGCAAGATTGACTCGTCTCATCTCATCAAGAATATTGTAGCGCCACCTGGCATGCGTTCTACCCTGCTGCGCTCGCCTCAGGCTTCCATGCACCACGCCGCCGCCAAGCCCCTACAGCAACATCAGCAGGAGATGCCGCAGCAGCAGCAGCCGTCTGCTGTGTCCCCGCATATGCTCTACAGCAAGCCACCGCAGCGCCCGTTGAGCTACGCCGCTTCCTACCCGCAGTGCTCGGGCTCGACCACGCCAGTTGCTTCGCCGCTAGTTTCTGCAGAGCCCTTCACCGCCATGCAGAGCCCACTTTACAGCTTTGCCTCGGCCCCGCCACACGCTGGTTCAGCCGCTTCTCCTCATCTTGCGTCCCCGCAGGTCTCGCAGAGCTCTCACCCGCTCAACTTGCCCCCACAGGCCCCGCCGCCTGCGCTGCCCACTGCCTGGACCATCACCCGCAATACTTTAACGTGGCAGCCGATGTTCCCGAACAGCGGTCTGGGCCCCACGATTGGCCGGCCGGCCCCATGCCCTCCGACTTCGTTCGACCCGTCATTTGCCGCATTTGATCCCCTCCCGCCGGCGCCTCTCCAGCAGCTTCAGCAGCAGCAGCAGCAGCAGCAGCCGCAACCGCAGCAGTCGGCGTTTGACGCTGGCGTCGGCTTTGAGGTGGACGATACGGGCCGCCTATTTGACTATCCCTGCATTGACACTCTTGACCGCGTCGAATCCCCCACGTGCGAATCGTCGCAGGTTCCTTCCCACACGATTGGCAACTACGCCACGCCAGCCACGTCGCCGTCGGCCTTTGGCCAGCATGCGTTCCGCTCCAAGACTATGGATGGCGCGGTCTCCCCACAGCCCCTCATCAAAAGCCCGTCCACCATGTCTCTGCACGCGAACCCGGCTCTCACGCTTGGCAAGCCTGTTTCCCCTGGCCTTCATCTTGAGCAGCAGCATCTGGTCTGAGCTCTGCTCTTTGCATGCACTCACTCATATACATATAGCATAGACTCTTGTCGTTAATGTACTAGTTGGTACGATTTGAAGGACGAGTACATATTCGTCTTGCGTCAAGAATCCAATATAAATATTAATAAATACACTTTTTAAAGCAAAGTACGCACGCCATTGACTAAACCGAGTCAAAGCAGTACATGCGCACGGTACCATCCTCACTGCCAGATGCAAATCTCGTATCCGAAATACCAATGCTGGTGACAGCCTGCGTGTGGCCCGAAAAGGTGTGCAGACACTTTCCGGTCTGCACATCCCACAACTTGACCAGTTTGTCTTGCGCACCCGACACAATGCGGAAGGTATCGGCCGCCATGGTCCAAATGCCCTCGAGGTGTCCAAACATGGTGCGCAGACACTTGCCGGTCCGCACGTCCCACAGCTTGATTGTGTTGTCGAGTGACGCCGTGAGAATATAGTTGGGGCACTGGCCACGGTCAACCGTCTTGGGCGTGCGGACCTGGCCGTCATTGCCGGTCGTTTGAGCGTACTGGCGCTGGCGCAGAGTTGTCGGCGAGTGGCCCTCGTCCTCAGTGTCACCAATCGACTCCACGCGGAGCGGCAGAATCGACTGCACCGGAGCCAGGTGCGTGGGGGAGAAGATTTGGATGCACTCGCGCGCGTCCAGACACCACATGCGAACTTCTGCATCCTCCGAGCACGAAAAGAGCGTGGCAGAGGCGGCGTGGATCTTGACAGAATGCACAGCATCCTTGTGGCCGCGCAGCGTGAAGAACTGCTTCGTGTCAAAGTTCCACACCTTGACATTGCGATCGGCTGAGCCCGAGGCAATCAGATTGTGGTCAAAGTCAATGCACAGGACCTTGTCGAGGTGGCCCGGGAAAGTGCAGACGCACTCGCCCGTGCGGTAGTTCCAGATGCGCACGGTGCGGTCCCAGGAGGCGGTGACGAGCTTGGCCGCGTCAAACTTGAGCGAGGAAACGCACTGCGTGTGTCCCGACAGGGTGCGCAGCAGCTCACCCGTGTCAACGTCAAAGATGCGCACGGTGCCATTGTCAAGGCCCGCAGCCAGGTACTGCTCGTCAAACTGGAGCGCGCGGACGGGGTTTTCGGCGTCAAACATTTTGATAAAGTAGTGGCCCGCGCGCCAGTTTTGCTCCACAAGGTAGCGCTCAGCATAGACCTCCTTCCAGGGACGGGTTTTCTTGGCCTTGTTTTGAGCCGAAATTTCCGCGTCGTCGGCGCGCTGGCGCTTGGTGCCGTGCACCACAAGCGTGCCCGTGTCGGCGGCGTCGCTGCCGCGGTTGTCGTTGCTGGCCTCTGCTGCCACAATGTGCTCGACCTGCAGCGGCTCAGCGGCCTGCAGCCCCTCGAGCTGGTCGGCCCCGCCGCGACCGCCGAGCTCCATCGCACGCTGCCGCATTAGGCTCTTTGTGTTGCGCAGGCGCGTCTTCTCGAGCAGCGGCAGACCCCAGCCGCACTTGGTGCACTTGCGGTCAATGTGCTGCTCGCACATGCGGTGCCACACAACGTCATCGTCCGCTAGCTCCTTCCAACGGCGCGAGACCTGCGCAGCGTTGCACAGCGACGACGTGTCAAGGCACGACAGGACCTTAAAAGCGAGCTCGACGGGGAGGGCCGAGATAAAGTCGATGCGAATGAGGTCGCGGCAGAGCGACGAGACCTCCGAGAGCTGCGGGAAGCAGCACTGGGCAAGGAGGCCGTGCAGGATGAGCCGGCGGTGACCCGAGGGCGCGGCTGAGAACATGGACCACACGTTCGAAATGGCGGCGCGGTCGGGGGCCTCAAGCTGCTCTAGCGAGTTTTGCAGCTGGTTCATGGCGTCTGCATCAGCCTGGCGGTTGCACGTGACGTTGGGGTTGTGGCGGTAGCAGTACGAGGTGGCTCTGCCGTGGTGGATATTGTCACTCAAAATGTGTCTGTTCAGAAAGGGACCGACCGTGGGGGTCAGCGCCGCAGAGTTGAGCCGTGGGGACTGCTTGGGGGTCGTGGAGGTATCTATGGGTCTCAGTTTCGGGGTGCGAACAACGTCCTGCTGAGCGGCGATTTCTTGCAGCTTTGATTCGAGCGCCATGGTCGCAACGGCATGCGAGGTGACCTGGGCTGGCAGTTCGTTCAGGAGTGGAGGGGGCGACGATGGGGTATCGTTCAGCAAAAAGGGAATCTCGGTGGCACGCGGTTTCGACACTGGTTTTGCCGCAACTTGCAAGTGAGGTTGTAAAGAAGCAGAAGAAGGGTGGGGGGACGGCGTGGACGACATTTCAGAGAACCCTAACCCTGGATGATGTGATGGAGAGAGAGAGACCGGTGGTGGGGGAGGGAGAGAGACGGGTGAGGAAGGAAGAGCGAAGGGTGGGGGGAGGAGTAGCGATGGGTGGTGGGGAATAATAGAGCAGCGGATGTCTGAAAAAAAAAGGTGTGGAGACAAGGAATGCAATCCAGCAGCACTGCCCAGGCCTCGCTCTAGCTATATATCCGCTGTGCTAGCGGCGGATTTATCACAGAAGCCACTAGACCGAAAACGTCGCACGGCGCAGGCGTTAAAAAATTTGGGCGAGCCTCAGAAGCGAAGAACAACAGCAGCGGCTGGCAACGAAGTTCGAATGGCAAAAATAGACCCGTCAGACAGCTATCGTCTATATAATATTGCGATGAGCGGGGCGCCTTTGATATTTATGCCTTGTTCTTGGCCCTCCCCACCCAAAACGGGCCTAGCACGCAATTCTGTGACTGGACTTCTCATCGACACACACCGATAGGCACTCAGGGGCCACCGAGGGCGTGCTGTCAAAATAGCACCCGCGGGGGATTTCGGTATTGCTAGAGAAGAGAGACAACTTCAAAAGACGTTACCGCTCAGCCGTCTTTATCGCGTCTTCAGCTTTCTCAGTCGTTCGCCAGCTCCGCTCCATGCCCCACAAGCTCCCCCGCTCCCATCTCCCACCCTGGGCTGGCACGGCGCAGACGGACCCAACGGCTCATCGCACGCTTGCAATGACGTGACCGCGACCCACTAGTGGCAAATGTGACAAGCTGGCGGCGGCAGCCGCACCAGCAACTCGCTAGCGCTTTCCACAATACCCTCTGACTCGGACCCTCATCCCCTGCCCGCCCATGCCATCACTCGCGACCCAGTATCCGGGAACAGGTACCGGAACCCCTGGCCGAGGCCTGCGTGGAAAATGGAGATTATCCAGGGCTCGTACAGGGGCCTCAAAAGAGTATCGGCCTTCTGCCCGACTGGGGCTCTATCCTTGCTAGTGCAGTGCGCCGCCTCTGGCGACCACCATGGGGCACTGCCCCGCGATTACCGATTGCCGGGCCGCCAGCGCAGCTAGCACTCTGGGCGGTATGTCCTGGCCAGTTGCAACAGCTGTGTGGAGGATTTGCCTTCGGCCCGTGGACCCCCGTAGTGCTCACACGCTCTGCGCTGGTTGGCCCGGTAATCGGTAATTGTGGGACACTGCCCCACGATCGAGCGTCTGCTAGCGAGGGCAGCGAGCACTACTGAATCCAAGGAAGGAGTCCTGGCCCTCCGGAGGCACTTCCAGGTCTCACAGCTTGCGGAATAGTGGCCTCAGGCGCGAGCCTGGATGCTCCGAGCTGCCTGCCGAGACGACTGAGTGGGGCAGTGCCCCAGGCGTTGCTGGTCCGCAGAAGTGGGTCAGGCACAAGAGGGCAGGCGGCAGCCGTGCAGCCAGTTTCAAGCGCAGAGTGCGGCGGCGAAGAGGGCTCCCGACTGGGTCGTCTGCGTGCTTGTATGAAACGCGAAGCCCCACAACGGGTGAAAAGGAGTTCTCTGGCGAGTGATAGGCGGCCTGTGAGCGGCAGCGGCGCGGACGCGACCTTTGCATGGTGATTGGCGGCCCAGGTGGCCTAGGAGCGCTAGCGCGTCTTTTGGCTGCGGCCGAGGCCCCCCCCCCCTCGTCGGCGACTAGCATGTGTTGCGGCCCACCGGGGAGGAACAGCGCAGGGTGGGGGCAGCTGGGGCAGCTGCAGCGTGCGCTGAGCAATTGGCTGGTGAGACATTGGCTGGGAGAGGCAGGGACCCATGGCGGGACAGGCGCGTGAAATTGGTGGGGTGGATTAAAGGGGTTTGTGGCTGTCGACGCGTCGAAGCCACTCGCTGGGCTTGGGTCGCTGCCGGGATTTCAAGCTGCGGGCCGGCTGCTTAGCCTGCGGCAACTATCAGCAGACTGTGCGTGAGCAACGCACCGTTGTGTTATTATTTGGGTTTCTGGGATTCTCGAGGCAGGGCATCGGAGCGCGAATGGGAGGAAGAGGAGACGGAGGGGGGGGGGGGGGGGGGCAGACGACACATAGGGGGGGGTATAAGAGACCATGACCATAAATGCTCGGGTCAGACTCAGAAACCCCTGCTTTTCTGTGCTTATCTTGAGTTCTGGACGCTCGCAAGCGAGCCACCAGCTCCTGCACCCCAATGGCCGGCACTGTTTACCCCCACCGACAAGGAAACGCCCCGTGGCGCTTTTGGGCCGCCATTGCCCGCATTGGGTAAGCTAATTGCCAGAAGAGGGCCAGCACCTTGCATGTCGCAGATGTATCCAAAGGTGCTCCGCGAAGGGGGGTAGACGCGAGAAGGATGCGACGGATGAGACAAGAGCGCGAGACACTGGGAAAAGACTGGCTTTCTTGCAAAGCATCAAACCAGTTTGTCCTTTCCGCTCGCATCTATCCCCCTCTGTCTCTTTCCTACGTCCTCATATGCCTCCGCCCCACGACCCACTTTGCCCACACACGCCTCGCGTGCACCTTGCTTTTGCTTCATCTGGGTTTCTGCACATCCTCGCGCAAAATGATGCTCCACTGGAGAGCTTCCTATCGCGCTTCCTGACTTGTCTTGTTACCACCAAACCAGCGAACGTAAGACACTACCCGTCGATTCGATCTTGAGCACTCAAACCAGTTTGTGGCTGTATCAAATCAACCTGTAACAACTAGCTGTAACCGGCTGTAATATCCAGTCTGCAACAACTTGTAGCCAGCTTTTTCCTACTGTTCTGCTTCCCGTCAACTAATCAGCAACGACGGCTCACAACTCGTAGCAGAATCCCCGACTCGCCTAAATTGCTCTCAGTTCACCCACAGTAACTTCCAATAACCGTCAGCCTCATCAAGGACCCTCCATCTTACCTGATTTCCACCCACCAGATTCCTTAATCTTCTCAATGGGACTCTCCCGCACCGTCAAGGGCTTCACCCGCGACAACAACTCCATTCTCTCGTCTAAAAAGACTCGCCATTTGGAAGAAAAACTTGCCAAGGGCTCCCCGCAAGACATTGCCTCCTTTCTCTCGTCGCTCGAGCGCCGGCTCTACCACCGCTCCCCCAAGGTCTCGCTCAAGGCACATTACGTTCTCCATGTCGTCCTCGACTCACAGCTGCCCAAAAACAACCTGCTAGTTGTCTGTGCCCGTCCTTTTGCGCCCATTACAAACAACTCGTCGCCGCTGCTGCGCGTACTCTCCACTTACTCAACCTATCTCAACACCCGTGTTTTGCACATGAGCATGCTAGGATTTGACTGCATTCGCGAGAAGCTGGAAAACAGAACGCTCGTTGACGTTCCGGCCAACGTGGCCACTTTTGGCAAACTTCTGTCACAGACCTCCTGCGTCATGGCCCAGGCACAGGCTATTCTCGACTGCATCCTGACCCCAAACATGCTCGCTTCCTCTGAGCTTGTCTCGTGTGTCTACCAAATTCTCGTCACCGATCTGGCAGTCCTGTTCCAGTGGATCACTATGGCCCTTGTCTCATGCCTCCAAAGCTTCTTTTCGCTCGGTGACGCCGATGCAGAGCAAACCCTCTACTTCTACAAGGAATTCACCCAACTCCAAATACACGATGACATTTTGGCATTTGCTGATATTGGTCCTCACAAGCTCTCGGGCACAAGTGCCTTTGAGCTGCCCCAGGCTCTACAGCAGTCCCCAGACACTATTCAGCAGCTGACAAGGGCCCTCGAAGCTTACCTTTACGAGCGGAATGGCGGGCTTCCGGAGCCCAATAATATTGCGCATCGTCGCACCTCCTCACACTACTCCTCCTCTGAGGCCTCCGTCATGCGCCACAACCTCCAGCAACTGCAAGCCCCAGGCACCCGTAAGTCCTACACGAGCTACTACTCAGAGTACACCACCACCCCCTCCACTTTTGAAAACATTCCGCCGACCCCAGTTGTGCCCGACATTAGCGGGTATGCCGACCTGAGTCTGGCCGACTTGCGCAGCGAACGCACCGTTCTTGCCAGTAGGGGCAGCGTCAGCGAGTACTCGCGCGCTGGCTCGGCAGTAGATATATTGAACGAGGAACCGGAGCTGACTGGCTTAGCCATCACGACAGAGCTGCCCGAACAAGACCAGGTTGAAACTGCCAAGGTCCAATCCAACTCACATCACTACCGTCAACTCGCGTCAAATACTGTTCAGCCTGAGCCAAATCCACCCCCACCTCCGGAGCAACAGCTCACAGATACCTCGATTACTCCGCAAGTTCCATCCATCTCGCCGCGCCGCAATTGCTCTCAAATCAAGTTGGCAAGGGAACCATCCACGGCGCAAAGCGCCAAATCCGTTCCCGAATCTACTTCCTCCTACACAACCTCAGCGACCTTCTTATCAGCCAAATCCAGCCTGCCGTCGCAGTTTGATGTCAGACGCGATCCTAAGCGGGACACAGTCGACACTCATCGCACACGCACTACAGCTGCCTCTTCACGCTTTTCGTGGTGCAACACCCTTGAGGCAGCAAATCTCTCTCCGCGCAAAGCCTCCGCTAACATCAACTCCGCGGTGTGGTCCATGTCGACACCGCCTGAATCTCCCATCACAACCGATGAAAGTTCCGACTGGGCTGACCTGTTTGACTCTTTCAATACGGAATCCCCAGAAATCACTCTCGAATCCAAGTTTGATAACGTCTCTGTGTCGATTGTCGACGAGGACGACAGCTCCGATACAAAGTCTCTCAGCCGTAGGAAGTGGGGCTTTAAAAACTCAATCAAGCGCCTGGGCTCCACCACAGTGCTCAGCGGCAATTGAGTCACTTTTATTTATTATTATAATGAGCAGGACCTAATTAATACATTTCTAATATCTCACTTGTTGCTCTCGCCCTTGAGCGATACAATGCGGTTGAGAACAATCTCATCATCCTTGGAATCCTTGTCCAAGCAAAAGAATCCAACTCTCAGAGCTTGGAAGCGCACAGCTTCGGGAGCACCCTTGGTATCATTACCCTTGAGCGTCTCCTCCTCTTTATTGTGGGCCTCCTTGACCCATGGTGAACGCTTCTGCACCTCTGGCAATCCAATGTCGACGATGGCGTTGTTGTAACGTGTGATTGAGTCCGGGTTGATGTCTGCAAGGAAGCCATCGGGATTTGCTGATGGGTTGTCGCTCTTGAAAAGCGAGTTGAACAGGCGAACTTCCTTGAGACTGATAGGCGATTTGTCAGAGGGTGACTCAGCAATCCACTGAATATACGTCTTGGGTTTCTTGGCTGGCTTGTCATTATCATAATGGGCAATGATCTTGACAATTTCGCCCTCAGCGTCCTTTTCTGCCTTGACAAAGCTCAGATTGTGAGGCAGCTTGAGCAGTCCAACTGGCTGTTCGGGTGTCAGGCGGAAGAAATCCTTGTTGGCCGCCTCTTTGAAATCTGAGCGATCAATGTAAATCTTCCTGGTGAAGGGAACTCTATGAGTGCCAAAATCTGGCGAATCTGGCTTGAAAGGCATGTCGATCCACTCGTGGTGGTCGTCGGGCAAGTTCTCGATTTCAACCAGTACTGGGTCCAAAATCATCATCAGACGAGGGGTGACATCCTCCAGGTATTTTCTGATAGATGTGTCGAAACGAACCGTTTGGATAATCGCCGGACTAGTAGTGACGCCCAGCTCGGCGACAAAGTTAAGAATAGCACCTGGGGGCACACCACGACGACGAAGAGCCACCAGAGTGAAAAGTCTTGGATCATCCCAACCATCGACAATCTTTTCATTGACAAGCTTGGCAATTTTCCGCTTCGACATGATGGTGCCAGTAACATTAAGACGGCCGTATTCGCGCTGGGCAGGACGGTAGACTTCGACTTCATCACAGAGCCATTCATAGGACTCTCGTGAGAGATAAAACTCAGTGGTGCACAGCGAGTGAGAAATATTTTCAAATGAATCAACCAAACAGTGGGTGAAGTCGTAGGTGGGATAAATCTTCCACTTGTCGCCAGTTCTGGCGTGAGTGGCGTTGAGCACCCGGTAAGCGACCAGATCCCACATCTGCGGGTTGCCGTTGGACAGATCCTGTTTCATGCGCAGTGTTGCCTCACCAGGTTGGTACTTGCCGTCACGCATTTCTCTAAACAACTTGAGGTTTTCATCGGGGGATGTGAAACTATGTTTGCAGGGCTTTCTCTCCCCACCAGGCTCGCCATTGACAACACCACGAGAGGCCTTGACCTCATCTGGTGTGCAGAAACAAACGTAGGCACCGCCTTTCTTGATGAGAAACTCGGCCAAGTCATAGAGCTGGTCAAAGTAATCGGATGAGTGCGTAATCTTGTAAGGTTTGAAGCCGAGCCAGCTAACAATATCTTCAATAGCCTTGAAGTACACCTCCTCCTCAGCCTCCGGATTTGTGTCATCAAACCGCAAATAGCAAAGACCGTTGTTGTATTGAGCGTACCCAAAGTTGACGGTAATGGCCTTGGAATGACCGATATGAAGGTAGCCGTTGGGCTCTGGTGGGAAACGCGTAAAGACCTTGCCGTGAGTGGCTTTTAGGTGCTCTTCCATTTTTTCTGGGTAAGCCTGGGGGTTTTCTCCGGGCTTGTGAAGAGCTCCGAGGAACCCCTCGGTAAACATGTTGTGTTTGGGCTCTTCCACAGCCTTGTTGACCTCCTTTCCAGCAGTCTTGGGCTGTTTAGGTTCTTTAGGCTTTTTGAGAGTGTCCCGCTCGTCCTTGGGTCCCAGCAGCTTCAAAAAAAGAGCATCAATCACGGGCTTGAAACTGGCTGGGGAGGCAAACTTGAGCTCTGGGATCTTCTTCACAGCCACCATCACGCTGCTCAGCGACTTGTAGCGCTGCTCCTCAATTTCTGCCTTGTGTGCCTCAACATAGGCCTCAATGTGACGCTTTACGTCATCTTCAGTGACAGTTACACCGACTCCAGAAGCCTCCTCCAGGCCCTGGGGGGTTGCAGCGTCACCAGCGGCAACAAGGTACTTCCAGCCGTAGTCGAGCTGCACAGCTGTAGCCACTTTTTCATTGACAATCAGCTTTGTCAACAAGGCGCGCTTGCCATTGAGAGACCCCGAGTCCTTAGACAGTGAAGCCAGAGAGTGCAGCAGCACCGCGACGTGTTTGGGTGGGGGCGCTGAGAGATCGGCTTCGTCGTAAATCTCACTGATTGCAGTGGCCACTTTTTTGTTCTTCACAATTTCCTTCTCCTTGCCGGAAAGACCCAGCTTGCTTAACTTTTCCGAAATATCCATGCTTTATTGGACTATTCAAAAGTGGTGATGATGAGGGAGAGTGACTCAAAGTTTCAGGTCTGCCACAAGGGTTGGTGGGGAAGTTGAGGTGATGCGTAGTGAGGAGCTCAAGCTGTGGGCCGTGGGGCGCAATAGAAACCAGGGAGAGACAATAAATACCGGCAAATATGACTAGTCCGATGCGATGGCTCGTTCTAGCCGGTTTTTTAGCCGTTCCCTTGCCTCTTTCTCTGTCGTCTGACCAAGCTGCTGGTTGCCATAACTAAATGAAAAGCTGCACATAATAAATTGGAGACTTAAGTGCAGTGGCAAGAAGATGCTTTCGGCACGACTGAGCGTAGTGCAACGGGCCATTGAGATAGGAATATTCGCGATTGAATCAGTCAAAGAGCTCTCCAATCCACATTCTCGGCATGCTGCTCCATGCACAGGCTTCAGCCTGCAGCGGCTACGCGGCTAGCCGGCGAACAGGCGGCACAGCCGTGCCACTGCGATAAAGCTCCAGTTGTGAAATTTCGCCCTGCCAAAAAAAAAAAATATCAGCCGTGCGTATCTTGAGAAACTCCTCTGAGACTGAAAATCTCCGAGCTAATCCTCTGACGCAATGGGCAAATACAGGCCAAGGTGGAACGACAAGGCCCGTGCCGGCGCTATTGCCAAACAAAATGCTGTGAAACGCGCTCGCCAAAAGAGATTCTTTGAAGATGCTCCAGCTGCAGCTCCCCCTGTCGATGAGCCACCGATTGATACAAACGCTGAGATTTTGCCGCCAACGAGCGAGGAACAAAGAGCACAGCGCAAAAGAAGCATCATGGATGAAATCGCCTCCACACAGCCCAAAATGAGCAACTCCAAGCGGAAGCGGATAGAAAAGTACGCCGAGAAGCAGGTCCGCAGGCAGGAGAAGGACGCGATCATGGAGAAGTTTCGTGCTGAAAAGAAGATTGACCCGGCTCTGTTGAGTAGTCTCAAGACCTTAGGATCCCGTGGACAGACCAAAAGAGACATTTTTGAGGAGGCGCTGTTGCTGGAACAGAAGGGCCTTGGTAATGAGGACACCAAAAGGATTCTCTTCACTGAACACGAGGTAAAAGACTGGCCCGAAGAGGAGTCAGAGGGAGAAAAAAGCACTTTCATTGACAATAGACAGTTTGCCTCTGGGTTTGGCTTCCAAGGCATCAAAAAGGTGGCTAAAAGTGATCGCTCTGATAAACCCAGCTGGCGCACGGTTGTTGGTAAGGAGAAAAATGACAGCGCTCATAGCGAAGAAAGCGATAGTGACGATGAAGATAGTGACGAGGATAGCGACGAAGATAGCGACAGCAGCGAAATCAGCAGTCGATCAGAGGGCGAAGATGTCTTCCCCGCCCTTGAGTCCTCGAGCTCCAGCGAGAGCGATTCTGAATCTGATGATGATTCAGATGCTGAAGAGTGGGGCGGATTCGATGCTCCAGTTGCCAAACAAGAGCATGATCAGCTGTCGTCTGAATCTGATGAATCTGAGGAAGAGTCTGAGGAAGAGTCTGATGCTGAAACAGAAGAACCAGACCCTTCAGGCAAGTCAAAGGGCCAGCTTTTCAAAGAATGGGTCAGAGACAACAAGGCTCAGGAAGAGCCTAGCTATGAAACTCCAAAACTTGACATCGATTACGTTCCTGTGGATCGTCCTGAAGACAGAGATAGCCCAGAACCGGAAACCATGTTAGAGGAAGACAAGTTCCGTGTGTCCCATGTTGTTAAGGTTGTCCGACCACCCGGCATTGAAGAAGCAAGAGAGCAGCTCCCTGTTGTTGCGGAAGAGCAAAAGGTTATGGAGGCTGTGTTTAACAATGACTGCATCGTTCTGTGTGGTGAAACAGGTTCTGGTAAAACCACCCAGGTTCCCCAATTTCTTTTTGAGGCTGGTTTTGGTGACGCTGCTTCTGAAAATTCCGGCATGATCGGTGTCACGCAACCGCGTCGTGTGGCCGCCATGTCCATGGCAAAGCGTGTTGCCAACGAGCTGGGGGCTCAAGGTACAAAAGTTGGCTATCAAGTTCGTTTTGATACTGCAGTTGCAAAAAATACCGCTCTCAAGTTCATGACCGATGGTGTTCTACTACGCGAAATGGCTACTGACTTTTCTCTTTCAAAATATTCTGTGCTTATAATTGACGAGGCACATGAACGCAACATCAACACTGATATCCTTATTGGCCTTTTGAGCCGACTGGTAAAGCTCAGACGTACCATGTATGAGGAAGGCAAGGGCAAGGTATTGAAGCTGATCATCATGTCAGCCACCCTGCGTGTTTCTGATTTCACTGAGAACACAGCTTTGTTTTCTACACCTCCTCCAGTGCTCAACATCCAGGCAAGACAGTACCCGGTGTCCGTTCACTTTGACAAACGTACAAAGGCTGATTACATTGAGCAGTGCGTTTCCAAGGCCTCTAAAATTCACAAGAGATTGCCCATGGGCGGTATTCTCATTTTTCTGACTGGCCAGAATGAAATTGAAACTGTTTGCAAGAAGCTCAGAGCTAAGTTCTCAACTGGTGGCGGTTACAAGAAAGAGCGCAATACTAAGGTGGTGGCTCCGGCTAAGCAAGTCGCCACTGAGGTTGAAGACATTGATCTTGACATGGGCGTTGACGACATTGAAATCAATGAAGAAGCAGATGACTATGAAGGAGAGGATGAGGAGGAAGAAGGCTTTGAGGAAGAGAATTTTGAGATGGATGGTGCTCCCCTCTACGTTCTCCCACTTTACTCCCTTCTGCCGACCTCGGAGCAGATGAAAGTCTTTCAACCTCCTCCCCCTGGTAGTAGATTATGCGTGGTAGCCACAAACGTTGCGGAGACCTCGCTGACAATCCCTGGCATCAGATATGTGGTGGACAGTGGTAGAGCGAAGGAAAGGCAATACGATGAGAGTACCGGCGTGCAAAGCTTCAATGTTAAATGGATCAGTAAAGCTTCGGCAGATCAACGCGCTGGTAGAGCCGGTAGAACTGGTCCTGGTCACTGCTATCGTATCTTCTCTTCTGCTATTTTTGAAAGTGATTTCCCTCAGTTTTCCATTCCTGAGATTCTCAGAACACCTATTGAGGGCGTGATTTTGCAAATGAAGGCCATGGGAATCGATAAAGTGATCAACTTTCCATTCCCTACCTCTCCTGGTGAAGATAAACTGGTTAAAGGTATGAAGATTCTCAAGCATCTGGGTGCGGTGGACAATGAAGGTGCAATCACAAGTGTGGGTGAGTCCATGAACCTGTACCCTCTAAGTCCTAGATATGCCAAAATGTTGATTTTAGGAAACCAATTTGATTGTCTTCCTTTTATCATCGCCATTGTCGCTGGTCTGACGGTTGGAAATCCATTCTTGAGCGAGCGTGAACTCGGCATTGACCATGTTCAAGAGAAGACTGATGAAGAAGAAGAGGAATCAGAAGATGAAACCCCGGAGGAAGTGGAAAGGAAGCGCAAACTACGCACTTCTTATAATCAGGTCCTGGATAGACTTTCAGCCTTGGATCCCAAATCTGATGTATTCAGGCTATTGAGTGCTATTTGCGCCTTTGATTATGATCCCACCAGCAAGTTCTCGCAGTCGATCTTTGTCAGACACAAGCTGATGGAAGAAATCCGCAAGCTTCGCAAGCAACTGGCGTATCTGGTGGCTGTCAATTCAACGACGAATGTCGATTCATTCCAGAAAGCTTTGGACGAAAAACTCGCTCCTCCGTCAAAACAGCAGATACAGGCTTTGCGTCAGATGGTAGCAGCTGGTTTTGTTGACCAGGTGGCGATAAGGGCAGATTTGATTGGTGAAGTGAACCTGAGAAAGCAAGCTCGTGTTACCACAATTCCGTACAAGACGCTTTTCCCGGTTGCTGGCTATGAAGACGAGTTCGAAGATGTTGTGTACATCCATCCGGAATCAGCACTGGCACGTGTATCTTCAGAGATGCCACCGAGCTATGTTATTTATGCCTCTGTGAACTTAGCAAAGTCCCACAAGGAGGGAGCTGCGCCGAAGTTGCGCATGAAGCCGCTGACGACATTGAGCGCGGCTCAACTGTACAATGTTGCAAAAAGCACGTCGCTCATTACGTTTTCCAAACCATTGGGCCCACCTCATGCTCCTAAACTCAAAACACCGACAACTCGCGATTGCTACGTGGTTCCACGTATCGGGGCTGCGCTTGGTAACGCATCAGTGGGCTGGGATCTGCCAGTTACAAAAGTCTCGCAAGTCAAAAAAGGAGTTCACTGGGTGAATGTATAGTACATAATTATAAATTATTGATGCATTTTGTTGGATGCCTGGATGCTTTTGAGAGGTATTGGCGGGCCACGCTGACGCGCCTCACATCCCGGGCAATTGTGGAGAGTAGCGTGCGTGAAGACGTCGCAGTCGATGCAGAAGTGATTTAGGCACTTGGGGCAGATGTACCTGTTTTTAGTTTCGGTGGATGAAAAGGACGAAAAGCAAGCCATGCAGGAAGGCGGTAAATCCCAGGCCGGGTCAGCGTTGGCTGAGTCTAGTTCGACATAGTTCTGCAAGGGGAAAAGGTGGTGATAGGATCGCGAAAGGTGCGTCGAGAGAATCAAGGTTAGACCACAGCAAGGGCACATGGCCGGCAGCGTACAGATTTTGGCCGAGCAGCGCGGACAGAGATAGCCCCCTTTCCTTAGTTCGAAATGGTCCGCACACATTGTAGGTTTGGACTCGGAGATGCGAGAAGGGAATCCCATGAGCACAAGAGAGGCTCCAGTAGAAGTGGCCATCATTTTGGAAAGTGCCAGTGGCGTTGTGCAGTAGATAAAGAGGTCCTTGAAATGAGCCTCGTTGAGGACTACTCCGTAGGCGGTAGGGTCACCAAAATTGGTCTTAGATGCAAGTTCCTGGCAAACCGCGACCTGCGCAGCAAGACCAATAACTCGGCAGCGTATTTTGTCCTTCACAAGGTTGGCTATTGTCTGGTGAATATCACCTGGATCAGACGTGAGCAGAGCTCCCAGAACAACGACCACCTCCTTTGTGCAGTGGCTGGGAACGTGGAAAAGTATTCCTCTGCATAGCTCTAAAGCGTTTTGTAGTGAAGGATCTCCCTTGGGTTCCTGTTTTTGAAGATCAATGAGACTCTGTGCATGAGCATTCGGGTTGCTGTCGAGCTCACTGATGAGTAGGCCGAGGCCATCGCGCATGCCAACAATTGCCAGCTGTGAGATTGGGTTTTGGTCAAAAAACTCGCGCACAAACTCAATTGCATACGTTAGCATAAGCTGATAGCGGTTTGGCCGGAGGTCCTTATCGGTCATTGCTTCCGAGAGATCGAGAACGAGCACAACGTTGCGTATGATTCCACGTTGCAGCGGTCTGGTATCTTTTAAAATGTGCTTCTTCTTCCCATCTTCGACCATGTCGGCAAAAACGCTTTCCAGCGAGCCGTGGGCATCCTCCTGGAGCACATCCCATGAACGCTGGTACTCGTCTTCCCAAGCGTAGGCACCGGATTGGCCGCGGAGGCTGGGGTTGGCCGCTGCACCGCCTTCTTTCCGGCGAGTCCGTTTGGAAATGCCACTATCATTGTACTCGGTATCGGAGTAGTCGATATAGTCGTCGTCACCAGATGAGTCCATGTTAGAAGTGACGAGCTGAACTTCTTGAGTTGGCTTTGTTGGGAGCAAGTAGCAGGGCTACTGGGTTGGCTGGTTTGTAGTTGCTAGGTGCCTACTGGGAATAGTCGAGGCCGGCCGGGTGGTGGACAGGCGCTTCGACATTTGGCGGAGAGCTCGAAGGGGGTGGAAAGTAGGGGCCAGAGGAATAAGCATCGGGTAAATAGTGGCCCAGAATACTACCCAGCTCAGGTTACCTGTGTTTTATAGGTAGCCTTTAAATGAAGAATCGAAGGTGAAGCAGGTCGGCTCGAGAACCACAGTGTGCCAGTTCGCCGTACGCCAGTTATATAGTGGACATAAAAGACGAAGCTCGAATCGAAAAGGAGGGAAGCAAGTGGAATTGGAGACCAGGATATAAAAGAGAAGAACAAGGGCAGGAAAACGACGCAAAGAATCAACCTGCTCCCTTTCCGTCATACTACTTCCCTCTCACCCCTTTCCCAATATCTTCGAGCGGTGGCTCCTCCCGACGCGCCTAAAAACGCCCGATTCTCCATCTCCTGAGCACCTTCATCCCCTACTCTCACAATGTCCGAGATTAAATCTGTTCTTCTTGTAGGTGGCAGCGGCTTCCTTGGAGTCCACCTCATCCAGGCCTTCTGGGACGTCACCCCCAGACCTGAGATCCATGTCTTCGACATTCGCCCCCTCGGCCATATCTCGCCAAAGTTCTTCACCTTCAACCCGGACAAGATTCACATCCACGTGGGCGATCTCACGAAGGAGGAGGATGTCATGAAGGCCATAAAATCAGCCCAGCCATCGGTAATTGTGCACTCTGCCTCGCCAATCCACGGCATGGGTGCGGCCATCTACAAGAAAGTCAACGTGGACGGCACCAAAGTGCTGGTGGAATGTGCAGAACGGGTCAGGTCTGTCAAGGCCTTTGTTCTGACCTCCTCTTCGGGCGTTATTTTCAATGGTGAGGATCTCTATGGTGCCGACGAGACTTACCCCTTCCCGCTCAAGCACATGGACGCGTACAACGACACGAAAGCCGAGGGTGAGAAATTGGTGCTCAAAAGCTCGCTCAATGCATGTGCAATTCGCCCGGCCGGCATTTTTGGCCCCGGCGATCGTCAAATGATTCCCACTCTCAGACAGACCGGTAGAGACGGTAGATACAATGTCCAAATTGGCGACAATATGAACCTGTTTGATGTCACCTACGTGGCCAACGTTGCCCACGCGCATGTTCTTGCCGCACAAAAGTTGCTAGACCCTGTAACGGCCAAATCGGTCAAGGGCGAAGCGTTCTTCATTACAAACGACTCCCCCGTCTATTTTTGGTCTATCCCGAGAAATGTCTGGAAGCTCGATGGCAAAATCGCTTCCTCCAGATGGGTCATCCCTTACTCAGTCGGAATGGCTATTTCTCAGGTTGGAGGTGCTGTCCTCGGCCTCTTTGGCAAGGAAATGACTCTCACCCCGTTCAGAATCAAGACAATCTGTGCAGTCAGATACTACGACATTTCGAAAGCCAAAAAAATTCTTGGGTACAAGCCTATAGTGGACATTGATACAGGTCTCATTCTTTCTATGCTCTTCCTCAAGGAAGAAGACGAGCGCCTGGAGGCCGAGAAGGCTGTGAAATCTAACAAGGCCGACAAATAATCTATTCTAACCGGGGTGACATAATAGCAAGCAAAATAGCAAGCAAAATAGCACAGACATTCACGCGAATGGATGCCGTCAAGGCAGAGAGGACCATTGAATTGATGAATTGCAGCTACATTTGAAATATACCTCATCTAGAAAAAAACAGCGCTAGAATGCATACAATTGCCGCAACCGCAGATGTATCCAACCTTGATCCAGAGTTTTTCTTGCTCTCGGTCTCAATCTCTGCAACAGTGCTTCCCGATTCATTTGACTCACTTTCTTTATCACCAATGTCACCATTGTCGCCAACTTGATGAACTTGCTCATTAGCCCCGTTCGTATCCGCTTGCTCCCTCGCTTTCTTCTCTTTTCTCATACGAGAGAGGTGCTCCTTCACAAGCTGTTCCTCTCTCTCCCTCCTGAGCTCAGCCCCGTATCGGATGTTGTGCTCTATTCGCTGCTGCTTTTCTTCTGGAGTAAGGTGCTGCCACTTTTTAGTAAGCAAAAGCGTCTTTTCAGTTTCAGAGAGATTGTCATGCTCGTATAGAGGATCATCAATGTTTGCGTCTACCCAATCCTGAGGAAGCTCTTGGTTATCCCAGAATACTCTCCGCGGTTGAGGCCCGTCTCCATCTTCTGCAGCAGCTGCAACTGAGACCTGCGACAAAGGACGATCAACAAAGCTATGGCCAGAGGACTCATCTTCGCCAATAGGTTGACCTATTGATTCAACTGTGGAATTTCCAGCAAAACTGTGACTGTCAGAGGGTGGAATCGTTGAGGTGGAATCGCTTCTCGGTGCAGAGATAGGATATTTGACATACTGAGAAACATCTACTACGGCGCTGACATTGAGCACCAAGGGATCTTCCTCTTTCAAAGAACTGACATTGGCTGGTTGTTCATCCGCGAAACTCACGTTGAGACCGTCGTGGAGAATGTGTTCTGGGGCAACCAAGGCATCATAAGTACAAAGATAATTACCTTCGCAATATCCCGAATCAAGTCTTACCCGACATTCATCAGCCTGGAGCAAGCATTGAAATCTTGCAGTGTCCTCACACTCAAAGCAAACATTCAAAAAGTTCGCTTCCTTTCCCTTGCAGCTCCCTGGGCCATAACAGTAGCGAGAAAGAAAATTCATATCAGCCTGCCCAACCATAAACATGTTTGTCTCGAGAAGATGTCTTGAGTCGGGAACATAACCAGCAGTCACGGTCTCTTTTTCCCAAGCTGGAGAACCTTGATATGCCTCAATCTCGTCTTCTGATACAGAGGTGTCCTCTGTAGAGACAAAATGGTATTCAAAGGCCGAGGTCTCCTCTGGCACAGCGACCTGATATTCCATAACTGAACTTTCCTGCAAAGATATTCCGCTTTCAGTTGACTGCAATGCTGTAGAGTCATGGATACTGGCTGTCTCAAGGTCATATTCTTCGCTCTTTGCAAAAAGCTCATTTCCTTGGTCACTATCCGATTGCGCATCCACGGTAGCGTCGACGCCCAAATAATTTTCGAGCCACATTTCTGAACCACCATCACCAGCATCGCCCGTCAGTGATTGACTTAAATCGTACTGGTTGCTGGGAATGTCAAAAGCATAGAAGTCCTGAAGATACTCAACATTCGGACCGGCATCATCCTCAGCAGCCTGCTCGTCGTAATCGCTAAGCCCAGCAACTGAATTAAATGAGAAAAAATTCCTCGGGATAGGGCTCTTCTGTTTGCATGTTGAACTTCCTACCGGCAGGGGTATACTCAGGCCTCTGTTGAAATTGATCAACGTTAGGGGAACGAAACTGACGGAAATCTGGCTGTGGTGACTTCGAGTAGCCAGGTGCAGGGATAGGGAAGGGCGAATAATCATTGTCAAACATTGGGGTTGACGGATTTCTGTTTCCCAGGTATTGATCTGGTTCATAGTGATACGGACGGCCAGTGTTGCCGTACCCGCGATCGTACGGTGATGGAGGAACCGGCTGGCGAAACATTCCAGGTGGTGGCATGATTTCACGATTGAAGCGCTGGCTAGGGTGAATGGGAGGTCCGTAGCGCATGTTAGGTGGGGGCTCCCGAAATTCCATGGGGCCATCATCTTCGACCCTTTCTTCGTTACTCCCTCGAACGCGTCCAAGAAGGCCCTTAACATCAGACAGGAACGGAAACCTTGACCAGCTGCTCATAAGATCGTCCTCATTCATGGGCGGACCATCATAGACAAGGTTATTCTCCTGGTCATTCATTTCTTCACCGTAACGGGGCCGCTCAATTGGCGGCTGCACAGGGTAATCATGTGTATACTTTTGCGAAGGGTACAAGTGGTCAGAAGGCGGGCCTGCGGAGCTATGGAACCTGTCAGAATTAGAAGGGCCCCTCCAGTAACCAGAATTATCACGCCTTGGGCTGTATGTTTGACTACCATGATAGTATTCATCTGGGGAAAGCTGCAGAGTTTCTACGTCGTCAAAGTTTACGGACTGTGGAGCATAAGCGTCATTTGCAGGGTAGTTGTAGTAGCCTGGAATCTCTGGTTAGTAAGAAAAAGGCTAAAGTGTATTGTTTACTTACTGACAGTGCCCGTACATGGCTGAGGCAGAAGGCAATTCTCGCAAGTGTTGAGAGCTGAACCATAGTGAATGGAGGTGTGGAAAAGTATAGAAGCCAGCCACGACCTTAAATCATCTACAACAGGTGGCAAGACTAATTTTAACAATTTGCCCAGTCGACGACTTGGCCCCGGCCCAGACTGGCAAGTCCAAGTCTCTTAGTCGGCAAAAGTGTCTGGGGAGAGCAGAGCAGAGCAGAGCAGAGCAGAGCAGATTGAGGGAACTAGAAGGAGCAATGAGCCAAAATATAAGAAAATATTATCTTTAGTGCAAGTTCAGGAAATCTGGGTTGTACCTCCAGAGCTGAAATCCCGCCTATTGGTCGCTTCTCGATGAGCCACAATGCAGGCCAAGGCACTGGGGCTGACCCAACGCTGGCTGTGCTGACTGGCCAAGGGTCGGTTAAGAAAGAGCGAGCAGGAATTTTGTCTCAACATGGAACAACAATCCACGCTCATTTTTCGGTTACCATTCAGTCTACCGCAGAGAATTTTCTCAGAACTCTCCTACTTCATCCCTGATTCACGGCTGCCGGCACTCCCAGTTGTAAGCGGGCGGACGAGGAGGGAGTTTCCGACGGAGGCATCTCGGCTAACCCCCCGGGCGGGCTGAGGCCAGTGTGGGGAAAGCGGAAATATAAAAACCGAGGAGAATGGCTGTCCCCAGACCAATGTCCATTACGAAGCTAGCAGCAAAGCGAGTAGAAGAAAGTGCAACAGCACTGGCAGCGTTTCTGCCGGAAATGCAGAAACTTATAGACAATAGCGAAGGCCCAGGCTATTTCGTCAAGTACGCTGGGCTTCTGGGCCATTCTGTGGCCTGGGGCACCCACGATAACTTCCAGCACGTGAACAATGTGCAGTATCTGCGGTGGTTTGAAGATGCGCGTGTCAATGAGTTTGAAATGTGGGGTGAATTACATGGAAAGTTCGATGCCAAGCAATTCATGTCTGGAAAGGGTGTGAATCCCATCATGCGGTCGGCTAACATTGCATGGAGAAGGGCCCTGCGTTTTCCGGACACGATTAGCGTCATGCACCGAGTGACCCCGCTAACTTCTCCGGACCGATTCGATCTGGAGGGCATTGTCTTTAGCCACACGCTGAAGCAGGTGGCGGCGCGCGTTCGCGAAAACATTGTGTTGGTAGATAATGGCGATGGCAAAGGAGTAGCGCAGAAATGTGCTATTCCCGAATCGCTAAAAGCCGTGCACCAGCTGCTGTTGGACGAGCAAATTTCAGCGGGCTATCAGGGTAAGTGATACATAAAGTAGATATATCGTAAGGGACTTTGAATTGCAACTGATGGCCTGGTTCAAGCCAACTAAACTTCCATAGTACTGTAAATCCCGTGAAAGCTTCTAAAAAACTCATCAGCCAATGCAATTGCGTGATCCACATCATGAGATCCACACATTTCTCTGATAGAATGCATTGCCAACTGCGGATTGCCAATGTCTATCGTCAGCACTCCAAGTTTAGCACTGAGCATCGGACCAATTGTCGACCCACACGGCGAATCGTTGCGAACAACAAAGTTTTGCATCGGCACCTTGCCTCGGCGAGCCACCTCTTCAATCAGGGCGATACCCACACTGTTGGTAGCATAGCGCTGGTTTGCATTGATCTTGATGACCGGGCCCTTGTTCATCTGCGGAACATGCTTGGTCTCGTGCTTACTGCTGTAATTGGGATGAATTGCGTGGGCCATGTCGGCGGAAACGAGAACAGATTTGGCATTGGCCTCGGGATGACCGTCGCTTAGGCGGTTGAACATAGCCAACAGGTAATCAGAGTTGGCACCCTGGGCCGAAGTGGAGCCAATCTCCTCGTGATCGAATAGCGCAACCATTCTGATGCAACCGTCATCTGCACTGTTTGAGCCCTGCAGCGACCGGATCAGACCCGATAGCGATGTGAAGCAGGAGCATTGATTGTCAAGGCGAGGCGAAAAAACAAACTCGTCGTCGATTCCCCCCACCACAGACTTTTGGGTGTCGTATAAATACAGTTCAAAATCCACAATGGAGTCCACACTCACTCCAGCCTCCTTTGCTAGCAGCTCGACGAACTTGGAGTGGTGGCGGTCGGTGAAAACGCCCAGAGGCTTGAAATCATCCTCGTCCTTCTCATCTACACCTTCCTTTTTCTCATTAAGTTGGTCTTCTAGCAGCCCTAAAATGGGGATCATGTCAGTTTCCCGGTTGGTCTTGCGGTCCTGGTCCCTATCAAGATGGATAGCTAGATTTGGGATGCGGAGAATCGGCTTATCAACTTTGACAAGTTGTGAAACTATAGCCCCACTAGTCTCCCTAATCATGAGCCGCCCAGCCACTGATAAATCTCTATCGAACCAGGTATTGAACAGAGCCCCACCGTAGACCTCAACACCAACCTGCAGGTAGCCGTTATTGGTCTTGGCAGAATTGGGCTTCACCTTGAAGCAAGGGGAGTCAGTGTGCGCACCAAAAATACCAATACCATTTCCAGGTTTCCACTTGTCTCCAACAGCAAACGCGACTAGAGAAGAACCGTTCCTTGTAGCAAAATACCTGCCACCAGCCTTGATGGACCAGGCATCTTGTTCTCGAAGGAGAGAGAAACCCTCTGCCAGGAGCATCTTTTTGGCAGTATCCACAGCATGGAATGGCGACGGGGACGAATTGACAAAGTGAAGAAAGTCTTTCACAGCTGACATGTTTAGAAAACGGATAAAGGTATATCTACGATGAGCTGAATTGAGACATATGTGCGAGTTGGGCCGGAGAATGGTAGGCAACTATGGGCACGGCGCCAGTACTGCACGGCATCAGACAGCAAAGCTGGGTGAGAAATGCAAGTGGGAAGAAAAACTGGAGACTATAGGTAGAAATACGGTAGATTCGAATCGGCACCAGTGAGGTCAGAAGTTAGTTGAAGACTGCCCTTGCAATAGCGCGCCGTTGTTGATGACTAATCAACTGAGAATAAGAGTCGCCCGATGTCCACAGAGAAAAGTACTCTTCTCTCAGATCTATGGGTAGGACATCTGATTTTAATTTTAGTTAGAAATATCGCGGCAGTCAAATCATTAGATTGATCTGAAGAACTCGAAATCGACTTTCTCAGTCGTCAATTGGGGAATGCTTACCCACTGCGCCAGTCACGCCAACAGAAGCAAAAGAAGAAGAGGACAAGCAGATCTAAATTGACACTAATAGGAGACAGACATGAATTACCAAGGTCTAAAGTAGATCAGTGGTAAACGCAAAGCTACGACAAAGAGCAAAAACCTATTTTTCTCTTGTAATGGCAATTCAGCATACCAAAAATTACGGGGAGCATTTCATTCACGGCAAGATATGGAAAATAATATGCTGAACTAATATCAAGTTTCTCGCACTCAAATTGAGCAAAAAAAATAACGTTGAAGTTTCGCAGTTCTGTGTATAAGAACAGTAGATTAGCCATAACCATCAGTTACGACCATACGAGCGTGGCCACAAGGTTTCCCGTCCGATCAACCAATTATTTAAGCGCGCTACGGCCTAGATCAGTATTGTCGTGGGAGACCAGACGAGAACGATAGGTGTTGTAATTTTTTGCTAATTTTTTGCTAATTTTTTGCTTTCAAACTCTCCGGTTTCAGAGCTGCAGGATGTCCAAGGTCATAAGATGAAGCTTTTCCTTTTTCTCATACCGAACCAATTTCGTGAGGGCTACTTATCATACCCAAAATATCAAATCATCTTAATAGAACCTATTCAAAACTAAGAAGTAAGCAAGACTGGATGCTGGTTGGCCACAAATACCAAAACTTCACGCAATGATAGGAGAGGGTGAGTGCTTCGAGTTCGATATTGTACCTTGAGAAAGTCAATCACCTGTTGCAAGTGCGGGCGATGAATTTTCTGCTTGATGGTGCTGAGAAGCGAGAGAACTGTTCGCTGGTCACATTCCTTATCGACCACAAGCCCAATGACATAAATCGGCCAAATCATAGGAAAGCCTACATCCACAGCTCCCAGATTTTTGAGCAAGTTCTTTGCTTCAGAAATGAGCATATCCATGGATCGGCCATCCGACTCGACAGCTAAAAGGTTATCCTCAAGCTTGAGCATAAAGTAGATGTTGAGCGCAATTTTGAAAATTCGAACAGCTTTCAGAACGTCGCTCTCTTCTTCACCAGCATTCAACATGAGTGCCTTGAGCTTGCTTTCCACCTCACGCCGTTTTTGGACTTGATCTGGTGGCCAGCTAGACACCGGTATTGGCTGAAAGCGTGAGACAGGCGATGATAGAGCAGAGAGCTCATCAACCTCAGCGAGAAGCAAATACAACGGTCCAAACGTGTTGATGAAAGCACTAGAGCTATCCACATTGCTCAAGTATTTGCGATAGATCAATAGGTTATTGACACGCTTTCCGAACGAGTTTGTAACCAAAATGTCGTGAATAGCCACATGACACATAATGGATTTGATTCGGTCATCAAAGAAGCCCTTCTCCCATAGATTGTGCTCTTTTGCAAATAGTAATGTGGAAGACATGTGGTGCTGGTGATAGTGAATGTTTCCTTCTGCCAAGTTGACAATACTAAGCATGTAAATGGTAGAAAGTTGCATTGCTTCAGTTTCCTGCTTCCTATCGTAGTTGAGAAGCTCCACAGTCTGGGCAAAATAGTGGTGAGAAAGTGACAAGTACTCCGGGTGATCTCTCGCCAAATGACAAGAAGACAGGGCACAAATGGCCAACTTGAGAGGTCTGTATTTCTCCAACATAGTCCATAGCATGTCACCGAAAATCACAGTAGGAATGGGGCTAACACCTATCATCCGCATAGCTGCAACATCGTTGAAATACTGCACCAAGTTAGTTTCCTTATCGCTTGAGAATTTGATGATACTAACGACACCACCTTTTGCCAAGGGATCAAAAAACGACTCAGTAGGAGGAGTGGTAGGTTGGTGAGCCAGACACGGCGGATTGTCAGACCGCGCACTATAGGAGTTGCTACCAAACACCCGACCACCGAATGAGGAAGGCTCAGGCGGACCTTTTGCATTAGAGCAAATAGCCGGATTGAAAACCCGGGGATTGGCTTCTACCAATTCTGGTTGAAGGTTGGTAGTCAGCAAAAGCCTACCATCAAGGCTAGCAGGTCTGCGAGAGTCGACATCAAAGTCTGCTTGTTTTGGCTGGTGCAACCCAGCACTCCAAGCGTAAGGGTCTTCAACTGCAAAGGACAGCTTGGCAGAATCTGGGAGAGAGCCAGCATATCCATATCCAAAAGAAACAACTGGTGGCTGAGAAGGGAAACTTGACCAGTCAGATTTTTCTGGGAGAGGAGGTTCCGAAGGAAAAATAGCCAAGTTTAGAGCTGCGGGAGGAGGGATTGGCAGGCCTGGATATGACGAAGCTAAAGACGAAGGGGCAGGGTAAGCGGAAGCGTTGACAGGAGCCTCTTCTTGAAAGGAAGGGATGCTCACTTCGTCGGTGATGCCAGAGGAGGACGAGGAAACAGAAGCGGGGTGTTCAGGCGAAGGAGTACGGCTACTATTGTCTACCAAAAGTGTCTCAGAGGTGGACGGAGCGGAAGTGAAGGCTTTTCGAACAATTGACGCGTGCTTATCTTCTTGCCATTTAAGTCTGATTCCATAACCCTCACACACAAGGTGTAGACGGGTGCAGTTTTCGCAGGCAGGCTTTGTTTCATCGCACTTGTAACCTCGTCTTCGGCATGTCCAGCAGCCAGATCGTGTCCTTGTGATCTTTGCCCTTGACTTGCCCTGAGGCGGAACAAGTGCATGCGACTTAGATGTTGATTTTGGCATAAATCTAAAGCCAGGTTGGATCCTTTTGACCACTTCTTATATAGTTAGATCTGCCAGCGTCTGAGCGAGCAGGAGAAGGAACCAGTATAACGGTAGCTTTCAATGTCCCGTGTGCCCCAACCTGAAGCTCGTGCAATTGGTAATGTGTAGCGATGCATTTCCAGGATTGTTGGTTTCTTTTTCAATTAAGGTTTGAGATGTGCCAGATGGTGCGGTATTCGATTTGCAGAAAGATAGCCAATCTCACGTACTGCTGTAGGTCGAACTAGTGGTGCATTGTGTATCTAGAAGCGGCCTGTACCTGTCTAGCTGCAAGGAGGAGAAGGTTGTTTTTCCGCAAAAGATGCAGGTGAAGATGATCTTGACTAAATAAAAAGAAGAGTGTGTCAACTGCAACGTGTGCAGGGAAGTACATCACATCCTGGCTGCAGATGGAGGGGAAGTTGAAGGATCAGTTGGGCGTCGAAGGGAACTCATTGTCCGGTTTTTGCGCACGGATGTGATCCCAGTACGATGGTTCGTCAACTACAAGACCTGCCTTATTGGGATTCAGAGGCAGCACTGGATTTGCATAGCAAGGGAAGTGCTTGTCTGGTTAGCGGAGATGGAAATAGCCAATCTAGAATCAAGAATATAAGTTCAATGCATTTGGACAGCGTCCCTGAAGACGCCCGTGCACATTGGGGCGTTTGCTCATAGACCTGGCCCAGTCCTCTAAATCACGCTAAACAGCTTGGGGCCTAGAACACATCTATATGCCAACATTAGCAAGGATTGACAGCTGTGGCGAGCATGACGCAACTACACAGGGTCTAAGGCCTTGGACGGATCGTGTGGGCAAGTGCATCGCCCAACAAACGATGGCACACGGGAGTGGAAAGTTTAATTGAGCAGGGGTTCCTGCCCAGCCCACAGCAGCAGGGAACGCGTGTATGCGCGCTGCACGAGGGGACAGGACCAGGTCCAAGAAGGTCGGCGTGCAGCACGGTGGGTGGCCCTCTCGAGTTAGTCACATGCTTTAAGATGGGGAATAAACTCTGGAAGGGCAATGCACATTCAACGATAAGTGCATTTAACGGAGAGGGACGGTGGCCAGGTAGCAGCAAGGTGCAGGGCATGGGGGATGCTGTCAGAGAGCTGGCTCTGATTCTGCCGGCGGCCCCGCACAGTATCAAAGACACCACCAGCAGATTGCCGTCGCAGCCGGCCACATCCCTTGGCCGTGGACACGCTCTCACCTGTGGCTGCGGATTCAGATTCGAATTCGGCTACAACTACAAATGTCGGTAGTGCATGATATGCAAGCAGAGCATGTACCCAGTAGAGTCCAAGTTGTTGCTCGCTCACACACAGCCTAGAGCCCCCCCTCCCCCCTCACCACTCATTTCTGACCCCTGTGGGTCGGTGTACTCTCGGTGTACCCCGGTGAAAGCGGTTAGGTACCTGAGACGGTTTGACGAAAGCTGCAATGCGGCTACTCCCTCACTGAAACCTGGCGCTGGTACTACATAAGCCCTGATCGACGCCCTGAGCGGGGCTTCTTGGGGCGCAGGCCGAGGGACGACAGCGTGGACGAGTTAAAGAAAGGGAGGGGTTTGGCAGGCAGTCAGATGTGGCTACAGAATTGTGCAAGCTCATGTGTACCATACTCGTGGACCAGCCAAGACAAATGTCTGCCAATGGCCAACTCTTGAGTTGACGAAATATTGACATATGCGAGAGCCATGGCACACGACTCAGGCGCACTGCAGATCGGTTCCCCAGGGCTTGAAGAACCCTGCAACGGGCGGCGGAGCCCTTGACAGGCTGGACAGCCAGCCACTCTGGGCCCCTGTGTCTGGGAAAGTCAGATGGTCATCTGTAGAGCTGAGCATGGGACCACGGTCGGAGCAGGGCGTGGTGGTGGTCGTATTCCACGTGGGAAATGGCTATTCTACTCGAGGTAAGGGTGTGTTCTACGGAGGCGGCGGCGAACACAGGAACAGGGACCCCCTGTTGGCCAAGACCAGTTGGTACTGCCCCGTGCAGGCATTTACGTCCGAGGCGGTTTTGCGAGCTGTGATGTGGGGCTGTGACGTCAACTACAGGGAGTCTCAAGAGAGACCCGAGTCAATAAGCCTCTCGATCCAGCTGCAACAGGCCACACTATTAGCATGTGATACTGGGACTGGATAGAGAGAAAATGAGGCCAATGGTGTGACAATTGGCACAGCCACGAGTAGCTCCATACGGTCCAGGCGCGCTGCGGTCTCGGCTTCGGCAGGCGCGCCGTGCAGTCACTGCCTGCTGCACGGCAGCGTGTTAACCACGCACATTTTAGGGGTCCAGCGTTGGGTGGTGCGAGCTGCTGCCGCTCCCGGCACTCTCACTAATTGGGGTGACGGGAGAGACCCTGTGGTTCCAAGTTGACACCCCAGTCGACCGCACCCCGCCACCATCTCCGCTGTGTCCTTCCCTGAATCATCTTATTACCAGCGCTTCTTCCTTGAATACCCGTCGTATCCTTGCGTTTTGCTCCGTTCCGTCCCGAGCTTCGCCAAGCACGGCTCCCTGGGCCACGGCGCTCTGACACGCCGTCTCCCAATTCCTCACTGTCCGCACAATCTTGCGCCAGACGGCTCCAACGGCCTCCCAATCAGGCAGTTGCCTTATCGGGAAGGCGGTCCCTACAAACCTCCACCACAGCCCCTCCCGAGGACTATATGCGACTGATAACATAACCCCAGCAGTTCTCGCCTCCCAAACCCATCCTCATCCCCACCACTTTCCCCATTTCCTGGTTTGCCTTCTCCGACACCAATGGTCACCGCAAACACTCCGCTGGGTAACCCCGCCTTCAAGGCTGCTCCAGGTCGACGTGCCTCCCGCCTCAACCTTCGCAAGGCCTTTGTCCAGGAAATTGACCACATTGACGCTACCTCCAAGTATGACCCCAAGACGTCACCCGAGGGATACGCTGCCAAGTTTTTGGCTTTCCAGAACGCAAACCCAACTATCTACCACTACGTGGACGCTTTGGGGAAGCTGCTGCAGGAGAATGGCTTCACCTATGTGTCCGAGCGCGAGTCCTGGAACGATGTCCTCAAGAAGACCAACAAGATTTACACGACCCGGAATGGCACCTCCATTGCCGCCTACGTCATTGGCTCTGGCTGGAAGCCTGGCAATGGTGTTGGTTTCACGGGCTCGCATGTTGATTCTCTATCCTCCAAAATCAAGCCCATCTCCATCAAGCCCGAGAAGGATGGCTACATTCAGCTCGGCGTTGCCCCTTACTCTGGCGGTATGAACGCCACCTGGTGGGATCGTGATCTCGGTTTTGGTGGCCGTGTACTTGTCCGCTCCCCCAAGGGCGGCATTGAGCAGAAGCTCGTTCGCTTCCCCTACCCGGTTGGCCGCATCCCGACTCTCGCCCCGCACTTTGGCATCTCGGGCCCTTTCAACATGGAAACTCAGACAGTTCCCATCATTGGCCTAGCCTCTGCTACCGAAGAACCTGAGCCAACAGATGATGAGAAGGCGGCCCCGCTCTATGGTAAGCACGACCTGCGCATCCTGCGCAAGATCGCGGATCTTGCTGAGGTGGATGTTAAGGACCTGCTCCAGCTGGAGCTTGAGCTCTTTGAGCACTCTCCCGGTGTTGTCGGCGGTCTCGATGGCGAATTCCTTTTTTGCCCGCGCCTGGACGACAAGCTCTGCGCCTACACCTCGGTCTTGGGCCTCATCGAGGCTTTGCCTGTCATTGAGAAGGCTGACGTTATTAACGTCGCTGTCTGCTATGATAATGAGGAGATTGGCTCGCGCACTCGTCAGGGTGCCCAGGGTGATCTTGTCGAGCTCGGCATTCATCGCATCCTGGCTCTCTACGGCCAGGATGATGATGATATTAAGGGCCAGACAATTGCAAACTCTTTTTTCATCTCATCCGACGTTTCTCACTCCGTCAACCCCAACTTTTCGGACCTCATGGGCGAGCACTACAAGCCCCAGCCCAACAAGGGTATCATTGTGTGCTCCTCTTCCATTCAAAACCTTGCCACCGATCCCATTTCGACCTTGTTTGTGGAGGAAATTGCCCGCCGCACCGGTAACCCGCTGCAGTACGAGCAGGCCAAGAATGACATTCGTGAAGGCGGCTCCATTGGTCCCATCATTTCCACCCGTCTTGGAGTTCGCTGCGCTGACGTAGGCCTAGGTCAACTTTCTATGCACTCAATTAGAGCCGCTTGCGGATCCAAGGACATTTGGATTGGTGTAAGATTCTACCGTTCCTTCTTCGAAGTCTGGGACCAGGTGGATGCCGATTTTAAATCTGGCCAATTGTAAGTTAGAGTATAGATGTATTTTGCATTACATATCCCGCGACAACACAGCACCGCTATGCAGCCAGCTTCGAATCGCTGCACCCAGCTCAGCATCTGCCGCGCTACTATACACGCCCTCGGGTTCACTCTCATCATCCTCCCACTCATCATCATCTCCATCCTGCTCATCCATCAAATCCTCTTTCAGGTCGAGTCCGGCTCTGTCGGCAAGTCTCTTGATAATCATTTTGGGAACAGTTATCTGAGAAAAGTAGACCGGAAGGCTTTTTCGCTTGGATCGAGTCATGATGACATTGCGATATTTTGGGTCCTCCATCTCTTCATCATCAACCTCCATGGCCTCAATTACGGGATCATGCAGAAGATAGATTGCTTGCATCACTTGCACCTGCTCCCTGACCTTTTTCGGATTGGAAAGTATTGCAAACTCCTGCATCCACTTGTTGAGTACAGATCGACAAAGTCCAGACATACTCAAGGTCATCAAAGTATCTTTCAGATCTCTCGACATGAAGAAAATCATAACATCAATCATGCTCTGTACAACCAGTACATTTTCACTGGATAGGAACTTGTTGGCGGACATAAGCAGCAATTTGTGTAGATTCTCTGACGACAATTGGCTAGAATAGCGCTTCAAAATACTCAACACTGCGTCTCCAGCCTTGATGTAGGAATCCCCGTCAATGTTCGCGGAGAGGAGGTGAGCTGCCAGCTCAAGGGGTCTCTGAGGTGCGATGGCCTGGGATTTTTGCACGAGAAATTGAACTGATTCACATGCAGGATACATGACGCTGGAATCTGATGCAATCATACAGCAGTCAATAATTGGAGTTGCTAACGACTGTGCCACGTCATCTGGGATCTCTTCAGGTCCATATTCTATAATGGCTTCAATCAATGTAAGAGCCAACACTAGTGCATTTTGATACTCACCAGAGCTGCCTTGCACTTCGCTCAACAATCGAGGCAGGGCAAAATTGCAAATATTAATATATTTACCGGCTTTGGTAGCATGCTCAACGATATCTTCAATGATGGTTTCCAATTCAATTGATGCCGTAGTGCCAGGAGAATAGTTTCGCCCAGATGCAAATAAAAAGTCAATAACATCAGATGATTCGTAAGCCACTTGGAAGTTGTTTTCAAGAAAGGTGGCGAGAATTTCAATTAAAACGGTGGGTGTTTCGTCTTCTGCATCGGCCATAAAACGAGCCAGGAACGGGAACACTGTCTGCGCTGGGATTCCAGAGTTTTCAGGAAGTGCGTAAAGCGCAGTGAGCTGAACAATGGGTTCGAGTTCTGGAGATGCAAGTGCACCAGATATGAGCTGTAATTGGGAAGCAGCCTGATTGTTGTTTTTGATGAGCTGGAAAGCTCGAGCTTGCAGCTGAGGATCCTCCATTAGTGTTGCCGCTGCCTGCACAACCTGAACAATACCTGTGGGCCATGGATCCTCTTCCGCGATAATTTCATCCTCAATCAAAAGAATGAACAATGCTTCTACCATACGATTTGAGGTCCGTGGCAGCTGCCAGATAAGGTGTGAAGCCTCGCTGCCAAAAATGAAATTAACAGTGTCCTTGATGGTGGCGCGGAGCTCATCGCCCATGAAGGAGACACCGAAGAGCTCGCAGGCAACGTATTTGTTTATGTCTTCCGGGTCAATATCGTCTTGAATTCTCGCGGCAATAATTTTCTGCGCGAGTACCAGAATCTGCAGCTTGTGTGTCGTAGGAAGTTCCTTGAGCAATGTGAATTCACCGTCCATGGCCAGGGCGAAATGGTCACTGCCAATCATCACATATTCCAGACAAACCATGGCCTCAAGGTCCTGCAAAATTAGATCTGTATAAACAGCAGAGTCAATGCCATATGCTAATGCCACCGTGTGATCGTACAACAGTAGTTGCAGAGCGTTACATGTGTACTCTTTGAGTTTTGCCACAGCAACAGCGGCTGCCGATTCTTGGACAGGAAAGCGAGCTAATAAATTAGTTTTGAGCCAGTGCATCCACTGCTGGTAATCATCAATTGGAGTTTTTCGCTCAAGATCGCCGTGGAACTGACGCAGACAGGAGCCTAGCGCCTTGACTACAGACACCTGGCAGGCTAGGGCATCTTCATCAAATTCAGATGCACGCTGAGAGATTTCGGGGCTGTTACGAATGCCAGCCAAGAAGCTTAAAATAGCCGTTTTGTGCTCGAGCATTTCCTCGGCAGAAAATGATGAGAACAACAACGCACTGAGCAGCTGGGCGCCGTACTTGGGCCCCAAGGATATGGTCGCATCTATCAGGTCCGGCCACTGCTCGGGAAAATCGACTTTACCAATCATAATAGTGGTATCTACTAGCACATCTCTCAGCCTCTTGCTCATTTGTGGTTCGTCCAACATGCTGAGCAAGCCGCGGCGCAAGCTGATTTTTAGGTCCTCGGACAACTCTGGGCCTTCAAATTGGTCAAATCCCATGCTCCAGAATCGCGGGATGAAACGTTTGGCCAGCACAAGAGCCAGCAGTTTCGTCGCGTCATCTGCCGTGGTGTCGAGGGCGACTTGACAAAGCTGGAGAATCACCGAATCAGGGGACGAAGAGAGTGAAGATTCCAAAGCAGCCTCGGCTGGTTCGCGAACGGTTGGATCGGCCTGCTTCAGGTCATTCAGAATGTTTTGCAGGTTATCCATTAGCGACGCGTTTTGAAGAAGGGGAGATGATATATATATATAGCGACACGTGACTGTTGAGGGAGCATCGGCCCCAGACGGGTAGGAAAGGCAGGAAAAGCCAGTGAGTTCAGGGAACAACTCTCAGATACGCGCAACGCTGCTTGCTCTAGGGATGCTGCGCCAATAGAACCACCGATTTTGTCACATCATGGCCAACGTGCTAGCTGGTTGACGTTTGAGCATTAACACACATCTATCACTATGATATTGCAATATAAATAACACCGTGCATCGCACTTTTATTGTCCAACCTCCATCTGGTCGGAGCTGAGGGCTGATGGAGCGGGCGAGTTTCGCCACTCCTTCTCCACCGAGCCCACTTCAGGAATCTCTTTTGGTGCAGCATAAAACTGCTCAGCAGCTTTTCTATCCTTGAAAGTGAGCAAGAACGAAGAGGGCTTATCGCTGGATGGATCAGCGCTGGAAAGATCGGGAACGTTCACAAGGTACTGACTGAAAGCTTCCTGCTGTTCTGGTGAGACTCCAGACACGAGAACCGACTTTGGTCGCAAGTCCAGACTGTACCGAGAGCTGGCAAGATTGACAGCACCACCTCTAGGGCCGCCACGGCCACGATAAGCACCTCTTCCGCGGTATGCTCCGCGGGTTCCGCGATAAGAGTTGTAGCCACCACGATAGGATGGGGCTCCGTCTGAATGGTTGATGCCAAGAGCGTCGGCCTCCGCCTCAAGCGCACCAAGCATAGTCCGCAGATGATCTGTGACACCACCAGACTCGCTGGCTTGCTTTTCGGCCATGTCCTTGAGGAGGGCTGCCTTCTTTTCGTACAGGGCTTGTAATGAAGCTTGCTTCTCCTTGCGCTGGTTGGCCTTTTCCTCAAATTGACGCTGCTTTTCGATTTGGGCTTCAGCCAGAGCCTGCAAATCTACCGAATCGTCCTTGTCAGCCTTTTTCCAGTACACCTTGACAAAACGGTTATTAAAAATGGGCTCGGGGTTCTTATGGGCCTTGACGGCGGAAGCATTGGAGTCGTACTCTAGAAATGCGACGCGTTTCTGCTCGTCAAGCTTAACGGATTCCAAGTGGCCAAACTGTTCAAAATAGCCCTGGATGTCAGTCTGGTTGAACTTTTCGTCGGGGACTTTTTCGACCACCAGAGTTTTCGCTCCTGGCGAGCCCTGGATTGAGATAACGTCTTTCAATTGGTCTCTGCGGTTGTTATGGCCTTTGAAATTGTTGTTCTGGCGTCCTCCCCGCTGGCCGTACTTGCCGACGCGGGAGGCAGCACCACCAGCCACGGAGGCCGGGACCAGCGCGCCGTTTAGCCACACCTGGTTTTCTGCGCTTCTGTTACGAAAGTTGTCGCGAAACTGCTGCTGAGAGCCGTAGGGAGCGTCTGCGACCTGAGCCCCATTCTGCTGCGGGCTCTCTCCGTAACCCTGCGCAGGGAAGCCTGATCCCGAAAAGACCGGGAAGTTTGAGGGAACAAAGGGCGCTGGCGGGGTAGGGACAAAAGGAGGAGCATTGGGGTTGAATGAAGGCACATGCGAGCCGGCTGTGGGATGGAACACAGCTGGAATAGATGCTTCAGCGGGGAGGTCCTGCTCCATCTTGATATCTTCGTGATTCGCTCCCTGCTGCTGAGCGTTAAGGAAGCTCTTTGATTCGATGGCATTCATCAAGGTCTCGACAAAACCCAGCGCGTTATCGCCCATAAAGTCCCTCAGCTCGTCCACACAGAGCTGCTTCAGCTCTGGGAGGGGCTTGTCGTACTTGAGCAGAGCCAGCACGTAGTCCGTGAGAGTCTCAACATCGGTGTCAGGGATTTTAGACAGCTCAGATGTAACATATGTCTTGAGCGCAGCGAACTCAGCGTCTGAGAACGCCACCATTGCTAAAGTTTAGGGTTTGTGGTGAGGTGGAGAAAGGCAATGTGTGTTAAGTTGAGATACTTTTCATGAAGGTTTTTGGAAGGGCGAGAGGACATTGGGGAATGGTGGGTGACCGCTTTGGGAGGGAGTGAAAAAAAAAAATTGGGGCAGTCGGGCAGCGCAGAGGGGGGCAGCTGTCAAATTGAGAGAGACGGAGATGGAGTACGTTTGCACTGTGATTGGCCGCGGAAGTCTTGCGCCCGCTGCTGTAGAAAAGGTCTCTGCGCTGCTGCAGAGTCAGGGTGCCACTGATATCGAGGCTGTGACACGGAGCAGCCATGTGAGTGACGTCACATTTAAGTCCACTGCCCCGCCAGCCAAAACGCCGGTCTATGAGCTGGCCGACGAGCTCAATGTTGACCTTGTGGTGCAGCCGACCGAGCACCGGAGCAAAAAGCTGGTCGTTTTTGACATGGACTCGACTCTCATCCAGCAGGAGGTGATTGAGCTGATTGCCAAGCGTGCCAACGTTGAGCCACAGGTGGCCGACATTACGACGCGGGCCATGAACGGCGAGCTCGACTTCAACGAGTCGCTGAAAGAGCGGGCTGCACTGCTGAAGGGCATTTCCAGCACGGTGTTTGACGAGCTGAAGCAGGAAATCAAGTTTACCCCGGGAGCGGTTGAGCTGTGCCATACGCTGCACGCGCAAGGCGTAAAGATGGCCGTTCTGTCTGGCGGCTTTGTTCCGCTGGCGCGCTGGGTCCAGCAACATCTCAAGCTGGACTATGCGTTTGCCAACACGCTGGAGGAGAAGGACGGGGCGCTGACTGGCAAGACAAGCGGGCGCATTGTCAATGGCGACGTCAAGGCGGAGCTGCTGCAGGAGATTGCCGCGAAAGAGGGCATTGATTTGCAGGATGTCGTTGCCGTGGGCGATGGCTCGAATGACCTGAAGATGATGGCGACCGGTGGCTTTGGTATTGCGTTCAATGCCAAACCGGTTGTGCAGGCGAAGGCGCCGGCGCGCATCAATGGCGGGACCCTAGAGGATGTGCTGTACATTCTGGGGCGGAAGTGAGCGGATAGACACACTGGGAAAGAACTAGATAAGTGGTAGAAATTTCACTAGATAGGTACGCTAGAAATTTCATTAGATAAGTACGCTAGAAAGCTCACCAGATAATAACTAGAGAGTAGTAGACTGGCAAAGCCGAGCAGAGAACGCCTAGACAAAGCTACCAGCCACAATTCCATACACAACCCCCATGACCCCATTGAACAGCAAAACCTCCTCGTCAGGCTTGACACTCGCCAGCATGACCGTCTCCTCAACCACCTTGGCGTCGTGCACGAGCTGCTGGCGCATCACTCCACACAGGCATCCTGTAGTCAGCGGCGGCGTGACCCAGCGGCCATTGCGCCAGAAGGCAACATTGGTGATGGAGCCCTCGGTGACTTCGTCTCGGGCATTGTACAGCAGAACCTCCTCATAGGCAGTTGTTCCTGACAGCTGCTTGCGAGCCTCGGTATAGGTGGGGCGATGGGTAGTCTTGAAGGACGTGAAGACACCAATGGCACGAGCCTGAGTGTCAAGATAAACGGTGTATCTGGGTCCTGTGAATGAAAAGCCCGAGTAGAGATCTACGCGGGGCTCGATGGGGCCCTGGACTTGCACGGTCAGCGAGCCTGACTGGGAGAGCAAGATGCGGATCTTGTACGAGCTGAGGGCATCGACACCTGCCTCACGCACAGCCTCGGCAATCTCCGACCCCAGATGCTCCTCAGTTACCTCCAGGCCCCACTCCATGTAGGCGACTGACATTGCGAGCCGGCGGGCGTGGCTTTGCAGGAGAAAGCAGCCAGCGAGAACATCGGGCGTGGCAACAGAGCCCGCGAGATCCAGGCGCACCGTTTCCAGCAGCTCGAATTCGACATCTGGCGGGCAGATGTCTTTGCAAATGGCTGTCAGCCGTTGCAATATATCTGCGTCCTCGTCGCTGAGTAAAGGCATGCAGTGGGAGCGGCCCAGAGCGGCGCTGTTAAAAGGGACAGCGACCGTGGCTGGAGGGCGCAAAAGATCAAGTTTCTCGGCAGATATCGGACGATTAGGTCGCATAGCTGACCAGGATTTGTTGGCCTCCGGCCTGGCTGGAGGTTGGTTCAGGCCCTGCGAAGCTTGCTGCGCTTGCTGGCTGCGCTCGCTGGCTCAATTTTTAGCCCGGGGGGGCTTGCCCCTTGATGCAGTGCCGGGGCAGCGACCCCTACGCAAATTGAAGAGGAGTGCCCTTGTTTGAGCGGGAGCATGTCCCCGGGGTAATAGAATAGCAGCCCGGCCCAGCAGTGATCCAGACTGTCCCGTGCACACCTGGCCCTCTAAAGCCACAGCGCCTGCAATCTGGCCGGCGCACCGTTCCCGTCACGTGCTTCCAAACCTCCTCAGACAGGGCTGTGATGCTCCGCAGCCAGCTCTCCCGGCTCATGGGAGCAGTTGGGACAAAAACGTCGAACGAGTGCGCACGCAGCGTGGGCGACACAAAGAGTGGGAGAGGGTGAGGGACGGGGACAGCGCCTAGCGGGGGCCGCTTGGGCTGGTGCGGACAGGAATACCGGGGCCGAAAAAAAAAAAAGAGAATCACCAGTACTCGCGTCCGTCCTCGCCCTGCCGGGGCCCGCATTTCTCACCACGCCAAAACCCCACCATCCCGCGCTCCTCCTTCCCAGCCCAGCAGGCCCCAGCACACGCTCCGGCGAAAAAAGCTGGTTTGGCCCGACAAATTGCGGGCTGCGCACCCAACAAGAGCAGGCAGCCGCCACCACGTCACGCTCACACCTCACATCCACGCTCGCGCCACTAGCTTTCACCGAGCGATGGACTACGGCAACATGTATCCGAAACGGTTTGACGAGGCTCGCGATGGGCGCAACGTCTATCCGGCCGCGCCGGACGGCCAGCAGCAGCAGCAGCTGCCGAGCATTTCGTTGATTACGGGCGGCTATCCGTACTGGCGAGGCCAGGGCCCCGCGCCGGGCCAGGCGCCCGGCCAGGGGCCTGCAGGCCAAGCCCCAGTGACAGCTCACCCGCAGATGACAGGTCAGGTTCCGCAAATGACAGGTCAGGCCAGCCCCGCAATGGCAGGCACTCCGCCCGTGACGGGTCACATTGCTGGAGCCGGAGCATCTCCGCACGTGCAGATGACAGTTACCGGCCACGCAGCACACGCAGCACACGCAGCGCACTCCATGCCGCTGAATGGCAATGGCTCGTATCCCTCTATCCTTGCGTATCCGGCAGGCTCCAATGGGGTTTCCAATGGCTCTGCCGCGACCAATGGAGTCTCCAGCGGCCCTGCTGTCTCCAACGGCGTGTCTAACGGCGCATCTAACGGCGCATCTCACAACCCTGCAGCCCCCAACGGCGTCGCTGCCTCTGGCACCGCCGCCTCGGCCCCCGGAGCCATGGCTATCTCCTCCCTCCTAGCAGACGACTCAGATACCGTCGCCGAGGCATCTTCCGACGATGACACCACCGATCTCCAGCACCCGCACTACTTTGCTGAGCGCGACGCATTCAGATCCCTCATCCACAAGCGCCTCGCGCAGATCTCGCGCCTCGAAGCAAACTTCAACCAGCAGCACCGCAACCTCACGACCTCGGCCTCGCTCGAGCGCTTCAGTGAGATTGCCGCCGCCCAGCGCAAGCTCGCTGCGCGCGAACTAACCGCAGACGCCGTACACAACATTGAGGCCAACACACAGGCCGAGGAAGAGAAGCGCAAGGAGGCCACTCGCCGCAAGAAGCGCGAGACCAAGGAGGCCGCACAGGCGGCTGCGGCAGCCGCAGCCGCCGCCAGCGCCGGCCCTGCCACGGCAGAGGACTCGGAGGGCGACGAGTACCTTGAGGGTGCCCCCAAGCGTCGCACAAAGCGCGCTGCCAAGGGCAAGGCTGGCTCCCGGGCGACGCCCAAGCGCGTCCGCGAAATCCTGGGCAAAGCCGATCCGCCGTTCGAGGGCGCTCAGTCCACCGACGAAACCGGTTCGCCAGACCCGGCTGCCGCAAAGGCACTGTCTGGCCGCAATGCGAAGGGCTCTCCAGGCCCCACCACCGCAAAGCCGCCGTCTCAAAAGGAAATCCGCGCTCTCACCCGCCAGTACAACAATACCTACGACTCCATCTGGAAAGACATGGCAAGGCGCGACGCAGCCAAGGTCTACAAGATTCTTTCCACAGCCCACAACGTGCGCGACTCCAACACCAAGAAAACCGCATCTCTCGTCGCCAAGGAGGCTCGCCGCTGGCAGGTGCGCACCAACAAGTCCGTCAAGGATCTGCAGGGTCGCGCCCGCAGGGGCATGCGCGAAATGCTGTCTTACTGGAAACGCAACGAAAAGGAGGAGCGAGACCTTCGCAAGCGGGCAGAAAAGGAGGCCCTCGATAATGCCAAAAAGGAAGAGGAGATGCGCGAGTCCCGCCGCCAATCACGCAAACTCAACTTTCTCATCACTCAGACAGAGCTCTACTCCCACTTTATTGGCCGCAAAATCGACAAGGGAGAAAACGAAGATCCATCTGTCACGGAGGCCAATTCGACCCAGGCTCCGACACCACAACTCGCATCTCCCCCGGACGCAGCTGGAGGCGCTAAAAAGGAAATGGCCGATATCGACTTTGACGGCTCCGACGATGAGTCTCTTCGCGCCCAGGCTGCCGCCAACGCCCAGGCCGCCGTTGCCCAGGCCCAATCCAAGGCAAAGTCTTTCAATAATGATGACATTGACGAAATGAACTTTCAGAATCCCACATCTCTTGGCGACCTTACCATCTCGCAGCCCTCCATGCTTCACTGTCAACTAAAAGAATACCAGCTCAAGGGCCTCAATTGGCTTGCCAATTTGTACGAACAGGGCATCAATGGCATCTTGGCCGACGAAATGGGTCTCGGAAAAACTGTCCAGTCCATCTCCGTCATGGCCTATTTGGCCGAAAAACACAACATTTGGGGCCCGTACCTTGTTATCTCCCCGGCGTCCACGCTCCATAATTGGCAGCAGGAGATCACTAAGTTTGTACCAGATTTCAAGGTGCTCCCATATTGGGGTTCGGGTAAGGACAGAAAGGTTTTACGCAAGTTCTGGGACCGCAAAAATGTCAAGTACACTAAAGACTCCCCGTTCCACGTTCTCGTCACCTCATACCAGCTCGTTGTTGCTGATGCTCAGTATTTCCAGCGCGTCAAGTGGCAGTACATGATTCTTGACGAGGCGCAGGCCATCAAGAGCTCGCAGTCCTCGCGTTGGAAGTCCCTCCTTTCTTTCCAATGCCGAAATCGTCTCCTGCTCACAGGTACCCCCATCCAAAATTCCATGCAGGAGCTCTGGGCTTTGCTCCATTTCATCATGCCTTCTCTATTTGATTCTCACGATGAGTTTAGCGAATGGTTTTCTAAAGATATCGAGAGCCATGCTCAAAACAACTCGCAGCTTAACGAGAGTCAGCTCAAGCGTTTGCACATGATTCTCAAACCCTTTATGCTTCGCCGTGTCAAGAAACATGTCCAACAAGAGCTTGGTGACAAGATTGAGCTTGACGTTTACTGCACACTCACCAACAGACAGAAGCTTCTATACCGTATGCTCCGCTCGCAGATCAGTCTTATTGATCTTATTGAAAAGGCGAATTCCAACTCGGACGATGGAACACAATCCCTCATGAACCTTGTCATGCAATTCCGCAAGGTGTGTAACCATCCGGATTTGTTTGAGCGCGCCGACGTCAAGTCTGCTTTCAACTTTGCTACATTTGGCGAAACAGCTAGTATCCAACGAGGCGGCAATGTGCTTTACGAATCTTACTCTGCCCGCAATCTCATTAGCTACCGTTTGCCCAAGGCGGTTTATCGCGAATTTGTCTATGACTCTGCGGCCAATGTTAAGGAACTCGACTTGAAGCGCTTAGATGGCGTTTGGGATGCCAATAATCTCAAAGGTGAGGACTGGGTTGCCCTCACTGGGCTCTCACCCTCCATCATTAATCAGCTGGCTACACAAGGCCCACTCGAAAAGCTGCTAACTGTCAAGGACCTGCGCGATCAGGACAAGCCGCGCATTGCTGGTACGGAGCACACCCCTGTACTTGAGGCGCTAACCTCTGTTGGAGACGTGTTCCGTCACGATTTTGAAATTGTGACCGCACCGCCGTCTGTCGTATCTTGTCCGCCAATTGGACTTGACGTGTCGGATCCTAGTGCTGTCACCGCGAGTCAGAGTGCATTGTTTGATAGCCGCGTCCGCCAAGCATTTTACCCGCTGACACTTGACAATGAGTGGAGCATGATTGAAAAAGGTGTTGACCCTCGAAACGTGGCCAACAATCTGCTTCCTACAATCCCCTCGCCCATCCGCATGCCCTCTATGCAGAAGTTCATCACTGACTCTGGTAAGCTGTCACGCCTGGACTCATTGCTGGAGGAGCTCAAGGCTGGCGACCACCGCGTGCTCATTTACTTCCAGATGACCAAGATGATGGATCTGATGGAGGAGTATTTGACTTTTAAACAGTACAAGTACTGCCGTTTGGATGGCTCGTCCAAGCTTGGTGACCGTCGCGATTTGGTAAACGATTGGCAAACTAATCCGGAGCTCTTTGTCTTTTTGCTGTCTACGAGAGCTGGTGGTCTTGGTATCAATCTCACTGCCGCGGATACTGTTATTTTCTACGATTCAGATTGGAATCCGACCATTGATTCGCAGGCCATGGATCGCGCGCATCGTCTCGGCCAGACCCGGCAGGTTACAGTATACCGTTTGCTGGTGAAGGGTACGATTGAAGAACGTATGAGAGACCGTGCGAAGCAGAAGATGCAGGTTCACAATGTTGTTATGGAAGGCGGAGCTGCTCCTGACGCGACAGCAAATGTTGACTTCCAGCGTCCTGGTCGCGAGGTCGCCTATTGGTTGCTTGAGGATGATGCGATGGATAGTCTTACGCGACACAATGACATGATGCCGGCTAATCAGCTGTCTGCGGATCTGCTCGCCAAGCAAAACATGGAGGCCCTGGCGCGGGCTGGCAAGAAGAGAGCCATGTCTATGGAGGATTTGTACCATGAAGGGGAGGGAGAGTTTGAGAAGAGCGGGACTGCCACTCCAGCTCCACCTCCGCTCAAGAGGAATAAAATAGAAGAGCTGTAAATGCAGTTATCTGTGTAGATGAATTATTTATTGTTCCATTGTACATTATATAATACAAGCAAACGGCCCCAGCTATTTGCAAAAGTTTCTGACCAGGCCACAAAACAGTTTGACAAGGAGGTTTGTGACTTGGTCGTTGTTTCCGTTGTTGTTTCCGTTGTTGTTATTGTTGTACTGCTGCTGGTACTGTGGCTGCTGCTGGTACTGCGGTTGGTTCTGGTTCGGCCTGCTGGGCCGATTGGGCCTCGGCGCAAGCTGGCCATAGTCGACCTGGCCCGTTCCATCTCCCACCAGGTCAATCACAATTACACCAGTATTTTTGGGATCCACGGCATAGCGAAAATTGTGTTTTTGACAGGCCTCCTCGACGGCCGGCTTGAGCTTGGCGACGCCGTCCTTGGAGTGAAGGCCCTTGCCGACAATGACGTCAAGATGGGTCTCGTGATTCTGGTACGCTGCTTGAAGTCGCGCGTCCAGAATGTTGAGAGCTTCCTTGACAAACAGTCCGTGAAGATCGAGTTCGTCCTCGGCTGAGTCGGCGTTGTTTGCCCGAAACACAAATTGGGCCGCCTGCATGTTGTACTGGTCCTTCTGAGCCTGATGTTGTTTGCCCTGTTCAGAGAGCCGTTTGGCCTCGGCTCCATCGCCACGGCTGTATGCAGCTTTCGAGTCTGCAAAGCACTGCTGCTCCTTCGAGTGCTCCTTCTGCGCCAAGTCGCGCAGCCGCTTGTATTCAGGGTCCGTGCTGTGGTTGTAATCGCGTTCATGTGACTGGTTGGGCCGGTAATGCTGCGCCTTTGCGGTACTCATGCTGGCTAGCGGGGTTTTTTTTTGACAGGTCAAATGGCGGGGGCTGCTTTTGTGTTTGGCAGGACAGCTGCGAGACAGCTGCACGTGACTCAGGTACGCGCCGCTGGCAGGGCCGGCATGCCCTGGCAAAAGTTGGGGTGCACAGCCGCACCCACTGCAGGCCGATGAGTCCGACAGAGCCAATCACGCAATGTACAAAGGTAACAAAGCCCTGGCCCTACAGCGATCTTGGCGGTACTGCCTCAAATAATCGCCCAGGGGTCACCCTCAACGAGTCCCCATATCGTGGGTAGCGATGATGCGCATGCGGCACGGAGATCATCCCGAACGGAGTTGCAGGCCTGTATAAAAGTCTGCGTGCGATGAGCGGAGTTGGGGAAAAGGGGAAGTGCGTGCTGGTGGCGGCGATACAGTAAAGGAAGGCCACTGCCAGCGCTGCTAGTGCATTCAGTGACAGAACGATCTGTCTTGTGAACGCCCGCAGGCGCTGCCAAGCGTCAGCCACTAGTTTTCATAAATGTTCCGTAAGATAGCGGTTGCCTGTTACGGCTAGCCGCCGTGCGGCAGCTTATCTGCGTGATACGGCCTAAATTTTTCTGTGGCCCTGGTTCAGTTGGAATCAAAGCCAAAGATGCCATTCGGTTAGGCTCCAAAAGTTTGATCCGCTAAGTCTGTTTTGTTTGCGTCTGCTCCGAACCTGGACCAGCACGCCTGGCCGTTGCTGACCTTCTGGAACCTGCTCTTTTGGGAGCGCCGCATCGAACAATGACACTGCCCGTTTGGGAAGAGGGAAAATACCTGTTGTCTGACAGGCTCCAGCGGGCGCACTGCCGCATAACAGAGAGATATCAAATGTGCAAACGAATTGTATTACTAGCAGGGCGCCGGCATCCTGCCTTTCAAAATAAATAAATAATCTAGTACTTGTTAACGGAAGAGGACGACAGCTGGGTGCGGAGAGCAGGTCTAACCTTGAGGCTGTTGGCCTCGTCCTGCTTCTGCCACCAGGCCTTCTCCTCAATGCATGCGCCAACACAGCAGCCGCACTGGAGGTGATGGGTGGTGTCGGTCTGGTAGTCCTGCATCACGAGGGAAGGGTGATGTCTAGGAGAGCTGTTGGAAGAGTTCGAGCCCGAGGCAGGAATGTAGGTGTTCTGGATGATATCAGAGAGCTGAGGGGCGTCCATTGTGTATGTGGGAGGTTGTGATAAGGGGTTGTGGTTGTGAAAAAGTGTTGTCGATGACAAGACGAGCTTGATAATGCGATCAGGTGGAAACCGGCCCTCTATATATACTTGTCGTTGGGGTCGGCATCGCGGAATTGCTTTTTGCGGGAAATTTTGAGGTTGGGCAAAGAATGTGCTTGAGGGCGGAGCTGGCGGAACGTGAGCAACGATAAGCCAAATTTGATGTATAAAAAGTGCAACAAAATGTATGAAAATTAGTTTTCTAGAAAGAGCGCGCTGCGCTCTTTCTCATAATGCAATTTTTTGTATCAAAATCTTTCATTGGCGGCTAAATCAATGTAAGCCTCATTTTCCCTCGGCTGGCGCTATCAGGGGCGGCTGCTGCATCTGTTGCTATTACGGGGATGAGAGCAGGCGGTTGGCTGGGGCAGGGGCGGGTAGTTACCCGGCCTAGAAAGTTCTGCGGTCGGGCGACGCACTCCCAGCTGGGACAGAGAGGCTGAGCGGAGGCTGGTACATGAGGCGCGGCTCGTGAGGCCGCAGGTCTCAGAGGCTCGAATAGTTCGTGGTAGAAATAGACTGGAGGGGGCAACAACTGGCGTCTTGCATAGCCCCCTTTCTTTCCTCGGCCGCTGCCTCGGTTGCTTCCCTGCCCAGCCTCTATTTGCTAACATCCTCGCCCCGCCCAACAACAGTCCAGCACCATCTGGCATAATTCCCAGCACGTGCTTCAGTGCTCTGACCCAGCCTTACATTTTGTTTCATTTTCAACATGGCAACGATAATGCTGCTGGGAGATAGCAATGATTCGCGCGGCAACGCCAGGGGCACACGCCTGGATTTAGGCGCCCAGATCCCTCAGCCAACCAGCTGTGCCAGCAAGCTGTGCCCACCCGCTTGTCCGGCACGCCATGCGCCGGTGAAATCATACGACCAAAGCAACCTTCGGGGCCGTGCGTGGTGAGAGAACATCAATAGACTGGTCGTTTGGGCTGCCGCTACTCCGTGCCGCCGTCCCGCCGAGCCGCTCGTGACCACCCCCGTAGCTGCTGCGCTCTGCGAAATTCTCTCACCGTTTTGGGCTATCCCCACAAAACTTTTCAGTCACCGAGAGGGCCGCTTCTTTGGGCAACTGCCAAACAGGTCTTGGCATATGACCGTTGCTGCAGAAATCCGGGGTAGCTTGGTCTCGTGCCTGGTGGCGCCGGCCCGGGCGGCAAGTTTCTCCCTCGGGCCCCGCATTTTGCCTCTGCTTCTGATCTTTGCTTTGCTCTTAGGAAATGGATACCTTAATGGTGGGGCACTGCCCCACTCTCAATGTAGCACTCCAGCCAGCACGGCCATTCTACCCTGTTCCTGCTTTGTCGAACAAAATGCGAACTAGGTGTTGGTCTCCGGTGCATCAAGCGCCCTGTTTTCGACCCAGTGGTGTTCACACTTCGTGTTCGCTGCCCCAATACCCGTTGTTGGAGCGTGAGGGCTTCGAGAGTGCTCTGGCTCATGTTTTCGCTCAACAGTGACTGGGACTTGTCTTTGAAAAGCTCTATTTTACTGCTTTAGACAACCGCTACAGCCTTTTAAGGTTCTCCAACTTTCGATAATGAGCTGCTGATTGCAGGTCTCTGCATCTCTGCCGGCCCAGAATCGGTACTGCACGGGCAAGATCTTTGGCGTTGAGAATCGGAGCCGCTGTGACCGACTATCAATTATGGCTGCTAGTGTGGACCCTGCATTTAGATGCTGAGATGCATGACGTGTGTATTGCACCGGCTGCAAAACAGCAGCTGTGAGATGGGAAGTAGCAGTATAGTTTGGGCAAACTAGGAGAACTATCACTGCGCAGTTGAGCTCCAGTAGTAGAGACGTTTGTAAACCACCTTGTAACCTGCTGATAGCCGCCCCTGGCACGGCCGAGGCTGTCAGAACATCTCGGTCGTCAAATTTGTCCGCGAGGTCACGTGGATGGCCACTTGGCGACAGTGGCGCGCCCCACCCGCTTCTTCTGAAACAAGGCGGCGGCTGGCTCTCGCGGCTGAGGTGCAGCTGAGCAGTGGGTCACTCGCGGGCGCAGAGAGGTGGGTTCTTCTATCTGGCTTGTCAGGCCAGTTAGGCTACGTTGTTTTTTGGATAGAGCCCCTAGTCTTTCATCTACCGACGTCGCGCGCCTGTTTGTCGCCTCCGCCTCTGGCTGCCCCTTCTCCCAACTCGCTCGCTCAAACCACCAAAGCAGTTACATATACGGCATCCATCCTCTGAAAACTGCAATTCGCGCTTTACTTCTTCCTCAAACCTTCATCTCAATTGCTTTTCACATTTTGCGTCTTCCGAAACTCTTCCCAAAGTACTCCTTTTGAACCATTCTACATCTGTCGTTTCGTGCCTGCTCTCACGACCCGCCCAACTCTTCCACAAATTGAGTTCTCCCAGCCCACCACCTCTCGGTCCCACCCCTCCTGCCCACCCTCCGTTCCACTCCCCCTACAGCCCCCCTTTCGCCCCTGGCTTCTCCCAACCAGTTTTTGTCCACCGCTCCAACTCTCCCAACTCCACTCAAGCCCCCAAAAAACTCCAAAATATTGCTGCCAACTAGCTTGCTGGCGCGATTGACCACGGAACTGCGCAGCTAGAGACGAAGCCCAGTTCGTCAGACACATACAAACACCAATCTCCCAGCACTTACATATAGTTGAGGGAAACCCATCAACGCATTCTCTCCCCTTACCCTTTGTTAAAACAACACATCCACAGCCATGGACACTAACCTTTATCCGCTGGCGCTGCTCATTGACGAGCTCAAACACGACGATGTCACAATCCGTCTCAATGCTATGCGCCGCATCTCGACAATCGCGGTCGCGCTCGGCGAGGAGAGGACCCGAACCGAGCTACTCAAGTTTCTCGAAGACGTGACTCAGGAGGATGAGGACGAGGTTCTCGCCGTCATGGCAGAAGAGCTCGGCAAGTTTTTGCCTTATGTCGGCGGCGAAAAATACGCCCACCTGCTCATTCCACCTCTCGAGTCTCTTGCCTCCGTTGAGGAACCGGTCGTGCGCGACATGGCAGTTGAGTCGCTTAAACAAATCTACACACGCCCCCACGTGAGCAACGTTGACGCCGTCAAAACACACTTTGTGCCACTCATTGAGCGCTTGGCTAAGGCAGACTGGTTCTCGTCTCGTGTCTCCTCCACAGCTCTGTTCGCCAACGCTGCCGCGTACTTTGGCGATGAGCCCCAAGTCCGCGAGTCGCTGCTCGCTCTCTACAAGACCCTCATCACAGACGACGCGCCCATGGTCAGGCGTGCCGCCACAACTCACTTTCCCGAGCTCATTGCTGTACTGCTTGAGCAGCCAGCCCTCACCGACGAGGTGATTGCCATGGCGCGCGGATGCGCTGCCGACGATCAGGACTCTGTTCGCCTTTTGTCGGTGGACGTCTTCATTGCCATTGCCGAGGCTCTGCGCAAAACGGACCACATCGCTCAGTATTCATCTGACCTCATCTCGTACGCCACCAACCTTTTCAATGACAAGTCGTGGCGCGTCCGCTACATGGCCGCCGACCGCTTTGGCCGCCTTGCCGAGGTGCTCGAGTCGACTGAGGCCCGTGACAAATTTGTGCCGTCTTTTGTGAAGCTCATGAAGGATCAGGAGGCTGAGGTGCGTACGGCTATTGCTAAGCAGATTCGCCAGTTTAGCTCGCACCTGTCCAAGGAGGTTATTCTGTCGGAGATTATTCCGAACGTGGAGGTGCTGGCCTCTGACGCGTCCCAGCATGTGCGTGCGTCTCTTGCTTCGGAAATTACGCAGCTAGCACCGCCGCTCGGCAAGGCCACTACAACCGAGTACCTGCTGCCTACCTTTTTGCAAATGCTAAAGGACGAGTTTCCCGATGTGCGCCTCAACATCATTTCCAAGCTCCAGGTTGTTGATAAAGTGATTGGCATCGAGCTTCTGTCTAAGTCGCTGCTGCCAGCCATTTCGGAGCTGGCCAAGGACAAGCAGTGGCGCGTGCGCCTTGCCATTATTGAGTACATTCCCCTGCTGGCTGAGCAGTTGGGCGTTCAGTTTTTCGATAGAGAGCTGGGCCCGCTGTGCATGGAGTGGCTGTGGGACCCTGTGTACTCTATCCGCGAGGCAGCCATCACCAATCTGACGTCGCTCACCAAGATTTTTGGTATTGAGTGGGCGTCGGCCGAGATGATTCCCACGATTGTGCTAGTGGGCTCGGAGGAAAACTATCTGCACCGTCTAACGTCGCTGCAGGCGCTGGCCTCGCTGACCACTGTTGTCGACCAGAAGGTGATTGTTTCCGTGATTATTCCCTTTGTACTCAAGCTGCTGGAGGACCCGATTCCCAATATTCGCTTCAATGTGGCCAAGTCCATGAAGACTGTGGCTGAGAACCTGATCGCAACGCCGAATGGTGGCGAGATTGTGGAGAGCACGCTGCTTCCCAAGCTCAAGCTGCTCATGAGCGATGAGGATGTTGATGTGCAGTTCTTTGCCGGCGAGAGCTACAAGTTTATTGAGAGTATCAAGGCCTAGGCCCTTGGTACTGAGAGTACATAATCTCATTAAATTCTAGTAATGTCTGCGTCTGTTGCAGTTGTTGATGGTATACCCCCGTGTTATATTAATTTCATTACTCATTATCTAACCTCATTGCACCAGGCAACAGGGGCTGCACACCAGGCGCAGCCTAAATGTTCACGGCGGTCCGCGCGTCTTCAAACGACATGCTCGGCGTGCTTGTGAAAGTGGAGTACCACTCCATGAGCTGGAACATGAGCGTCATGTTTGGTGAGATGCAGGGGCTGCGTTCCTTGACGTAGGCGTAGGCCGTGTTGAGGTCGCAGTGCTTGGAGAGCATGACGTAGGCGAGCACGAGCGAGGCCGAGCGGGAGATACCGCACTGGCAGTGTATGAGAACGCGCTTATTTTGGGCAGTGCGGTCGGCTATGAGGGTGGTGAGCCGAGGCAGGTCCTGCAGCAGCGGGGAGTTGTGGTCCCACGGCACAAAAACGTACTCCGGTGCCACGGCTGGGGCTGGCGGGGCGGCCGAGCGGGCACTCGAGCCCGATGCTGCGCGCTGTGGTTGAGGCTTGGCAACGACGCCAGCCCCACTGCCGCTAGCGGTGCCAAACGTGACTGCAGTCACAGTGTGCGGCTCCCAGTCGACGGAAGAGTTCGAGCTCTCTGTGGAATTGGCTGAAAATGGCGACGACGGGCTAATGTCTGAGCTGTATCCACCGTCATCCTTCTCAAACGGGTTGGCAACCTCGCGTGCAACATTTATGACGACGTCAAACTGGTTGGCCTCGAAGCGGGTCGGCTCCGAGTACAAAAAGACGTTGGGGCAGATCTCGGCAGGACCCTGCGCATAGACACTAGGTGACATGCATTCGGTTTCTGTGCGGAGCTTGGTGGCGCTCTGGGGTATGGAGATGGAGAGCTTGCGGCTGGCGGACGAGTCCGACCGCTGCTGCGGCAGCCACCCGTCGGAGTCGCTGATTTGCAGCGACAGGTTTTTTGTGTTGCGGAGTTTCTCTCGCATTGTGACTGGTTAAGTAGAAGACAGCCAAACTTACTGAGGAGGGCTTGTTTTGGACCCTATGGAAGTGGTGATGCGCTGACAGCTGCCACTTGGAGCGGTCAAACGGCCAGGCCTGAGTTCGAGCAGTAAAGAAGCCCAGACTGGGGGGAACTTGCAACTTGTCACTTGCAGCTGCTCTAGCGACCAGTCAAATCGCTACAACCGCAGACCGGCAAAACACCGACCGCAGATGGGGACGGATAGGGGCACTCGCGCGCTAGCGAGCTCCAGGGACAAAAATGGCCAACAAACCAGGCCGGAGGGGGCTGACCTGAAATGCACGTTCAAAAGCCGGACGCTCGAGAGGTCGTTGGAGGCTGTTCGGCGGACCGAGCTGGCGGAGTGAGTGTGCTAAAAGACAGAGAAGGGTTTACGGTTGTGGAAATTATTTAAAATGAGGCCAGCGGAGAAAGGCGGGCGTCTCAGGTTTGGGCCTGAGCGCTAGCAGACGCAGGCAGTTAGGGGGGAGCAAGGACAGCGAGGAAATTGTGGCAAAAAATGGGGATAGTGGGGGGGAGCCTGACAGAGAAAAAACATAATACAATCACCCTCAGGCAGCGCTAGTATCGGCTCGTCACTTGACTTATCGCTGAACCGCCACTCACTCGCCAGAGCGTGGCTGGCATGCCGCCAGCAGTTGCTAAGCAAAAAGCAACGCCGACTGCAGACGAGCTGTTTTGGCCGCGCTGCTGGGCGCCAAATTTAGACACACGAGTGGTCTTTGGGACACAACGCCCTGGTTGTGGCTGTCTCAAACAGGTACACACACGCATGGCAAAAATAGCCCAGTCCAGCGACAGGGCTAGGTCCAGGTCTAGGTCAGCGGAAGCAAGCCCGCTAATCTGACTTTATCTTTTTCGACCCTTTCTATTCGTTCGCTTTCTTCTTCTTCCACTACCTCTTTGCCCTCTTTCCCCTTCCTCCACCCTCTTCCGCCTCCCTCTTTTCCCCCATCCCCCCCTGTTCTGCGACGCCCCACTCACATGGCCTACTCAAAGTGGCCTGCAACGCAATGCACCACACTGCACCCACCCACCGCAAAGTGGCCCACTACCGACACATTCCAGGCCAATCCCACCGATTCTGGCCATTAAGCTCATTAAGCTCAGGAACACCTGCCAACTGTCAGGCACCCTGACCCCCCTGACCCCGGCTCCCCTTGGCCAGCAGCAATAGAGGCCGTGAAACCGCACAGCGCCACCCCAGATCATCGGCAAAGTCCGACATTGCCGCCGGTGTCCAAAATTAATTGACTGCACTATAACGCCGCCCGCATGGCCCACCAGACGCACGCCATTACCTTGGGGCGCTGCCCCACTTCTTAGTCCTGGGGCAGTGCCCCGAGGCTCAGCAAACTCTGGCCGGCGAAGGAATATATAGACAAGTGGCAGTCTTCTGCCCGGCTAGGGCTCTGCACGAGACCCTCTGGTGCTGCTCTCTCTCCGCGCTCGCTACAGGGCGTTTTGTGTAGGCAACGTCGCTGATGCTGCTAGTCGTTACAGTTCAAAGCTGAGCGCCTCAGCTTTTGACAAAATTCCTGACAGCGAGCGCGTAGTCTCAGGGCAGAGCTCCAGTCAGACGGGTGGTAATCGCAGTTCCGAATGATTTGGAGCGAACCCATGCCCCTTTCCGTGCTCACCGGAATTAACAAACTAGCGGGGCAGCGCCCCACTTTTTTATGCCTGAAATACCCAGCCGCGCGGCCGTGGCCGCTAGCCATGGACCGAAACATCAGGCAAAGGCATAGCTTCCTGGTGCCGCCGGGCCAGGAGGGCACACTAGAGAAATACCGTGTAGATCCTCGGCTTGTACGAAGCAAAGACCTGGTCTCTGCGCGGAGCGACCGTATTGTGATTGGCGCTGGGGAGCTGCCCCAGCGGATTTTACAGCAGCTCGAGGGATTTGAGTGGCTGCAGGTGGAGGCACTGAGAAATGCTGATTTTGCGGCTCCAAGCCGGGCATTTGCGCCGGTGGCAGTGCCTGGAGCGCACTATGCATTTCAGCCGAGGCCCAGCGCTGAGACGGATCTGTTTTCGCTCGCCGAGGCCATTTCGACTCCAAACTACAGCTCATTCAGAAGCGAGGAGGCTTTTAGCGAGCCCTTTCTGCAGCTTGTCAAAGACATTGTGCAGGCACTGGACGATGGGCCACGTGCCACGCATTATGCTCGCCAGCTGCCCGGCGCTGACTACCTGGGGCTCACCTACATTGACGGCGAGGTGACGCTCAAGGCGTATTTTGGGCAAGATAATGCAGCTGTGGCGGAGCTGGGCGAAGTATCGTTGCCTCGTTTTGGAAGCAAGGCTGAGATTGGTGTTTTCTCGGCTTCCGACAAGAATGGTCGCTACATTCTAGACGGTTTCATCCGAGAATTTGATGCCCCCCGATTCCAGCAGACCTTGTTTGAGTACGCCGCACAGCATCGCGTTTTGGATGAGCTGTATGATGTGGCATTTGAAGATCCTGTCGGCCTGCATCCAAAGCAAACTGTTTCCTTTACAGAGCCGGCCGTCGCACCGTCCACCAGCTGCAGACTCTTTGCCCGCTACACGCTGCCCAAACAGCTCTTTTTGGATCGCTACCAGCTCAGTGACTTGGAGAGGGCCACCGACGAACAGCCTGCCGTCGGCCAGCTGGTGGGTCTGTGGGGCGAGGCTGACCTTGAGGCTCCCGTCTGGTCAGTCACCGGATGGGGCTCAGAGGCCGTGGTCGAGGTGTACCCAGGTGTCTCAGAGTTCACGCTGCCGATGCATTCCCGCTATGAGACGCCAAACAATGACCAGCGTGTTTCGTCACTCATACCCAACCCTCTGTTGTTCTGGGCGTGCAAGGACGAACCGCCCAGCGATCGCGAGCTCTCCTACTCGTCCTTCTTTCCAGACAACACTGTGTTCTATCATTACCGGCCGCAGAACAAGAGCACCACCACCCTCACAATCCCTGTCGCATACCAAGGCTCGTTTGACACTGTTGAATGGACTACAACGATGGTCATTGCTGGTGGATTTGTGTACCTGCTCGTAAAGGTCATATTGCAGGTGCTACCCCGTCGAAAGCAAAAGGCTGAGTAATTCTGCAGTAATGGAATGTATAAAAAAAACTGTCTACGTATCTAGGTCCTACTCCACTTCAATGGCTGTCTCTGACGTGGCGCCATCCGCGTCTTTGGCCTCTGCTCCCTCATCTGCCGTTGTCTCATCAGCGTCCGCCGATGGCTCTGACAGCTGGTACGACTTGAGCCCGCGAGCAAGTCCCCCCACACTGCGCTCGCTCGAGGCGCGCGACAGCTTGGACTGGTTGGAGTTCTTGCGCTTCAGGTCAGCAAAGATGCGCTTGTTGTACGTGATGAGATCCTGCACAAGCCGGAAAGCGTGACGGTCGCCAATGGTGATGGAGGATTGTGCCTTGGGTCGCAACACACAGTAGCTAAGCTCCTGCGCCAACTTGGAAATGTAGTCAGGCGACGCGTTGGCAATCGAGATGAGCCGGCATAGATGAGCAGTGATAACATCCAGCGTCGCAATGTTAGTGACACGGAACTGAGCAAAAGTGCGCTGCAATAGCGTAATGCGCTCCTGTGGGTCCTCATCGCTACCGTGCTTTGAATAAATAGATTTGATGGTGCTGTAATGCTGGGATGGCACAACAGAATCCGGGAGCTCCACAAGGTACAGCTTGAGAACCGATGCAACAATCGCCGGATCCTCGGAGGCAAGTTCCTCGCCTTGAATAGGCCCGCGATTCAACTTGCGCCGCAATTTGTGGGTCGCTTTGAGCGGAACTGATTTGGTCCAGCAGCTCAGCCGGATCTCGTCGTTCTCCATCTCCGGATAAAGATGGTCCATGTAACTCAAAATAGTGGACACAATAAGAGGCACCTTTTTATGATCGACACGTCGTTTCAACTCCAGATCGACTCCAAAAGTCTGGTCTTCAGACACATTATAGTAATTGTCGTAGATTGTTACCTTTGGTGAGAATAGACCCGAGCGGTACGATTCCAAAATGTAGCGAAGATCATTATCTGGATTGATAGTCTCTTGATAGAGAATAAGCTTGTCAACTGATGCCTTGATGGCTGGCACCACGTTGGAGAGAGCTGCCAAGAAATCTAGCATAACGGCCTTCACCGCCGTGAGGCGGTCGCCTTCACAGCGCTCCATAAAAGTAAGGTGATCTATTGTGGCTTCTTCAAGACCACATCGCAGGTCATCAAGACGTTGGACGGCCTCACGATATTTCGAGTCGAGTTCGCGGACCTCGCGAGTCAGGCGTTCCTCTGGTGACTCATCAGCATGTTGATTGCTAATGTAATTGCCAATAGTCTCGCCAAAATATTCGCCCACAAAGGGCGAGATTTTGTCAGTGGTGGAAGTCTTTGAAGTCGAGGAAATACCGGCCAGCTCGAGAGCTGGCTTTTTCCACTGGTAGTTCATGACAGAGGAGTTGGCAAAAGTGGAGCCGACTGATCCCACCAGTCTTAAAAATCCATTGGATATTAGGCTCTGGCCAATATGCTCTGCCTCCTGGATTGAGCCATTCGCGAGGTTCGGCTGCAGCCAGGCAACAATTGCGGCTCCTGAAGAGACATTTTGATATGTGCCGAGAATGGGGACACGGACTTCCTTCCGGGGGATTTCTGTAAGTGCCTTGGTGAAAATTTCCACTGCCTTGTCGTGAGAATAGAACTCTGTGCCAATGTAGACGGGTTCGTCGTCCTCAGGCTCCTCAGAATGCGGCTCTGAGGTGACGCTTTCCAAATCCACGGGAACCTTCTCAGAGACAACCGAAGTCGACGCTGTGCCGCCGATAATTTCTGACGCTTTATCTTCACCACTGGGATTATTCGCCTTGAAATCATCCAAAACACGACACTTGTTGAAGTAGCGCTTCTGGCACTTTGTGACTTCAACAGACTCTTTTTCGTACTGCTTCAGCTTCCCCTTTAGCACGCCCTTTGAGTACTCTACCCGCTGGCGGTGCTCGTCCGACCACTTGCCAAATGGCTGCAGCACCATGGTGCGTATGTTTTCAGCCACCTGCATGTGATTTCTGCCCTCTTCGCCCATTTCACGCGTGATTCCTTCGAAGGCCTTTCTTAGAGAAGCTCCATCGTCACGTCCAAAGCCTGTACGTTTTGGGGCACAGGTGGCTGTGATGTCGCGTAGCCTGTTGCCATAGGCCTCCTCAGCGTCGGCGCGGGCGGCAGCGAGCGCCAACACTTCGTCGTTTTCTGAGCATCCCTGGGTCAATTTATCAAAAAGGGCAGTTACGCCACTGGAGTAGTCTGTTGACCAAAACGAGTCCGCAAACGACGGCATGGCTGGCTATTTTGTGAAGTGTATGTGAGAGAGATGGCAAGGTGACGTAGCCAAGAATGGGAGATGAGGGCAATTGACGGGCGGGTGAGTGGGAGGAGGAAGAAAGGATTTTGGCGGGTGGGGAGACGCTAAGGGGAGGGTGGGGCCAAAGGTGACCTGTCACCGGCACGTGGATGTAAGAGAATGCACCTGGCGCGAGAGTTGCGAAGGGGCTAAGGCTGGTCGGCAAGGCATTAGGCAGCCAGCGGCTATGAGGTCTAGGGCCAGATCCACGCAGGGGCAGTGCTCGACAGGGCTTGCTGGGCAGGTTTGTCGGGGCTGGCAGGAGAGGGAGGGCTGGGTGATAGTATAGGGAGGATACTGGTAGACTGACTCGGTCTAGCTAGTCCAATTGGCTTTTGGCCTGACCAGGACCACGCCTTGAACCCGTAGGACTCACGCTCTTTGCTAGACAGGCCCCCCAGTTCTTTGCACAGCCCCACGGTGGTTCACGGTACCATCGGCAACTGACAGGATCCAATGAGAGCAATGACCACGCTAGTAGCTCGCAGAATGGCTTTGTCTCGTCTTCTCAAGGTCAAAAAGTTCTTGGCTTTCAACAGATTTCCACTAAGGTGCTCATCTACTCCACACGAGCGCTGATTTCCTCCTTCTCCTCCCGTCCCCTTCAAGTCAGCCCCCACTATCTCCGTCCACCCAGCACTCTACTTACTGCCCCTCCGACTTGACTAATACGGCCATCTACTGCTCGAAAAACCAACTTTCTCTTTTGTCATTCCTTGCAACTACATGCTATCTCTAGCAAGGCTCTCCCGATTTGCCTCTCCCAGCCTGTCTCGTTCCATCACAGCATGTCACGGCGGAGTGAAAAAGTCCCCCGACAGCCCGCTCTGCGTCCACGAGCACTTCGGCATTTCCTATAGGCAGGCCGGGGCCCAAATGGAGCAGCTGGTCGAACAAAACCTTCAATGGAAACGGGACAAATCGATTCCTAAACCTCCTCCTCAGCTCCTCTGCTTTGAAATCAACCCACCGGCCTATACTTGTGGGCGTCGAGAGGTGGGCAATGTGTCGCTGGACGAAATAGAGTATTTGAAGAATGGTGGGCAAGCAGAGTTTGTAGAGGCTTTACGTGGCGGCCAAACAACCTTTCATGGGCCAGGACAGCTTGTGGCCTACCCCATCATTGATCTGGCCGAGTTTGGTTTGTCAGTGCGGTGCTTTGTTGATCTACTCGAAAAGGCGCTGATAGGGACGCTCGCATCCTTTTCCATCAAGGCCAAAACAACAGAAAACACTGGTGTCTGGGTCTCAGAAGACGTCAAGATTGCGGCCATTGGTATTCACCTTAGACGCGGCATAACCTCGCATGGTGTTGCTCTCAATGTCTCCACTGACATGTTTTGGTTTGACCGGATTGTTGCTTGTGGTCTGCCTGACAAAACAACCACGAGTATGGCGTTGCAGGGCGTGGATGTGTCGGTTGGCGCTGTCGCGAGGGAGTTTGCACGCCAGTTGGCTGGCCTTCTGCAGCTTCCGGGTGTGAGAGAGTTGAAGTCTTGAGCGGGTTGAAGATTTAAAAGCTTATTCAAAACAGGTGGCTGTGAATTATCGATTAGCTTTAAATTATCAGCTGGATTGTGGAGGGAAGGTCCACTATAGCAGGTCGTTTGACTTGCGAGCGGCAGCTGGAGTATACGGGTTGGGGGCAGAGCCCCAGCCGAGTGGAGAGCCAGATACTTGGCCAATATCCAGCTGAGATCGCCTGCCATACAGCCAATCTTCGCCCAGGACCCCAAAAAACCGTACATTTTGGCTCCCGTACCTGTGTATACTATCTATAGACGACGCCCAGCCGTGGAAGCCTGAATCGAACGCGCTATCTGCAAGAGCGCTGCATGTTCTGCATGTGAAACATTCCACTCCCTAGGAGCCAGGGAGCCGTGGAGGGTAGGGGGTGCACGGCGGCAGGAGTGCCTGCGTGGGAGCGCTAGGAATCGACAGATAGCCACCAGCTGTGCGAGAGCAAGCACAGTACATCGGCTGTACCCCGCGCGCCGGGCGCTGGCAGCAAGTATCATCGACCCGGGGCAGCACAGCCGTGCAAAGCTGTTAGCAATTGCCGTTTTGCGACAATGGAAATTTCCCCACAGGGACGGTACCTGAAGGAGTGCTGGAAGCAGTGCATAGTGGCCACGTAAGGGCGGCAGCAACTGGGCGAGACTGCGGGAGAGACTGTGAGGGGGAACCTGACGAGGAGTTGGATCAAGAGAACCGGCGAAAAAGCCGAGCGGGACACTGGGCAATGCCCAACCTTGTCTCATGACGCACTAGACTGCCCTCGAAGCTGTCCGAGTCGACCACTTCCCTTCTGGGACTCTCGCATCAGCCATTGCTGGATCTCGCAATGGGAGATGCGCAGCAAAAAGTGCTGAGATATGAGCAGCAATAGAGAGAGCAAGAGACGAAGCACAATGTTCTCGCCAATTGGCGGAAGTTAATTCACAAGTGCAATCAGCCAGAACCCCTCTCTAACTTCCCCCTTCATTTCCCCACAACTCCATCTCCCCCTCTTGTTGCTTCTCCCGCCGCCTCACCGCCGATATATCACCTTCCCTCAATACCGGGTAACTCCCTGCGTTGCTTCATATCTGCCACACTGCACCTTCCATCCTTCCTAAACCTCCCCTCTGTCATTGCACCACCGAAAACATGTCGGCGCAGCTGAATGGCGATGCCCCCAAGTTGGAAGCAGGCCAGTCTCCGGACGAGGTGAAGAACCAAGCTTCCAAGGCCTTTTCTGGCGCCACCTACGTGACGTCATCCGAGGCCCCTCCCGGCAAGAATTCCACTGACCAGGCCGTCGTTACCCCGGTGCCTGTTGCCAAGCTGACCCCAAACAAGGATGCTCCAAACGCCGGTGCCCGTGCCAGCGCTGAGACAAGGTCCAATGGGAGCTCTGCGGCGACTGACGGCTCCGCCGCCAAAAACGAGTCCTCCTCTGAAAAAGGCTCGGCCAAGAGCCAAAGTGGAGCCAATGGCTCTGTAGCTCCGCCCTCGAGAGCAGCTCCTCAACCGCCGTCTGATGCTACCCCCAAGGCTCCAGCACCCAACAAGGACGGCTCCGCTGCCAACACTCCCCCCAAAAAGATCCCTGCAGACTCCAAGCAAGTAGCTACCAACCCGGCCAAGCCGTCTAAAAAGCTTGTCGGATGGAAGGAAGTTGCAGGATGGGATGAAACTTTCACTTTGACCTCGGAGGACGAGGCACAGGATCTTCTTGCCCGCTCCACCCTCTTGGAAACTTATGTCTCGGAGAAATTCTACGGTGACTGGTACCACAATTGTGCTCTCATTGTAGGCACGGCCCTTTTCTCGTGGCTGGTTGCTCGCTTCGGCGGAGGAATTGGCTGGCTCACTATCGTTTTGGCCGTCACCGCTACCGCCTACCGTACTTCTATGCGCCGTCTTCGCCGCAACTTCCGCGACGACATGGTGCGTGAACTCGGTAAGAAGCGCCTCGAGGGTGGTGCCGAAACCATGGAGTGGCTCAATTCGTTCATGGGCAAGTTCTGGGTAATCTATGAGCCCACCCTCTCAGCCACCATTGTTGACATCGCCAACTCCGTGCTCGCTGGCGCTGCCCCGGCTCCCATTGACTCGCTCGCCCTCACTGAGTTCACTCTCGGCACAAAGCCTCCCCGCATCAACTCGGTACGCTCTTACCCCAACACTGCCCACGACATTGCTGTCATGGACTGGCACGTCTCCTTCACACCCAACGACATTGAAGACATGACCCGTCGCCAGCTCAAAAACAAGGTCAACCCTCTTGTCGAGCTCACTGCCAAAATCGGCAAGGGTCTCATTGCTGCCCCTGTCCCAATTTTGGTCGAAGACATGTCCTTCGAGGGTCAGATGAGAGTCCGTATCAAGATGATGGCCAAGTTCCCTCACGTCCAGACCGTGGATGTCTCCTTCTTGGAGCCTCCCAAGATTGACTTTGTTCTCAAGCCCGTTGGTGGTAAGACTCTTGGTTTTGATATCATGTCTGCTGTCCCTGGTCTCAAGTCCTTTATTGACTCTCAGATCAACTCTAATCTTGGTCCAATGCTCTACGCTCCCAATGCCTTTCAGCTCAACGTGGAGCAGATGCTTGAGGGTGCCGGTATTGACTCTGCTGTTGGTGTACTTGCTATCCGTATTAAGGATGCTAAGGATCTCAAGGGCTTTGACGCAATTGGCAATACCCTTGACCCCTATGTCATCATCTCCTACTCCAACAAACAAGAGTTGGCCCGCACCTCTATCAAGCCAGATACCAACAACCCCACTTGGAACGAGACCAAGTACGTTCTTGTCAACAACCTTAACGATGTACTCTCGCTTGAGGTTGTGGATTACAACGATTACCGCAAGGACAAGTCTCTCGGATTTGTCAACACCAACTTGGAGGACCTCAAAGAGAACCCAATTCTCAACAACCAGTCTGGTACCATTATTGGTGCTGGCAAAAAGCGTGGTGGCCTCAACTACGATGTCCAGCTCTACCCGGTTCTTGAGGGCAAGACTCTCGATGATGGCACTATCCAGCCTCCGCCTGAGTCAAACACTGGTATCCTCAAAATCACACTTCACCAAGCTAAGAATCTTGATATTACCAAGTCTTTGGTTGGCCAGCTTTCGCCTTATGCTGAGATTGTGGTCAATGGCAAATCCGCTTACAAGACCAATGTTCTCAAGCGCATGAATAATCCGTCGTGGGAAGCTTCTTATGAGTTCATTGTCGATAATAAGGCCCGGACTAACATCTCCTTTGTTATCAGAGACTCCCGCGGTCTGGCGGCTGATCCCATTATTGGCTCGCAGAAGATTTCTCTCAGCTCTCTGCTCTCCCAGATTGACAGTGATGGTGGCTGGTCGCCCCTTTCGCCAAAGGGTCAGATCAAACTCTCCGCCACCTGGAAGCCAGTTGCTATTGCTGACATGGACCCGTCTGGTGGCTATGTTGAGCCCATTGGTGCTCTCAGATTTCACATCAAGAAGGCCTCCAACCTCAAGAACCTGGAACTGGTTGGCCAGGTCGATCCTTATATTCGTTTCTTTGTCAATGGTTTTCAAAAGGCGAGAACTCCCACGATTCTCTCCACCCTCAACCCGGTCTGGGACACTGTCGTTTATGTTCCCATCACTAGCGTCAATCAGAAGCTTGTTCTTGAGGCTATGGACACTGAGAAAAGTAACAAGGATAGATCCCTTGGAAGCTTTGGTTTACTGGCCAAAGACTTCGTAAAGCAGGACGAACATGGTAATTACGTTGCCACCACCTCGAAGAGCGATGACGTAACCAATTCCTTCATTCTCGAGAAGGGCAACACTAGAGGTACTCTCTACTACTCGGTTGAGTTTGAACCTTTTATCCAGGTTGCGGATCCCGAGATCTCTGCTAAGAAAAAGGCTGCCGCTGAGCAAGCTGCCAAAGAGGCAGCCGATAAGGGCGAAGACGTCAAGTCTGAAGAGGAGGATTCTGATGACAAAACTCTCGACATTCCCCTGTCTGAGCTTATCACTCACCAGTCCGGTTTCCTCACTCTCTTTTTGGCTGAAGTCAAAACTTCCACGCCTGGTTTCATTCGCGTGATCTATGATAACAGACAGTTCAACGCCTGGACTTCTGGTAAGCTTCGTGGCAGTAGTAAACTGTTGGATAAGGTTGAGGTTCCAGTCAAGGAACTGGACTTCTCTCAAATTACTCTCCAGTACGCTAGCAAAGAGCATCCCAAGGATGATGACATCATTGCTCAGGTCACGATTCCTTCACTCAGATTCCTGCAGAATGGCTATGGCAAGATTGTGGAGATCAAACTCACTGGCAGAAAGGGCAAAGATGTTTTCATCAAGTACAAGGCGCGTTACTTCCCGATGCTTATGGAGCTTGATCCTAGCGAGTCCATTGCCAACGAGGGTATGCTGTCGGTTGAGGTTATCTCAGCTAAGGGTTTGGCTGTTGCTGACCGCGGAGGATCTTCTGATCCATACACTGTTGGTACTTACAATGGTGATAAGGTATTCAAGACCACTACCAAAAAGAAGACGCTCAATCCTCAGTGGAACGAGTCGTTCACTGTTCCCGTTCCTTCAAGAACAGGTGGCATTTTTGCCTTGGAAGTTTACGACTGGGACATGGGTCCTGGAGATGATGACTTTTTGGGTAAGACTCTTGTTGACCTGGCACAGCTTGAGCCTCTTGAGTCACAGGAGGTTACCCTTCCGCTATCAGGCGAGGGTGCTAAGGGTGAGATAACTGCCAAGCTGCTTTTCAAGCCCGAGTATGTCTACCGATCTGTTACTGTTAGCTCTACGGTTCTTGGCACTGGTGTTGGACTTGTTGGCGGTGCTGCGGGTGCCGGTCTCAAGGGCGTGGAAGGCATTGCTGGAGGTGGCGCCAGAGCGGTTGGTGCAGTTGGTGGCGCTGGCTTCAAGGCAGCTGGCGCTGCTGGCGGTGCTGCTGGTGGCGTTGTTGGTGGTGTTGGCAAAACTTTGTTTGGTCGCAAGAAAAAGAATGGCGATGCGCCCTCTACTCCGTCCAAGGACGGAGCGTCCGGCTCTACCGAGGACTTCAATTTTGATACTGAATCGTTGCGTGCCACACCTACGCACAAGCGTTCTCAGTCGCTTGCCAACTCGTCTGTGATGGATTCGCCTGGCTCAAAAATGAGTGGTGACGTCAAGCGCTATGAGGTTACGCTGGTGGGTGCCGGTGGCTTTGAGAATGTCTCGCACCTTCAGGTCAAGGTGTACTCGCAGGCTGGAAAGGGGTCCAAGGAGGTGCATAAGAGTAAGAGCGCCAAGCTCTCGGCAGGCCAGGCTCACTTTGATGAGACCTTTTCCTTCACCGGCTTGGTTGATGGTAGCATTGTGTTTAAGGTGCGCGAGCACAAGGCTCTTGGCAGTGACAAGGAGCTTGGCCAGGGCCAGCTTCTGCTAGCTGAGGCTAAAGATATGGTTACTGTTCCTATTGGCGAGGGCGGCCAGCAGCTGCACGTCAAGTTCAACATGGACTTTGCGTAAGGTAGTGTATTGATACAATAAATATGTCGTTTTGCTAGTGGGTTGCTTCACTTTTGGAGTACAGGGACTAAGGGCTTAGGACGGATTGAATGTGAACATCTCGTCCTCGTCAAAATCCTCCACGTCAAGAATCTGGTTGCGAAGGGCCGCACCCTCGTAGTTGAAGTGCTCCTCCATATCGAGTCTTTCAAGCTCGGAGAATTGCGGGGTGGACACCGAAGCTGTATTAGCGTCGTAGCCAATAGGGTCAAGGTCCATGCGCAGGTCAGCCAGCTGCTGCTGCTGGCTGAGGCGGTACTGCTCCTGATGCAGCTGCAGCTTGTTGCGAAACTCCAGTTTCTGGTGCGCAAAGCTAAGCTCGTGCTGCTGCATGCGAGCAATCTCGGCCTGGCGCGCCAGGTGCTGCTGCTGCTGTGCCTGCAGAACCTGCGCCTCGGTAGCCGAGTAGTAGTTTTGCTGGTAAATGTTGATGCCCACGTCCATGCGCTTGGCCATGTTGATGATGGTTTCCATCTCGTTGCGGCTGAGATGGAAGGGCGACCCATCGGCGAGGGACGCCGAGTAGTTTCTTGCCATGGGGTCTGCCGTGTCGTCGCGCCTGAGGATCGGCGAGCTGTCGGAGGCCGAAGTGGGCGCCGGAGTTAGTGCCATCTGTGGTGCCTGGCTGTGATTCCCATTCTGGGCCGGTGCAGAACCGCTGTTGTGGCTGCTGCTGCTGCTGCTGCTAATGCTACCGTTGTGCCCTGCGGCACGCTCGTTGAGCGTCTTGGCAAGCTTGCGCCAGCGATTGCGACACACCAGCCCCGTGCGGCCGTCCATCTCCTTAGCAATACGGCTCCACTGCGTCTTGTAGACAGCAAAGTACTTCATGAGCCGCTCGTCCTCCTCTTTTGTCCACGTGCGCAGGCGCTCCTTGAACTTGGGGTTCAATACGTCATTGTACCGCTTGGAGCACTGGTCATCTGTGCGGCCCGAGATGCGCTGCGCAATGCCCGCCCAATTAGGGCCCAGCTTTTCGTGCGCCTCCATCAACTGGCGGTCCTCCTGCTCTGACCACTTGCCGCGCTTGAGATTCGGGTCGAGCGAGTGGAACCAGCGCTTCCGGCAGTCCTTGGGCGTGCGCTGTTGGAAGGTCTGCGAAATCTTTTCGGCAATCGTCTCCCATTGGTTGTTCTTGCCATTCTGGTCGCCGTACTCGGACACGAGCTGGCGCAGCGCCTCGTCCTCCTCGTCAGTCCACTTGCGGCGCGGGCGCGCCGCTTTCGCTGCCTCGCCGTCGGGCATGCCAATCGCCGACGTTAAGTCCGAGGTCGACAGCTGCTTGTTCTTGGCGCTCGTGTTGATTGGCTGCATCCCGCACACCGCAAACTAACTGCAATCGGCACTTCGTAGGGGTTGGACGCTGCTGCTTAGGAAGGAGCTTTTTTTTGGCATTTGGCGAAAGCGTTATCTGGGAGTTCGGGTAAAGGCGAGGGGACCATCGGAGGTCAGCACGAGCCGTTGTCGGGGCATTGACCGGGCAAGCTGCCTTTCTTCAATGCCGATATCTTGTTTGCCTTTATTTTTTTCCCCCTGAGTTCTCTGCTGCTGTTGAATGACTGCTGGTCTACGCCAGATTTGGGCCGAGGGCCGAATGCTCGCTCGGCCTGGGGACGTTTCTCACGTGGGGCGCTGCCCCACCGTCAACCAACCTAGGCCAGCTGAAATTTCACCTAGCAGCCATCCGCAACGGCAACGGCTCCGGGCACAACCTCATGTGCGGCATTCTTCTTGCAGCCTCTTTTGGTATTCACAAAGAGTCCACACAAACTCTTTACCAGGAGCTCCAGCCGCTCGTGGCTCGACGCGGCCCGGATCACAGCCACGGCGTGCAGCTCAGCTTGGCTGGCCATACCGTGGATGCGTTTGCCTCGGTGCTTTCGGTCAGAGCGCCGCTCACACCCCAGCCTATTGTTTCTGGAAACCGTTTTCTGCTCTTTAACGGTGAACTATACCGCTGTGGTGATTCGAAGGTGGACGGAAACGATACGAGCTTCTTGTTCTGCCAACTGGGGCAAGCCTCGGTGATGGACACTTTCAGACAGATCGAGGGCGAATATGCCTTTGTCTACTGCGATGGAGAAAATATATGGTTTGCTCGCGATCCGATTGGCAGGCGCTCGCTGCAGTACCAAAACGATGCAGCATCCCTCGTGATCAGTTCGGTCAGCGGCCGTAGCGACTTTGATGAGGTACCAGGTGGTATGCTCATGTGCTACAATTTGCTTTCTCGTCAAATTCGATCTGTTTTGTGGGACACCTCCCTTCCCATCGTCTCGCCCCTGAAGTCTGGGCCTTGGCAAGCAAGTCAGCTTTTGCTCCATCTTCAAACAAGCGTAGCGGATCGGGCGCTCGCCATTGACAACTCATCTCGCGTAGCTATTCTTTTTTCGGGTGGGCTTGACTGCGCAATTGTCGCGTACCTCGTATCCTTCCACTTTGCCCAGATTGACCTTATCAACGTGGCCTTCGAAAACCCTCGCACGGGTAGCAAGTTTGAAACACCCGACCGCAAACTTGGCCAGCAAACTTTGCAAGAGCTGCGCACGCTCCGACCTCAGACCTCCTGGAACTTTGTCGAGGTCAATATCGCCCACGAAGAGATGCTTCAGCACAAGCAAACAGTGATTGACCTCATCTTGCCCAAGGACTCGATGATGGATTTCTCCATTGCTGTCGCCTTCTATTTTGCTAGCAAGTATAGCGGCTCGAGCAAGGTTCTATTTTCAGGTCTTGGTGCGGACGAGCTCTTCGGTGGCTATGGCCGCCATGCCAACCAACTCCGCAAGGGCAATTTGGCCAGCGAGCTGCAACTCGATTTTTCTCGCCTCCATGACCGCAATCTCGGTAGGGATGACAGGGTCTGTTCTCATTGGGGAAAAGAGGTGCGTTATCCGTTTCTTGACCACCGAGTCGTTGTCTACGCCATGCAGTGCCCTCTCGATAGTAAAGTGGTATCTGTGAATGGAGAGGCTAGCACCAAGCACATTTTGCGAGAGGTGGCCCGGAAAATCGGATTTAAACTTGTCTCCGACGAAAAAAAACGGGCAATTCAATTTGGAGCTCGCTCAGCCAAGATGGAGGTTGGCGAGGGCCGGGCAAAGGGCACAGACAAAATAGCCAATGGAGAGTAATATGGTGGTGAAACTCGCTCACAAGCCAAAAGCTTCAGTGCTCGTTCATTGCAGGAACTAATACCAGAAACCACTGCGAGAACTATTGACGAAAGTGCGGCCAGAAACTAACGCTGGGCTTCTGCCACCCTTGCCATTCTCATCTAAACCTGTACATTACAAGACACCATTAATGCATGATTTAAACTTGTACAATACTAGATACCACTAATACACATCTATAAACTGGTCTGATTTGTGATTCTGTGCCCTTCATTCCTCTTTTATCGCCTATTCGTCTTTTGTTTTACTTATCCCATCTCTAAGCCGATGCCCCAATCTCTCTATGCATTCTGACGCAGCCAACTAGCACGCTTTGGGAATATTGCAGTGCGACGGGGCCTTTGGCGACCTGTGTTGGCAGCAGCAGAGATCTACCCGGGAAGAGGCTCAAAGCACTGGCGCACTGGTGCCACTTGCCAACTAAATATAACTACATCCTATAACCTCAATTAGCTGCCCACGGATTTGCCTAGCTTTCATCTCTTCTAGCTGTGCTCTCCACAGTACCGCTGTAATGCACCCATATGTAAGTTAAATCGCCCTCCCACTGCCCAAACGCGGTGTATAAAAAGGCCTGTAATCCCCAAGCCATCTCCTTAAACTCCGCACAGCAGTAGCAGCACTAAAATGGTTTCGCAAAGGCGCTCCAAACTTCTACTAGTTACAGCTGCTACACTCACCATCATATTTTTGCTGGTAGGCTTCCGTGGATCCTCCTCCTCAAAGGTGGCTGGCCGATATCACAGCCCGGTCACAGCACATCACGAAACGCCAATAGTAGATCAGCATAAAAAAGGCGGGAAACCTGTGAAAGCCGCGGTTGCTGCGGCTGTGGAAGCTTCTGATGCTGTTGCAGCAGCCCAGGCCCTCCCTCCGCCTGTTCAGGTTGCCAAGGAACTCCCGCTCGGTGGAACCAATGACCGTCACAAGGCTGAGAGCGAATTCGATGCAGCACTTGAATACAGCAGGATTTTGAACCAGGCCCCGGTGGTAATTTTTTCCAAGTCATACTGCCCTCATTCCAAGGCTGTCAAAGATATTTTGCTGGAGAAATATAGCATCTACCCAGAGCCAGTGGTTGTGGAGCTGAACGAGGTTAGTCATGGAACAGAACTCCAGAGCTACATTGCAGGACTGACGGGTCGTCGAACGGTGCCAAATGTGCATGTGGCTGGTAAAACGCGCGGTGGAGGCGACGAGTTTCGTGCCATGGTAGCCGACGGCTCACTCATCAAGAGCATGAAAAAGTGGGCAGGATCCTCTATTAGTATTGCTGAGGCTTAAACTATAAATGTAAGGAAATTTTTGGAACATCCTGAAATAAACTAAAGCGGGGCCTTGGTGCCATCCCAGTTGAAAAATTCACCGCTGGTCTCAGTTGTAGCATCGGCAATAACCTTGAGCATGCCAGTAGCAGACTCTATAGGGGTAAGCACTCCAATCTGGTCCAGCATCTCCTTTGGGGCTCTTTCAAGAAAGTCTCTGGCCATGTCAGTGCTAACGAGGCCAGGGTGAATCGCAATCACCGTGTATCCCTCGCCCTTGAGCTCGGCCGCCAAAGCAACGGTTACGAAATTGAGAGCACCCTTACTAGCTCCATAACTGCCAGCGGTGAGATCCATAAATCCGGTCAATGAGCCAGCCAATGATGACGTGAAGGCGATTTTTTTGACCTTGCCCTTGTCCAGGTACGGCTTGACGACCTTGAGAGTTTCCACATTACCAAGTACATTGACTCGGTAGTGCTCTTCCCAGATATCCTTTGGGGCTTCAAGAACTTTTTTACCATTTGCCTTGGCAATACCGGCGTTTCCGATGAAAATGTCGATGCCGTCATCTTTGGCAAACGTCTTGTCCAACTCGGCGCCAAGTGCGGCTACGTCGGCATCGCTAGCAACATCTAGCTTGACAATAGCCAGGCGGCCATCATACTTTGACGCTAAATCTTTGAGGGCCTCTGCCTTGGATGGATCTCTTGCAGCAGCAATCACTTTAGTGTCAGCCTTCTCAAGCGTCAGCTTAGCCAGCTCGTAACCAATGCCTCTATTGGCTCCGGTAATGAAGTAAATAGTTGACATTTTTGGTACTGCGCCAATTGAGCGGAAGACGGCTTGTTTAAGTAACTCAACAATCTAGGTATTGTGGCAACTACCTCGTCCCATTTGTCAGCTCAATGCCACCGACTCGCTGTTATATGCATAGTTCTTTTTTCTATAAGGGATTCTCCGGAACGGATGTTGAGTGGGAGTATCGTTCCGTCAGATGCTGACCGCCACATATAATCGCATGAAAAAGCAGAAAGAAGAATCGTCTATGGAAGAGGAAACAAAGACTGAGAATGGGAGCTGGTCGTATTTCAGTTCTCTTTGATCATGGAAGAAACTGCAAAATTCCAAGGCGTGAGATACTATCCGTATTTGGTCAGGTGCGTTTGAAGGGGCGGTCACTAATCACTAATCAATACTCAATGCCAAGCTAAATCCGAACATTTCTTTTTGCACGTGACTTAAGTCCGAAGTCCAAACTCTATCTCAGGGTGTAATCCCCAAACATATCTTTGCTCAGGGAGCTAAAGTCCGAGCTGACCAATGGCAGTAAGTGGCAAATTGTGTTCACGTAAAATAATTGGACAGAAAGGTGCTAAAATAATAGCTCTTTCTGATATTGGAGCCGAGTATTGAAATCCGGGGCGTTGTTCCAGATTCGAATGAAGGCGCGAACGTCATCAGCTCATGCTCGAGTACTACAAGTAGCCAGTTAAATAAATCAGCTCATCGTCAAGCCTCCATATCCGGTGAAACGCCATATCATTTTCATGGCCATTGAAAGAGGTCCCATCATGGGTCAAAAGGTGCGTGGTGTCAACATTCTTCTCAATGGTGCCATAAAGATGAAGATTTCCTGACGGCAGCATACAACGCCGAAGTGGTGTAGGGAAGCCATTATAGCTCACAAAACCACCTCCAAGATCAATTGTCGCTTAATCATCTTTGAATTAGCCACCCTCGTGGGAATTGAAACGATGATTATCTACTCTTTCTTCACGCAATCATAATTGCTACTTGCCTTACTCAGTCTGTAGCTCGTAGCCTTCAAGTTATTGGTTGGTTAACGAACCACTCTTCGACGAAATGAAGGCAATTTCTGGACGTTACCCTCGTCCAAGTATGGCCACAGATGCATCAAATGCTGACGCCCAACAGAAAGATAGCTGAGAGATCCTAATACTAATCCTAAATTTTCAAGGTACTTAATTTTTATCGAAATCCTTGTGGATTTGATCGTTTTTGTTTATCCTCATCAAGCGCCAGTTGGTCAGCCCGAAACTGACGGCTCTGTTGGGTCAGATAAAGTAGATAAGTTGGCATTTTGATGTGATGCGGGTTGCCCCGTGCTAAGCTGCTTGTATGCAATAAAACACAGGCTTTTTTCAAACATTCTGTTGCTATTATCTTTCAGGTTCAGTCTGTGAGCCAAGTCAGCAGACTATCATTTTTTCCAACCTTTGAACATTTGCTCGACGAAGAACCTGCATTACAGACATGTAGCAGAAGGCAAAAACTTGAATGCAAATTGAGAATCCACAGCTTCATTTCCTCATCCTGTACCTCGCCCTCAACTTTTATCTAGCCTGATCCCTTTTCTACTTTTTCATATCAGTGGCCCCATCGCGCAGGCAAGCTAGACTTTTAACCTGATGATTTAAAAGGCGACGGACAATCTTGCGTTGAGCCGACTAAGAATATGTTGAGGGTGTCGAATTTTGAATATCGCAATCTTCTGAGTCAATGGAAGTTCTTTCGCGTAATTCAACTGAAAAAAAAACATCTCTTCGACGCTCACCAGTTGATAATGAGGAAAACATATAACTACAGTTCTACAACTCCGCATACCTAGACTTTTTCCGGGGTGCCATCATAGTTGAAGAAACCACCACTGGTCTCAAGAGTGGCATCGGCAACAACCTTGAGATAACCGTCAGCAGACTGTGCCGGAGTGAGAACCTCAATCTGGTCCAAGATTTCTTTTGGGGCATTATCAATAAATCCTTTAGACATGTCAGTGTGAACGAGGCCAGGGTGGATTGCAATCACAATGTATCCTTCGTCCTTAAGCTCGGCAGCCAAAGTGATGGTTAGGTAGTTGACAGCAGCCTTGCTGGCTCCGTAACTGGAAACTGAAAAGTTACCAAAGCCAGTCATGGAACCCGCTGTGGAGGAAGTAAATGCAATCTTCTTGATTTTGCTCTTATCCAGGTACGGTTTGATAACCTTGAGAGTCTCCAAATTGCCAAGAACATTGATACGATACTGCTCTTCCCAGACTTCCTTCGGGATGTCGAGAGCTTTTTTGCCCAGCCACGCAGCGAGGCCTGCGTTGCCAAGGAAAATGTCAATACCTTCGGTTTTAGCAAAAGTCTTGTCCAGCTGAGCACTAAGCCCGGCCACTTCTGCATCGCTAGCAACATCCAGCTTGACAATGGCCAGACGATCTTTCCACTTCGACGCCAGCTTCTTGAGATCGTCCGCTTTAGATGGATCTCTTGCAGCGGCAATCACTTTTGTCCCGACTTTCTCAAGCGTCAGGTTGACCAGTGCGTAACCAATGCCTTTGTTAGCTCCGGTAATAAAGTAGTTAGTGGACATTCTTGGTATTGTGCTAATTGAGCGAAGACAGGTCGTTTATATACTTCAAAATCCATTTATTGTGGCAACTACTTTCTTGTTCCATTTGTAAGCTGCAAGCCATTCACTGCGATTGTGGTCTGTACTTTCAGTCATTTGTTTTTCTACTGCGGCATTGCACAGTTGAGTTAAAAGGGTTGTCGCATCAAGTTCTAGCAGTCTATGACGACGACGGCGACGTAAAAGAAGAAGAAGTTGATCTTTTACTCGCTTTAGAATTCAACCAAAAATTGATACTGATGACAAGCTTTTTCTTCGACGTCAAGAATTCATCCATTTTCCAAGGCATACAGCGAGGATCCGCTCGTGAAGCGACTTCCTAAATGGGAGTTGAGTATCACTAATCAATTCTCAATTCCAGGCCAAAGTCCGAAATCTTCTTTGGGCACGTGATTTAAGTCCGAACTCAAACCTGAATCCAAGGCTCAAATTTAAAGCTGAGTACAATTTCTGGGCTCAAGTCCGAGGCCTTCTCTGTCCTCGAGGCTTAAGTCCGAACTTGTTCATTTTTGAAGGCGAAGTGGCGAAGGGCCAATATACAGGAGAACTTCAAGTCGATTGGCTGAATAAGGAATCTTTGATATCGTAGTTTTTTCGGAAACTGGAGCAGAGATTTGGACTTCGAGCAAAGTTTCGGGTTTGAATAAAGCGAATTTTTTTTTGATCATGACTCGATTATTCCGAGGATCCTAGTCAAGTAAATCAGCTCCAATGAGTAGTTAAATTTGAAAATCCCTTGAAAAACAGTATTATTTCCGATAACGAGGTATATCACCTATAACCATAGCATACAGCTCTAAAGTTCAGCCAGAGTGCCATCATAGCTCACGAAATCACCACTGGTCTCGATTCCGGCTTCTTCGACTCTTTTGAGATACGCTGCCGCTGCCTGAGAAGGAGTGAGAACTTCAAAAAGAGTCCGAAACTCTGGAGGCGCCGTCTTTATGAACACCTTGGACATGTCCGTGTCGACCACACCTGGATGGATTGAGAGAACTGTATACCCCTCCTCTTTGAGCTCGGCTGCCAAAGCGATTGTGATATAGTTGACACCTGCCTTGCTCAATCCGTAGCTAGAAACCTTCAAGTTATTAAATATAGTCAAAGAACCACCCTTCGACGAGGTTAAGGCAATTTTCTTAATCTTGCCATTGTCCAGGTACGGCTTGACAACCTTGAGAGTCTCCACATTACCAAGAACATTGACATAAAACTGTTCTTCCCAGATATCCTTCGGGGTTTCGAGAACTTTTCTGCCACCCGACTTGGAGATACCGGCGTTACCAATAAAAACGTCAATGCCTTCGGTCTTAGCAAACGTCTTGTCCAGTTCACTACCAAGAGCGCTCACGTCGGCATCGGCAGCAACATCTAGCTTAACGATTGCCAGACGATTGCCATGCTTTGAGGCCAGTTCGTCCAGTTGGTAGGCACTGTTAGGGTCTCTGGCAGTGCAGATTACCTTGGTATCGTACTTTTCAAGAATCAGCTTGGCTAACTCGTAGCCAATGCCTCTATTGGCACCAGTAATAAAGTAGTTAATGGTCATGTTGATAGCCATTGACATAACGAATTCATTCACTTATATACTCCTTTTTCCAGTCCGTGGCGAGTACTATATCTGCTTGATTCCTAAGCAAAACAATGTTGATTCTAAGTGCGGCCCGTCCTGCCAATGGTTTCTTTTTGAAAGTTTGCCCGTCTTACGACAATCCCGAACCCGTCTTGACTATGCCTGCCTAGTTGGGAAAATATCCGAGATCTGCAAGCTCGCAATATTTTTTTTCTTTTTCTGATTTCCCCACGTTCTGACAAAAGGTACTGGAACAGAACGGGAACTCCTCCCAATTTTTTTCCGATGAGAGTTGATGATGCAATGTCTGGCGCGTGAGAACGGCCTATCCATCATGAGTAATTCTGAATAATGTAGGAGCACTTTTACAGGCTGAGAAATTATGACACACAGGGCCTGACCGGTGTTCAAAGATGTGGCGATTTTTCGCAGTCACTAATACCGAGCAACAGGTCCATCAAGATCTGTCGGAGTTTGCTGGATCGTAAAAAAAGTCATTAAAAGTATCATCTTGAGGTTGGCCACTCAATTTGTGAGATACAGCAAGTTTGTCTATAAAAATTGACTGAAATGCATTAAAACATGCTAATGAGCTGGAACTGGGCCAGGATAGAAAGTTGAGAAACGGGAGCACTAAAACGGGATTTTTGGCACCATCATAGTTGAATGGCCTGTCACGTCAATGGTGACCTGGTCGACTGTCCCTAGTTAAGCAGAATCAGACTGAGCTGGAACAAGAACCTTTAAGTTATCGAGAATATATTTTGGTGTGCTTGCCAAAGATCTCTTTGGCTCCGAAGTCAAGCACAGTTGACATGGGACCTAGAGGCTATGTAGCTGGCAATTAAGTATTCTCCAAAACTGTTAAGTGAGTTACATGAACCAGCTAGTGACAAGTTGAAGCATATTTTCTTGAATTTTCCGACATCTAAGTAAGGCTTGGGTATCTTGAGTGTCTCAACGTTGCCTACAACGTTGACGCTGTTCTGGGCGGACCTTGAGGTCTCCAGAACCTTGCAGCTATTGACTTGCCAATGCCGGCTTTCCGATGAAGACATCAATGCCTTTGTTTTTGCATATTCTTGTTTATTTCGACTGCCGATACTTCCAGAGCGGCATCAGAGTGCAATTGAGCCAGAAACGCGGAAGAGTTGAGCAGGAAAATTGAAGTATTGCAAAGACATTATCAGCTTATATATTTCCAGTGTTTTGGTTTGCTGAGAATTTTCAACTTATTGGTTTATTTGTCGGCTTATCCAAGTGCTCTTTTTCCATTCTCTTAACTCCGTCCGCCTTAGCGCATATAATTTATTTTTCATATAGCCTGAGGCTGACAAAGAAAACCTTGTACAGCTAAAGATTTATCAAGAAAGACCTGGAGAGAGAAATTCACGAAATGATATCAGGTTGCACGAGTTTCACTCTCTACCAGCTCATCGCTTGAGAATAAGACACGCAGACACGTAATCACGGCTAAATTGTTCCGAAATAGTTAGCTGGCGGCATCTCATCAGCAGTTTTCTATTCTACTATGAGACTGAGAATGACTCAACATAAACGAATGGATTATTCCAGATCTTCACCCTGATTGATATGACCATGTTAGCGCCGCGGTGGACTCAATCTCTTTCTGACCTTATTTGAATGCCATTGCTGAACTTCTAATCTGAAAATAAATTTATTACATCTAAATTGATTGCTACAGCAGGGCCTTGCTACCGTCCCAGTTAAAAAACTGGCCGGTGACTTCAGCGGTGACACGGTCAACGGTTTTCAAGTACTCACTTGCAGAATGCTGTGGAGTCAAAACACCAAGACTGTCGATCACATTCTTTGGAGTGACCTCTCTGAAATGCGCAGACATATCCGTGGCCACAAGTCCAGGATTGATCGCAACGACGGTGTAGCCTTCTTCTTTGAGCTCAGCAGCCAGCGCAAGAGTCACATAGTTGATGGCTGCCTTCGACGCACCGTAGCTGCTGATTCTCAAGTCTTCAAAGCCAGTAAGAGAAGCCGCCACAGATGAGGTCAATGCAATTTTCTTGACTTTGCCTGCATCCAAATATGGCTTGAGAACCTTGAGGGTTTCTACATTACCAATAACATTGACAGCGTAATGCTCCTGCCAGCTCTCTCTAGACGTGTCCAAAACATTGAGACCATTTTCCTTAGAAATCGCTGCGTTTGCGATAAAGATATCAATGCCCTCATCTTTGGCGAACGTCTTGTCGAGTGCACCCTTCAAAGAAGCCACGTCAGACTGAGAAGCAATATCCAATTTGACTACAGCCAGGCGATCGCCATACTTGTCAGCTAGCTTGTTCAAATCGTCAGCCTTTGTGGGGTCTCTAGCAGTAGCGATCACCTTAGTGTCGGATTTCTCGAGCGCCTGCTTGGTGATTTCATACCCAATGCCCCTGTTGGCACCAGTAATGAAGTAGACGACAGTCATGCTAGGTGGTAGGTAAAGGGAATAGTGAAGAAGAGTCTACCCTTTTGTCTTATTTATATTCCAGGTTCTGCTATCTTTCGTAATGATTGCCAATCATCGGCCAGTGCCAAACCACAAAAAAAGAAATGTTAGTCGGATTTCTGATTGGGTTGTTGAAAGAGCTACCTAAACTGAGGAAGTGAATGACCTTACCAATCAATGCTGTACTCATCGGACTCCTCAAATTTTCCCCACGATGAGTTTCTACCGTTATATTTTGATTCCCTTGTTACCTGCTCTTCAAAGTTGTCTATGCGTCATGCAGTGGTCTGTTTGAATATTAGTCAAGTGTTGATGAAAACGTCCCGCTTAAGCAGGCTCGGAAATGCACCGGGGTCTCGAAATATACGGCATCTCCCTGACTCAGCCCAACTGAGAAGTTCGACTGATATATTCCAGGACACTCAAAACCCTTGAAATGTACCTCTAGATCTACGGAGTTCACAACAGAATCTATATATTGAGGTTTCTCAACTCAAAATGCAAGTTCAGAGCCGTCGACACGAACGGAGTTTAGCCGGATTTAAATGTGGGGCGGATTTTGGCCGAAGTATGGCTGTGAAAGCGCGGCTTCAGCCCGAATCAAGGTAGCATCCAGATATCTAGTTTCGGTTCAAGAGACTTGACCTGTGAGTTTGATATCCAGGACAGGTCTGAAATTTTTCATTGGCATTTACGGGAGGTCGTCTAAATACATCGTTTGTTCCATCTGATATCCAATGTTTACAAACAACACAGTATACAGGACACACTCTCATTATGGGAATCTCTTCTCCTAAAGCAAAAGCACATCATCTTTCAGAATCTATTGGTCTACGAAGTCTAATTGTCTAATAAGTGAAGCTAGGTACACTATTTGTGCATTCAAAAGGGAAGCTCCGAACCATCAACGTTGAGGAACTTGCCGGAGGACTCAACAGTTGCATTCTGGACAATTTTGAGATAGCCCTCTGCAGCCTGATCCGGAGAAATCACAGTTAGCTTAGCGAGGAGCTCCGGAGCAACCAAATTCTCGATCCCCTTTGTCATATCCGTAGCTACAAGACCTGGATGGATGGCGAGAACAATGTAATGGTCACCCTTGAGCTCAGTCGCGAGGGATACTGTCAGAAAGTTAACAGCTGTCTTGCTCATGCCGTAAGCCGACACTTTGTAGTCGGCGTAGAGCTTTTGCGATCCGCCAATAGAAGATGTGAAAATAATTTTCTTCTCCTTGCCAGCGTCAAGATATGGCTTGACCACCTTGAGAACCTCGATATTTCCCAATGTATTGACCTGCCAGTGCTTCTCCCAAGCATCCTTTGGAGTCTCCAACGCTGGAGCAATGACTTGAGAAATGCCGGCGTTACCGATAAAGACATCGACACCTTCATCCTTTGCAAAAGTCTTATCGAGCTGGCTTTTCAGACTCTCAATTGAGGTTTGAACGGCCTGGTCAAGCTCCAGCACTGTCAATCGACCCTCGTACTTGGTGGCCAATTCAGAAAGCTCCGTAGCCGAGGACGGGGTGCGGGCAGTAGCCAGAACCTTAGTGTTATTCTGGGCGAGAACAAGCTTGACAAGTGCAAGGCCAATGCCTCTGTTGGTTCCAGTGATGAGGTAAGAGACCATTTTATTGACACTATCTGAATCTACAAATTTCATACCAGCTTTATAACTTGATTCTGTGGCAAATAGCCTCAAGATTATTTGTCAGGTATGGCCAAAAAAGGAAGGTCGTGTTGTAAGTTGTAAGTTGCAAGTTGAGTGGCAAACTCACGCAACCGTGATCCCCGACGCGGCAGGAGATGCATCTGATTGTGCATAATCTTCGAGGACTATGGGTCGATTAGACGCCGTATAGCCATCAACCAATGAGAGCTGATAAAGAGGCATTGGGTGGAAATAAGATTCAGGGTTGGACGGGGCCTGATCCTAAGAAACAAATACAGGATCTGGTGGTCCAAGTGACCGAACTGTGATTGCCTCGTGTCCACTTTTCAATGCATGGCTGCTGAGGACGTTCTGAGTATCTCATTAGCTGGTAACCGCTGAAGGGTGTCCACTTGGGGTCTCTGCCTGTCCTTCCTTTTCCGCGAAGAGAAAACGCACGTGATGGACCTATGCACTGTAAGCGGCTGTGACCCCTGACAGCGAGGCTTCTCCGACGCCCAACTTATGGGGACTCTCCAACACCTCAACACACCTCAGCTGGTCCCTCAATTCGAGCCTTAATTTCCTCGAGCTCGCCTACGATTATTCCGCTCTTCTTTCCTACTTAACTTCCATCATTTCGCCTCAATCCACCACCTTCATTTTCCGTTCTCACTTCGTGTTTACGTAACTCCCTATTCGGCTCACGTGCACACTTCTCCCAAACCCTAAGGCCGTGCACACATTTTGCAGTCCCAACCCTAGTCCTCCCAAACCTCTCACAAACCACTGCCAAATACAATCACCACGCTGAATCTCAAGAACCCATCATACAAAAATGTCTACTGAGCTGATTGTCCAGTCGGAGAGAGCTTTCCAGAAGCAGCCACACATCTTCCAGAGCCAGAAGGCTAAGGTTGACAAGCAGACCAAGAGATGGTACAAGGACGTCGGTCTTGGCTTCAACACCCCTGCCGAGGCCATCAACGGCGAGTACATTGACAAGAAGTGCCCGTTCACCGGCCTTGTCTCTATCAGAGGCCGTATCCTGACCGGCACCGTTGTCTCCACCAAGATGCATCGTACTATCATTCTCAGACGTGAGTACCTCCACTACATTCCCAAGTACAACAGATACGAGAAGCGTCACAAGAACGTCGCTGCCCACGTCTCCCCTGCTTTCCGTGTTGAGGAGGGTGACCTTGTCACTGTTGGCCAGTGCCGTCCCATTGCCAAGACTGTTAGATTCAACGTCCTGAAGGTTATGGGCAGAGATGGCCGTGAGAAGAAGGCCTTCACCAAGTTCTAAATGTTGCCTATCTACGCGGCAAATTTTTATAACATCTGCAGTTGCAAACTGCATAAAATCATCTTGTGATGAAACGTAGTAATATGAAGTATTGTATGAAACACTATATGTGTCTTCTTTAGAGGACTGATTCCGGACAATGAGCTACGTTTTGATACAGTGTGTTCAAAAGGGGGTCACGCTATGGATTGCTGAGATGAAGTGTATGTGAAGCTGAGATTGCTAAATGTTGTTTAACCGGTAGACGGTATAGCTTACTGTAATCCAGGGTATATATTACAATTCTGCTGGGCCAAAGTCTGGAGTGCCACCAAGGGTACCAAACACATCTCCAATGTAATTATCAGGGGTAATAATATCAGCCATGTCTTCGTAGATAGAGGTCCAGTTGGCAATAATGTCATCGACAACAGCCTTACCAGCAATGAAGATGTTGGCGAATGCAGGAGTGCCGCCGCCCTGGGAAGCAGTGTTGAAGAACTCGACCTCATTACCATCGTAGGTCGGTGGGGCACGGTCGAAATCAGAGCAAGTACGCATGCACATGATACGGCTGAAATCAACAAGACCATGGCTGGCAGCTCTCATAAGAGACTCGAGAGTAGCGTTATCTTCCTGGGCAGTGGTAGCATAGACACCGGTGCCGTTGGTGATAAGCTCGGTCCAGTTGCCAAACGCTTCACCAAGGGTGGAGCCAAAGAAGTAGACATCAGAAGTGAGAGAGTCACCAGCGCCAACGGTAGGAGGAAGGTTAGCCGGAGCGTAGTCGTAGTAAGTTCTGAATTTTTTAGCCTTGGTGGAGTCGTTGAGAGTGACGTAAGAAGCCTTCTCGATGGCTCTGTCTCTGAGCTTGACGTTGAGCTCGAGGACCTCCGTGCCATAAAACTCAGCAGGGTACTGACCTGGAGCGTCGGTGTCGTAGCCGTAGTAACCAGTGGTCCAGTTGGAGGGCATCTGGCGAGCATCTACCTCGTACTGGAGGGCAACCTGGACGGCGTATCTAGCGAAGAATACCGAGGCAAGAGTTCCCACATGGGGGTTGACACCACCAATACCGCCAATGAGGAAGTATGTCTTGCTCAGGTCAAGGTAAGGAGAGAGGGCAACAGCCATAACGGTTCCAGCAGCATTGATCTCAGACTCACCAGTGGTAAACTGGCAAATGTCATAGTTGGCAGTGCAGTGGATGTATGGGAACAGTGGGGAAAGACCGGGAGTGGTGAAGTTATTGGGGAAGTCCATGTTTTTGAGCCAAGCATTTGCCTCAGGAGTAAACATGGAGATGAGCATCACCTTGGGGGCAATCTTAGGGGTAGAGCTGGCACTAGAAGAGGCCACAGGGCAGGAACAGGTCTCGGAAGTCGTAGGAGCTGAGGTGCTAGAACCAACGGTCTTGGTGAGATGTACTGTTTGAGTGAGAGTGGCGACCTGAGTGACGGTGGTGTCAATCTCCGACGTAATAGTCGTGGTATAGCCAGACACTACGGTCTCAGTGGTATAGGGCTTGGTGATTACGATGGTCTTAGCCACCGTGCTAGTGACGACCGTGTACTCATCCTCGCAAGGCTCAGTGGTGGTCGAGGTGGTGAGAGCGGTGATGGTGGTCCCAGGCTTGCCAGTGGCTTCCACCACAATAGTGGGGATCGAACTGCTCGAATCGCAGTCCTCAACGGTGATGGTAGAAATGGAACCGACCGTGGAAGTGACGGTGCCGTTGACAATGGTGTCGTTGGACCACGCCTGAGCACCAGCGGCAGCCACAAGCGCCAGTAGCTGGAGAGAGAACTTCATGAGATAAAAAGAGTGACTGAAGGCGCGCGACAGTTGGACGGGACAATCGCTTTTAAGACTCTTGCCCCGCTCTGTTTTCTCTGCTACCAAATGCTACCGACATGCGTTTCCACCGGCGCTTTCCCAAGTTGGGCATGGACCTTCCAAAAACGGTTGTACCTAAGGCGTTTTGATAAGCCAAGCCCACAAACTAGGCAGGCGTTAGGCACGATGGAGGGGTGAGCGTTTTAAATCAGGATCTCGGGGTCTGTTCCAGATGTGAATTGGATGGATGGGGTGAAACATGAAAAATTCAATGATTGGCCATGTCGCGACAGAAGCGTTCCAATTTACTCGTAAGTCAAACAGCCTTTTTCAAAATTTTGTCGTTCTTGCCTGGGTGCCCTGCACCACGCACCCCCTTGATTCCAGCTGCATGCCAAACCTCTGAAACAACGCTAAAGGCGGATAGTTCCACGCGGAATAGTGGGCCCCTTTGTGCGGCGAACCAAGGGGCTTGGCCACCGGGTCTGCTCCCCATTGCGATTTCGGGCGCTTTCCGCCCATCGTCCGCCAGGAGGCAGGCGTGTTTGCCGACTGCTCGATACACGATACGCGCCAGAGTCGCGTGTTCCACGATGGGCCGCACCATGGCTTCACGGCGCACAGCCAGCACAATGCCTGCAGATTTGATTGTAGTGGTATGGCAAGGCTACGTATACGTATGACAGGAATGCCTGCCCATGTGCGGCAGTCGCTCACACGAGCCGTTCGCTTCAACAGCATGGGTCTTTGCATATGTCAACATTAGGGAGTTCCGAGAGGTGGCCTAGGAAGGTTGATTGTGAGAGGGATATGGATACAAACGAGCAGAAAATCGTCCATTGCGAGCAATCTGCTCCAAAACTGTCGTTACAGTACTCTTCCTGTTGGCCGAAATGTCCAACCCGGATCGCGCTTCCAAAGTCCGCTGCTGCAGTGCTAGATAGATAGCCGGGTGTTCTGCATACGGCCGTGGGCATTTGTTGGTGAGCCGGCTCACCGACGGACCAGCCGCTGCACTTCTGGAAACCATTGGCTTGTGGCGGCAAAACTACGCTCTTTGTGGTAGTGATCGCCGCGCTAGATGTAGAGCACTACTCCTGATAGGTCTTATACGGCGTGTGGACTCTATCCAGCTCAGGGTACTTTTTGATAAGCTTGTTCCACTTGTAGCGACACTGGATACGAGACCGACGACCGCCCATTCTCTCGCTGACCAGAGTCCAGTTTATGACCTGGACATCATTGTTCCACATGTCAATGACAATGTGCTTGAGCTGTGTTTCTTCGGAAAAAGTCCACTTGTTCTGAGCACGCATGTCGCCGCACTTGACGTAATTGCGCCAGCGATCTCTGCAGTCCTCGGGCATGCGGCCAAGCTCCAAGCCAATCTGTTTCCACTGAGATCCGCGCTGGTTCACGAGCTGGCCCAGCTCGTCGTCCTCCTCCTTGGTCCACTTGCCGCGCTGACGGAATATGTGGTACTGGCGGCGGACGTGCTTGTAAATAGAGGCGCGAGTCCGGTTGGGCAGCACGCTGGCGATGCCGTCCCAGAAGGAGTCGCGCTTGCGTTCCGGCGACCAAACGCGATCGCAGAGGGCCGCCAGCGTCAGTCCCTGTTGCTTGGAGTACTCCATCATGAACTTGTCGAGGAGGGCCGTCTCATCGATTGTGAAAGTGCCACCGGGCTCGGTCCCGTCGCCGCACCATGCTGTGCGCCGCTCATCCGTCTCCAAACCCGACGATGGCCCCGCCTCGGCGCCCACGGTGGCGGGCGCCGCAGCGCCACCAGGGCCACTACGCTTGCGCCGCTTCTCACCGCTCTTGTCGTTGGAATCAAAGTGGAGCACTGGCGCACCGCTCTGCTCCACGCCATCAATCATTGGCGGGGCCTGGCTCGGCATATCAAACCGCATCGAGGCGACATCCTCAGCTGGTTCCATGTTGTATGCCGGCTGGGGCTCGCCCACCACCGGAACATGATTTGTATGGGCATTATCGAGATCGGCGAGCTCCGGGTCCACAAGTCCCTGTTCGGGAGCCTGCTTTCTGAGCTGCTTTGCGCCGGGCTTGCCCACATCGCCGTACACCGGCAATAACAGCGTGAGCACGTCCTGCTCCACGTTGCGGTGCTTTGCGTAGTCGCCCAGGAGATCGTGGGCAAACGAGGTTTCTGGAGGCTGATTGGCTGCTGCCTGGGCTGCTGCATGGGCTGCGGCCACAGCCGCGGCCGAGTGGTTGACACCGGCCACAACCTGCTGCTCATCCTTGCCGAGCGCCTTCTTGCCACGAGCCTTCTTTGCTTTCTTTACACCCCCGCGCTTGTCAGCCACATTGGCGATAGCCTCGGCTGCCAGGTGTTCTGCGTCCATCCGGAGCTCTCCGGTTCCGCCCACAAGCCCCTCCACGGCCTTGGGCTCCCCGCGATCGTGCGTGTACCATGAGGACATTTATGCCAGAGCTACTTCCGGGTTATTTTGGTGATGGCAGGGTAAGTTAGGGGGGAGAGAGGAGGGTAAGTGGTGAAGATTTTGGTCGGGGAAGGTCACGTGCCGGGCCGGATTGTTTTGCTAACGGCGGAGGGAGGATGGCGATTGGTCAGCCGAAAAAAAGCGGGCTCGAATCGGGGAGAAGCGTGACGGGCGTAGATTCGCTCTGGCTCGTAATCTACATTTCATTGTTCCTCCTTCCTTTTCCCGCTTCCGACAAGTTTTCCTCTGACACTTGCTGTAGCTTTGCTCCTCCTGCAGCAGCTAATTAGTAAGTGCAACTGTGGGGAAGCTTCTGGAGCAGAATGAAGTAAGTTCGACCAGGAGCTGAGGATGGCTCGCTGAAAGTACGGGAGTAGTGGCTCTCTGCCTACCCTCCCTCGCCTCTCTCTGACCCGACATTGCTCACGCTACCCGCTCGCTCCCTGGTGGCCTGCTTTCTCACCCGATTTCCCCCCCCAAGTAGGAGACCCAACCTCAACTTTTAGGAGTCCATAGTGTAATAAAGTCTGGCCTCCTGCACCCGGCCAATTACTGACTGCCCTCCGAATGCTCAGGATCACAAGGGCATCTTGGAAACAGTCGTCCAAAAGTCCCAGGTCTCGCTTTCTCAGCGACTGGGGCCGTCTAGACACGGTTTCAGAGGAGTCACAAACCCTCATAAAAACCGTCCAACCGAATGGCCAGGTCGCAATCCTCGGCGCAGGCATCTCGGGTCTGACTCTTGCGTGGCTTCTAGCTACTGCGCGCCCTGATCTTAACATCACAGTTAAGGAGTCAGCCGCTAGAGTCGGCGGCTGGATGGACAGCACCAACCAAAATGGCACCGTCGTCGAGTATGGTCCACGTACTTTTATGACCTCCCATCCGTCCAGTCTGCCGCTGATTCGACTCATGGACTCAATTGGCCTTGGTATGGCTGTAAGAGGGGTCCCCACGTCCTCGCCCGTCAACCGCAGAGGCCTAGCATATGGCACAGAGCTAGTGGAGCTTCCTTCATCACTAAGCGGCCTCGCACAATTCTCAAAGCATCCACTGGGTCGTGGGCTTATCACCGAAGCTGTGACCGAACCACTTCGTGCTTCTGGAAACCAGCCAGATGAGTCTGTAGACAGCTTCTTGCGTCGCAGATTCGGGCCTACGGTCGCTACTCTCGCCAGTGCACTCATGCGTGGAATCTACGGCGGAGATTCTAGTCGGCTCAGTGCCGCATCCAGTGTCCAAATGAGCAAGCTGTTTCGTATAGATCAGCTCAAAAAAAGTGTGCTTCTTTCCATGTTCTCGGGTGCTGTCACAGAACCGGACAGGATCAGCCGCCAAAACATGGACCTGCTATCTCAGACGTTTCTGCCTGGTCCTTTCTCGCAACAGATTTCTAAAATCACTCCAGCATCATTAAAAAAGGACTGCTCTCTGTTAGTGCTCAAAGACGGCATCCAGTCACTCGCACAGGCTCTGGAAAAAAGCCTCGTTAGTCTGCCCAATGTCTCCTTATCTTTTGAAGCTGTCGAGAAAATTGAACCTATCAATGGTCTGTGCCAAATTTCAGACAAGCTCGGCTCAATGACACCCGATCTCACCATATCCACCATCCCTGCTTGGAGATTCGCTGAGTGCCTCAACCCGAAACTCACACCGGGTATTCTACAGGACTGTGAAAGCCTTGAATTCTCCACCATTGCAGTCATATCTGTTGTCTCAAAGCAACCTTTGGGTCGCGACTGGTTTGGATTCCTCGTACCCAAGGGTCAGGAGCTTGGCCAGGATATCATCGGCATCATCTTTGACTCAGCTGTGCGCAAGGGATCAGAGTCCTTGTATGACTCTACTCAAGAGCTATCGGAGCCTTCACAGGTGATGACTATTATGATGGGCGGTCACCTTTGGCGCGGTAAGCAACCCCCATCCACTGAAGTTCTTTTGGAACTGGCTAGAAGCGGTCTCAAATCATACTTTCCCAACTTGGATATCGATAAGTGTGAGCTGCAGTGTCGTATCCGCGAAAAGTGTATCATGCAGCCTCAGGTAGGTCATGCCAAGCATATGAAAGCACTCAAACAGAAGGTATCCAAGATTTTTGGCAACAGCCTCTTTTTGAGTGGTTCTTCCTTTGGTCGCGGAGTGGGTCTAGGTGACGTGATACTCGATTCTTTCCTCATTGCTGCTAGTCAGACCCAGCAGAAGCAAACAGTTCCCCTAGAATGGTATCTCCAGGAGTTCAGCAAAATCACCCATCAATAGAATTGCACTATAATAGCCAAGAATCTCTCTCTACGTCCAGATTTTCGCCGTTAGATACGACTATCCTCACTCATGCATTATCAAATATATGTCATTACTCCATTCTAAAGGAAAGACACAGCTTCATCGTAGAGATCCTTCCTATCGAGGGAAATGAGTACCGGAATTGTGCCGTTCAACAAATCTTTCGCTCTTGCCCGAGAAGATTCATAGGATAAGAGCGTTCGCGCGAGCAATATAGTGGCTTCCGCCTTGAGAGCACAGCAGCCTGCATCATGGGCCATCCTCATCACCTCCAGAGCACTTTCCTCTAAATGAGACACCCTTTTCAAAGTTTGAAATTGTAGACGAAGACTCAAAATCCTGAATTGAATTTCATGTTCAATGCTAGTCTTCTTACTTTTCAATATTTCCAGTTGCTGATTCACCAGAGCGGCTGCTGTCTGAAGTTGCATTTTTTTCATCAGCAGCAGCACTCGGAAGTATGCAATATCAAAATCTATCACCGTAGATGTAGGAGAGAGTTCCTGTAATAAGACTTCCGCTTCTTCCAGCATGTGTTTGCTCAACATAATGCCAATCTTTGCAAGATTGAATTGCGTGGCAATAAGAGGGTATGCCACAGAAGACTCACGGTCATGAGAGCACTCAGAAAGAACCTGCTGAGCAGCTTCAAACTTGTTGCTTTTGATGAGTGCAAGAGCCTGCTTCACCAATACGCTTTGCCTGAAGTGGTTTTCCTTGCTGGCACGTAGCCTTGCTAATTTGTAGTACAATGAAGAAAGTGGTAGCACTCCAAGTGACTCCCACAGGGTAGCATACGCCACTTCGGGGTAGCCTGAAAGATCCAGCTTTTCAGGAGCAAGGCTGTGAGGAGAAGATTGCTGTAGATACATAGCCTTTTGCAGCGACTCAAGACGGGAGTAGATCGAAGTACCCTTTGACGCCATGCGTTTTGCATCCTCCACATATGACATGATGGCCAGCTCACTTGACACTTGTGGATCGAGTGTTGAAACGTCTTGCTGAAGTGACAGCTCTGTATTGGACCTGATGAAATGCATTATCTGGTCCCAGTTAAAGTCATCGAATTGATCGGGGTAGAGCCCTGCGAGCTCGCTCTTCCATGACAGAATACTCGCCATACAGAGACGGTCAGAGTTTTCCCGAGCAACAGCGACAGACTCTTGCGCGGCAAAATTTGCCTCAGACAGGTTTCCAAACACAGCATGGGTTTGAGCAAGCTGGAATAGCGCATAATGATACGACGAGCCATGGTCCTGGTCCTTCATGGAGTAATCGTAGTGACGATGAAGGGTCTCAAATGCCTTTTCATAGTCCATACGCTTACAAGCATCAATATACTCTAAGCTAGAGTTGATGGCAGTTTCTGGCCCAGACAGAGGGCCACTGGAATCTACCGTCTCAGTCATTTTCTGGCTGGCGTCGACCCTGTACTGTTCAAAGGCTTGCCATAGCTTGCTAACGCTGAAAAAGGACATTTTTTCAAACTCGACAAGAAAGAAGCGCACGTAGCGGCCAAAGAGGCTATTTTTTTGGAGCTTCTTTAGAGGGCCCTTGTACTCGGGAAGTTCCATCACCATCAGATCCGTGACAACATTGTGAAAATCGTTGATATCGTCTACGCAGCCAAATGCTTCAAGACACAATTCCGCTCCGACGTCGCTGAGTACACGCCGGCTGACATCACTAGGATAATGCGGCAAAGCATCACCAGATACTTTGTCGAGTTCGGTACGAAGGCAGTCTGCCATCACTTCGAGAAACAATCCGAGCTCGTCGGCGCCCACTCGACCATGGCAATAATAGTAAACTAAAAGAAGAAGGCCCACATTCTGTGTAGAGAGGGGCATGATTGGTCAGGAGCTCTGGTCAAGGAAAGATCAAAGATGAGGGCTGCCGCGTCGATAAATAACCGGGAACGGGTACCCCAAAATAATTTGCTGGACGCGGCTGGTGACTGATACCAATGGAACAATTGGAAAGAAATTAGTTCTCCAGACCGATTGGATGCAGTTTGCAAATATCCAGTGGAGTCTTATTGCGCGTGGATTAGCGGAATATTTTGTGTCAAGGATGTGTCGCGGGGCTTGGATATTTCCAGATTTCCACTTCCCCAGAGTTTGGAAGATGTGCAACTCCCAGGATGAAGTATCCGTGATCGAACAGCGAATGGGACAGCCAGGTTATTGAGAGGTTAGCTGCCATTGAAGCAGTGTTCTTTGCGGTGCTCTCTTGGCACTTTAGCCAAAAGTGACTTTTTCTCCCCCACAATGTGGCAATCTCCAGTCAGTGAACATGTGCGGGCAAACTGTGGGCATGCAGATGCACATATGATTGCAATTCCAGACTATCAAGCAAAGAAAGTAAAGCCATCACGCAAGGATCTATGGCAAAGTCGATTCTGGGGCTAGGAAACTGGTTCTATCCATCCTTTTCTTCCTGGTGTACATGCGAGCCCGCTTGTGCACAAACTCAGTCACGGTCAGTAGGTGTGACATCTTCTTTCAAGCTGCAGCCTGGGGCATATGAATAACTTAGCTTCTACTTTACAAGATGTTGCGAGAAGAGCCTGCCAAAGCCAATCGCACCTCAGCGAGTTGCAGACTCGTTGATGACGCATTCTTCAATTCAGCCAGCCGTTCAACAAGCTGGCCATTTCAAAGTCACCCACCTCGGTGATGTTATAATCGGTTACTGGCATGTTCTTTACAGCGGTTTCCTTCTCCTCAGACTTTTGAATTCCCTCTTCTATCGCGGTGTTGATGTTCAGACCCTCCAGTTCAACGGTCTTTTTCTCCACCATTTGCATCTTCTCTACATGAGCGGCATTCTCCTGGTTCATTTGCTCCTCTTTCACGGTCTTATTGGAAAAGGTGGGTTCTCTTCCCGCATTGTCACCTTTCTTCCATAATCGAATGGCCATCTCAGAATTGTTGACCGCTTGACATTTCATGCTGTCAAGCAAAGCAGGGAGCACCAATATTGCCAGTACGGTCAGAATAGTGGACAGGAACGCTGTCAGAACTATGGGAAGCGAGCCCGAGAGTGTGTCCATTGGGTTGGACTGTGCAGTGGAGTCTAGGTGAGAGCCGCGAAAGAATTACGGACAGTCAATCATATAGGCCCAGAAGGAGACATGGGTTCTTTTTCTGCAGCAAGTGCTCACTAAAACTCTGAATGTCAGATATGGTAATGCCAGGACAGCCAAGTCTCTGCCTACAATCAATATCCGAATGCTCTGGGCTAAACTGTGGTGTGCCTTATCTGGGCAGCTTTTTGTGCCTATCGCAACCTGCGAAACTGATAAATAGAGGTTGGAACGCTCGGCTTATCTAAATAACCAAGAGCAGCCTGAACTTCGAATGTTTACGTATTCTGTATCTCGTTTGCGCTTTGAGGCTCTGGGCCGCATGTCTTGTTGCTCCTTATCGCAGCTCGGCGCATTGATGTTTTATCGCTCATCACTAATCTCCGGTCCCCAAATCACTACGAGACACTGGGAGGTAGCCCTTAAAGTACCAACTATTGTGCCCTCCTTTCCACTAACTTAGTGGCTATGAGAGGCTGCTCCTCCCAGCCACTGAATAATTAGTAACTAATCATCAGTACCGGTCGTTGCTCAAGTGCAATTTTTAGTGGCCGCAATCAATGCTTCCAGTGACTATCAGTAACCACCCCACTGTGAACCCAGCCCAGCTCCTCTCCTCAGCATCACCACCATGGCAGACGGAGGACGGAAGCGCAGATTCGAAATCAAGCCAATCGGCAAACAGCAGACATATGACGATTACTATGGAGTCCCTGAAAACTTTTTGGAGATTGAGGTGCGAAACCCTCAGACCCACGGCATGTCCCGTAACATGTACACAGATTATGAGATCATTTGTAGGGTATGTGTGCCAGCCCGGTGGGCGCTGCCAGAGCACTAACACAGACAAATATTCCAGCATTTAAGCTCAAGTCCTCTTCAGTAAGACGCCGGTACTCGGACTTTGAAAACTTTCGCGACATTTTGGAGCGGGAAACAACCCGGGTGACCATTCCTCCACTCCCCGGCAAGGTCTTCACCAACCGATTTGCTGACGATGTCATTGAGGAGCGCCGCGAGGGCCTCGAAAAGTTTTTGCAAATGTAAGTAAAGTGACGGGAGGTTTGAGGGGGCTCGGTCTGTGACGAATTCAACTAACGCAGAGTAGCTAGTCACCCCTTGCTGCAGACGGGCTCTAAGGTCTTGTGTGCTTTCATTCAGGACCCGCAGTGGGATAAATCTCACTGGGCTTAGTTTGGCTGGCTGGCTAGGCCAAAGTATATATTAAGTGTATTGAATGCAGATTTGGGGAGTGTTTGTCGGCGAGCGTGCTAGGCAGGCTCAGCTAGCCTGAGCTCCGTAAACACCAGATATCGGACAGGGAGAGCACTGCCAAGGGAGCGGACATTTGAAAGTGCTTTGGCACTATGCTGACTGGTGTCGGAGCAGGGATAGTGCACATCAAATTCTGGCTGCCTAGTCGGACAGCTTCTCCGCCACCTGTTTGGCGATGGCTGCATACACCTTGGCACTGGCACTTTCCCGATTGTAAACAGAAACCGGGCGACCACTGTCAGAACCCTCACAGACAGCAATATCAATGGGCACCGAACCCAATACTTGAATACCCTTTTCCTGTGCTAGCTTGAGCGCCCCGTCGTGCCCAAAAATGTGCGACTCATGGTGGCAGTTGGGGCACACATAGACACTCATGTTTTGCACCAGACCAAGCACGCGCGTGCCAACCTTGTGATACATATCAATGCCACGAATAGCGTCCACCAAAGCCACATCCTGTGGCGTGGATACCACAACGGCACCATCCACTCGGACCTGCTGTGCGATGGTTAGCTGGACGTCTCCAGTGCCCGGCGGCAGATCAAGCACGAGATAGTCGAGACTTCGCCACTTGACTTCGAAAAGGAGCTGTTGAAGAGCCTTTTGAATCAGCAGGCCACGCCAGGCCAGGGCCTTGTTGGGGTCGATCAGAAAGCCCATGGACATGGCCTGAATGCCAAAGTTCTCCTTAGGCAGAAGTAGACTACCGTCCTCGCTCAGGCGAACCTCTCCGGAGTCCTTGAGATCGAGAAGCGTCGGCACGGATGGTCCAAAGAGGTCCACATCCAGAAGACCGACACTGTGACCCTCGTTAAAGAGCGAGAGCGCCAGATTGGCAGCCACGGTAGACTTGCCAACACCTCCCTTGGCCGAAGACACTGCAATAACTTTTGCGACATTGTCAATTGATCGCTGTTGCAAAGGACGCGCCTGCACAGGTCCGCGTCGCGGGATACCCTACGGTTAGTTTATTACTATTTACAGTGGGCGGTTGGAAGGTTTGTCAACCTCTTGACCCAGATGCTCAGACTTATTTGAAGTCCTCTATTCTTCAACTTACAATTGGATTCTCATGAAGACGAGCTCGCGCGGTAGAAAAGCTCCTAGCACCCATTTTTTTGATGAGCTTGACAACATTGGCCTGAGAAGTGTTCCACTGGCTCTCAACATCCTTTGGCAGGGCCTTCATGATTTGGCCAAACGAAGCCTTGGGATCCAGACCCGCCAACAGATCGGACAACTTGGCCTCAATCTCCGAGTCTGATGCAATGGGCACCAGCTGCTGTAGCTTTTCCAAAACAGCAATCTGAGCCTTTTCCTTGTCCACCAGATCCTGGCGCTTGGCTGCAGCGTACTCCTCAATTGTCTTGCCGCGTTTATTGATCATGGATGACACAAAGCTGTAGAACTTGAGGTCCGTGACAACGCTGTCGGCAGACTCAATATTGGCGTTTTTGATGCCGGCCATGACGGCGCGAATTGCATCCTTGGCGGGAGCATCGCCGGCCCGCATCGACGCTTTGAGAAGATTGCGCACCTCGGCCATCACTGGGGGCTCGCTGCTGTAGAAGCGTGCAAAGCGCTGAGGTCTGAGCGTGCAGAGCATGTTGTGATGGAGGGTTTTTGGGAGCCAATAAAGTGGTGATGATCGGGTCCAAATTTCAGACTTATTTTAATTCGGACAGAATCGGCTGGGAAGAGTCTGTGAAGCAGAGAAGCAGGATAAAGAAGCTGCTGGGAGTGTGTCTGCGACCCCTTGGTATCTTGATACGGTTGATCTGCTTTTAACTTGTAGCACATTGGAGAGGGTTCTTTTTTTTGGATCGGAATACGCCCTGAAAAATTCAGATCAGCCTTGGAGACCGTAGCCAGCCTCCTCATGTCAACAATATTTGCCTTGTCCACGGCCATTGGCAAGGCAGCTGTGTCTGTGGTTCGCATTTCTGGCCCCGAAGCATCCAGCATCCTCGCCAGTATAGCCAGCAAGCCGGTACCCGTCCGCTACACTGCTCTGCGAACTCTCAAACACGCTGGGGTCCCGCTAGATCGCGCCCTTGTTCTTCGATTCGCAGCCCCCAATTCCTACACCGGCGAAGACCTGGTTGAGCTCCATCTTCATGGAGGGCGAGCCACATCGCAGGCGGTCCTGGCTGCTCTGGCAGCATCTGGAGCGCGCTACGCTCAGCCCGGAGAGTTCACAAAGCGAGCATTCATCAACAAAAAGATGGATCTCACCCAGGCCGAGGGGATCCACGACATTATAGAGGCTGAGACAGAGTCACAGAGGGTGGCGGCGTACCAGTCTGCCACAGGTTTTGCCAGCGCTCTCTACTCGTCGTGGAAAGACCAACTGCTTGATATCTCGTCGCGATTGACAGCTCTTGTCGATTTTGCTGCTGACTCTGACATTGATGGTGCGGACACTTTGCTGGACGAGACCGCAGCCGATGTCAAGCGCCTTAAATCACAGGTTGAAGACCACTTGCGCGCTGTGCGCGCCATCGAGCTGGGGCGTGCAGGAGTTCGGCTCAACATTATGGGACCGCCAAATGCTGGAAAATCCTCCCTTCTCAACCAGATTGTAGATCGTGAAGCCGCTATTGTCTCGGACGAGCCTGGAACCACTCGAGATATTTTGGAGCTGAGTGTAGACGTTGGCGGGTTCAAGGTGGTGCTGGCCGACACAGCTGGTTTGCGACACACTGAATCAAAAGTGGAAGGCGAGGGAATTAGAAGGGCACGTCGTAACTTTCTCAACTCAGACCTGCTTGTCGTCGTTCTTGCTGCCGATGCCATATCACCGTCTTTGATTGCAGACATGAACCAAGAACTAGAAGACTTGCGCGACAAAAAAATAATTCTGGCTATCAACAAAATGGACTTGGCGCCCCCAGATTTAGATATTGCCCAGATTGCTGGCCAGCTTGGAATATCTACGGTCGTTAGCCTGTCTTGCATAAATGGAAACGGCATTGAAGAACTAACAAGAGAGATTTCAGCGGTCTGTCAATCCATCGTGTGGAACCACGACCAGCCTGTTGCAGTATCGGCGCGCACTCGTGACATGCTCGAGCGTGAAGTCCTCAGAGGTCTTGATCTTTTTCTACAAGCTACAGAGGCTAAAGAAGAGGATGCCATTGTAATTGGCAATGCCAACCTACAGGCTGCTATTTATGGTATCGGTGAAATCACAGGAGAGTCTGTTGGCGTTGAAGAGATTCTTGGCCGTGTTTTTTCCAAATTTTGCATTGGCAAGTAAGTTATGCTTTTCTTGTTGACTCACGCTCAAGATACTCAGCAAACAGACCCATGAAACCTCCCGAGGAGCCTTCAATGTTGGCCGAGCTGCTGGAGCGCGAAATTTCGGTAGAGGTCTTAGGCAAAGCTGCAGCGCCATTGATTGATCTTGTGAGTCCAGCTTGTGCCTTCTGCTCTTCATCCCACTCAAGTAGATTAGATATCAGCTGCAGCACCTCAAACTTTTTGGCGTCGCCGCGCGGAATAGTGACAAATGAGATTATCATATTGGTGATGAGTTGCTTGTCAATGCTGTCACCTTCCGAACCCTTTTTGATCATCTTGAGCGCTTTTGTGAGATGCTCATTGAGAATGACGGCCTCATGGCGTAGTTTACCAACAAGAAGAGTCTTTTCTTTCACCTCTTTTTCAAGATTGACCAGACGCGCGGAGTCCTGTTCCAGGGCGGAAATTTTCTTGTCTTTGGTTTCGGAAGATTTTTTGGCATCAAGTAATTCCTGCGTCTTCTCTTCCAGGGCAGCCTTGTTAGAGGCGATCAGTTGTTCCATGCTTGTATTGAGACGGGCGGACTCGGCCTGCGACTTGGTCAGTTGCTCGCGCAAAGCGTCTCGTTCTTTTCTGTATATTTCGGCATATTCCGCTTGCGATTTGATTTGCTCGTCGCTATCGGCGATTTTGGAAGTGAGGGCGGAGTTCCTTGACTTCTCTTCGGACACCGCGGCTTCAAGGTCCGAGACGGTCTGTTGCACCCGATCAATTGATTCAAGAAGCGACTTTTTGTCCGCAAAAAGCCTCTCCTTCTCGGCCGTCCAGCTTCGATAATGGTCCTGAAAATCGTCGCGTGTCTGTTTTTCGGATTGCTTAGACCGGGAAAGTTCTTCAGAAAGCTCCACGACCTCTTTTTTGAGAACATTTACCGAATTTGTGAGCGTCTCATTGCTTTGATTGAGCTCTGCGATTTGCAGCCTAGCCTTTTCGAGTTCCTCGGCGTCGGCTTTGAAGCGCTCCGACAATGTTGTTTTGATATGGCCTACACGTTCCAGAAGCGATTTGTGCTGGGCCTCAGCCTTCTCGCGTGATGTCTCCGAGGCGACAAGCTTTTTAGTTATGTCTTGCAGCTCAGACTGCTTGGATTCAAGGTCTGCTAACAGCTGGCGTTTTTGGTCCTCGAGCGTCACTAGAGCGTACGATTTTGACGTGTCTTCCGCAGAATCTTTCAAACGGGTATTTTCAAGCTCCAGAAGCTTTACTTTTTCCAGAAGGTCTTGTACTTGGCTGTCATTGCTTGGTGTTTCTTGCAGAGACTCTTCATCGAGCACATCTTCGGCTTCAGGAATCTTAGTATCAGGACTCTCTGTATGCTTTTCAGAATTATTACCCTTTAAAGAACCGTTGGGCTCTTTTACTCTTGATTTGCCCTTGGCCATGTGTGTATTTGGGCTCGCTGTTGGGCTCGACTCGCCGTAGGTGGTGCTGGAAGATCAGATCGTGAGCTGGCGCGGTGGGATCATGGGGGAGTTGGGGGGGAAGTTCTTTGGGGAAGGGCTAGAGGGAGAGGCTGTGAGGGGTAGATGATAAGAGTGAGGGAGATTTTGGTCGACACTGGATGGGAGACATAGGATGAGAATTATTTACAAGTTGTAGCTAGGTACGATATTGAAAGCAACAGAGATTTGAGCTGTCCATTAACCCCGCCATCTGATGGCGCTGCATACTGGGGATTCCCAAGTAGAGTCTCAGAGCGACTGCCAAGTATTGGTAGAAAAATGAAAGCAAAGGGCAGTTGGCCGCGATGATGACAAGATATTCGAAAGAAAGGTCAAATCCTTAATGCTCTGGAGCATTCAACTGTCTCTGTCCCTACCCCAACCCTCCGCGGGACTTTTCCTACTGCCTTTCCCACCAGGAATATTTAGGACTGACCCCTCTGGGAGTCTCCTACCACGTCCATCAACGCGTTTTCCTGACGGTCAGATCGCGCTCTTCTCATCCTCAATGTCGAGTTCCAAGCGTAGAATAGGTAAGTTTTGCAATTGCCCTTGGAACCAATCCTCTGTCTAACCAAGAATTCGACTCAGATGACGATTTTGAAATCGTGACCAAGAAGCCAGCTCCTTCCTCGAAACCTGCATCCTCCTCCTCGGCCAGTGCCATGGACCTTCTCTCTACTATTCCAGAAATCGATGTCGATACTGTAGTGGCCGGTTCTGGTACCTACAGTTCGTTACTAAAACGACAGGATGCGGTGGAAAGCTCTTCCTCTTTACCATCCTGTGCCCCAGACTGCCTTTCCGGCATCAAGCTTGTCTTTACGGGCGTCATGAGCAAGGTGACTAGAGAAGATGCCAGTCAGTATGTCAAGGATCACGGAGGAAAGGTCGTTCCGACATTGAGCAAGGCAACTACCGTCGTTGTCCTCGGCAAAGATGCAGGTCCTAAAAAGTTGGAAACTATCAAGAAATTGAAGCTCAAGGCAATCGATGAGACAGGGTTTCTGGACTGGCTTGCACTGTTAGGGGATGGTTACTCTGAACCAGCTCCCGAAGTCTTAAGTGCAGCTCCAATCAAAAAGGAAACCTCTGGTCCAGCACCATCCAAACAAGCCCCCACTCCATCCTCCAAAGCTGCCTCTTCTGCCTCGAAACCGGCTTCGGCACCCGTATCATCCAAAGCCCTGTCAGCCGCTGAGGTTCTTGCTGGTATCCCTGACGCCGTACTTCCCGAGACTGACCCTGACGCCCCAAAGCTCAACTTTTTTCAACTCAAGGCAAAGCAGAACCAGGCTGCCGCCCCCAGTGGCAATGTAGATGTTCCCGAGGCACAACCCAACTGTCTAGCTGGAATTCGTTTTGTATTCACAGGTGTCTTACCAAATCTTGATCGCAATGACGCCAAACGCTTGGCTGAAAAATACGGTGGAAAGGTGGCTGGTTCCATATCTAAAAGCACCACTTGTGTAGTGCTTGGTGCTGATGCGGGTCCCAAGAAAATCACGCAAATCAAGGACTGGAAAATCAAATGCATTGATGAAGAAGGCTTTCTTGAGCTGCTGCGGCGAATGCCAGCGGATGGCGGCTCTGGCGACGCTGCAAAGAAGGCTGTTGAGAAGCAAAAAGCCGAAGAGGAAAAGGCTGTCGCAGAAGCCCGGAAAATGGACGAAGAAGCGAGGCTAGAGGAAAAGCGCAAAGGTAAACAGGCGGTTGGAAAGCCGGTTCCATCTGATCTCAATGAACGTCTGTGGACTGACAAGTATGCACCAACCTCTCTGAGCCAGATATGTGGCAACAAAGCGCCAGTCGAGCGCCTCAATAGGTGGTTGCAGAATTGGAAGCGCAACCTCAATTCGGACTTCAAACTCCCTGGTGCTGACGGTTCCGGAGTATTCAGAGCGGCGATTATCCATGGTCCTCCTGGCATAGGTAAGACAACCACTGCCCACTTGCTGGCCAAGCTCAATGGTTATGATGCAATAGAGATGAATGCCTCTGACACTCGCTCAAAATCATTGTTGTCACAGAGTGCTGGCAAAGCACTTGACTCGGCTTCTGTCTTGTTTGATCACCAAAAACCGGACTCAAAGGGTCGTCTCCTCATCATGGATGAGGTGGACGGAATGTCCGGTGGTGATCGAGGTGGTGTGGGTGAGATGGCTGCTTTTTGTCGCAAGACAAGAATTCCCATTATTCTTATCTGTAATGAGCGCAAAATTCCCAAGATGCGTCCATTTGATCGGGTCACATACGATGTGCCGTTCCGTAAACCTGATGTGAATCAGATCCGTTCGCGCATCATGACAATTGCGGCGCGCGAGAAACTGCAGATTTCAGGAACCGTAATTGATCAGCTGGTGACCTCTGCTCAGAGTGATATCCGCCAAGTTATCAATTTGCTGTCTACGTACTCTCGTACCAGCAAGTCGATGGATTTCGAGCAGTCGAAGGAAACTGGAAAGCAATGGCAGAAGGCGTCTTCATCTCTCAAACCTTGGGATATTATCAGCCGTTTGCTAGGTCCGCAGCAAAATCGTCCTAGTTTGAACGATAAGATTGAGCTCTACTTTATGGATCACGACATGACCCCGTTAATGGTACAAGAGAACTATTTACAGACTGCTCCTAGTGGTGGAGGAAATCACCTTGACAGGGTAGTCAAGGCTGCGGAGTCAATTTCAGATGGTGATATGGTGGACGCTCTTATTCATGGATCCCAACAACAATGGTCTTTGATGCCGCTGCATGGCGTTTTGTCGTCGGTCAGTCCCGCTTTTCATGTGCAAGGCGCCATTACTGGCGCCATCAACTTCACATCATATCTTGGAAATTTGTCAAAGGGTAATAAGTACTGGAGACTGCTTCAAGAAATGGCGTCGCATATGCGTTTGTCCATGACGGGAACTAAATCCGATGTTAGATACTACTACGTTCCAGTGATGGCCAAGCTGCTTTTACAACCACTTGAAAAAAAAGGTGGAGATGGCGTGGAAGATGTTATCAGTCTGATGGATTCCTACTATCTTACTAGGGAGGACTGGGACACCGTGATGGAGCTCATTGTTGACAATTCCGTGGATCCCAAGACGCTGCCGACAGTGGTCAAGTCGGCATTTACGCGCAAGTATAATGCACAGTCACATCCTGTACCCTTCATGAAGACCAACGCTGCAATGGACTTCAAGGTCAAGAAGGAGGTGCCTGATATTGAGGATGTGTTTGAGGATGAGGACGTTGGAGATGAGGAGGAGTCCAGCAAGAAGGAGGAGGTGGAGGATATCACCAAGGACAAGTTGATTTCTGCCACCAAGAAGAAGAAGGCCCCAGCTAAGAAAGCAGCAGCCTCGAAGAAGGGCAAAGCTGCTGCCAAATAGGCATGTTTATAAGTATTTTATTTTTTAATGCGACGCAACTTGACTGTCAGCTCCGTAGACCATTCATCAATCTCGCGAACAAGCTCTTCAAGATCTGAGACCTTTACTTCCAGTTCATCGATATCGGCCACACAGCGCCCAATATCGATTTTCATGCTGGCGATAAAGTCTTCGTCATTGACGAGGCCCTGAGCTGTTTCGGCTAGGGAACGGTACTTTTCAAAGGCATTGATGTTGACACGCTGCAGAACATCAATATCGCCAACAGTACAGTCTCTATCTGCAGTTATGAGCTGCTGAAAGGCCTTTACGTTGGCGGCGAATGACATTTTAAAGGAGTTCCTGCCAGTGTTTTGATTTCACTGGGCTATCACGATTTCGGGGCAGTTCGGCTGGGGGATGGTGGGGCTGTGCCCCACAGCAAGTCATCGGGCGGCGCAGGAGCGCGACACCTAGCCGGGGAAACGGAATATGAAAGTGACGGTCTAGTGAGCTGGCTCGAGATAAGAAGGCAATTCAAAACTATCCGAATCGTACGGCCGCCATATTCCACCAGCCTCGGGTACCATCGGAACTAGATCACTTATCTCACAGTATTGATCTTCTATCTAACCGTCATCTGAAAAAGACATATAATCGTACATATGCTGGCTATGTGTCATTAATTCATTCCACTACATATACACGCCAATCAGTGAAAGAGGGAAATATAATAATTTTTTGATGAGATCGAAATGCAATGACATTTAGAACTGGAGGGCCTGGCCCTTCTGCTTCTTGTCACCACCAAGCTCAAAGTGCTTGCATCTCTTGAGGGCCATCTGGACCTTGGTCTTGCAGACAACGCACTCCATACGCAGAACCACCTTCTTAGTGGTCTTGGCCTTCTTGTGGAAAATCTGCTTGGTTTGACCACCGTAACCTCTCTGCTTACGGTCGTATCTTCTCTTGCCCTGGGCGTAAAGAGAAGCCTTGCCGGCCTTGTACTGAGAAACCTTGTGCTGGGTGTGCTTACGGCACTCCTTGCCCTTGCAGAAAGTTCTTCTGGTCTTTGGAATATTAACCATTGTTGTGTTCTGTCGCTGGCTGTAGGATTGTGGATTGAGTGGTCTGTAGGTTGGGCATTCTTAGGGTTTGGCAATGCACACCAGTCACATCGGGTACGGTAGGTAACCTGTGCATGCATGTGAGTTTTGGGAGCTGGGCTCTGAGGTGGGGCAGCGATGAGGAGGTGGGGCAGCAGTTGGGAGGCAGTCCACGAAGCGATAGGCAGCGAGAGTTGGCCGGAGTAGGGGACCAACAGAGCCTCTTCCAGTAAACGGGCGAGAGTCAGAGCAGATCGTTGAATGTGAGTTTATTAATGATCAACTATGCAAATATAATCAGGTATTCTAGATGCCTGGGATGAGCAGTTGCCTGGCGCATTAAGAACGCTGGGCCTTACGTTTGACGGAGATATTCCAAGTCCAGTGAGCGAGAGCAGCGAGGGACAGAGCAGTGCTCGACCGAAGACTGACATTATGCCCAGCTAATTAGTTCGCTCCCATGGGCCACGCTAGAGCCCCGGGAGCCCACTTCTCTGTCCATTATTCCAGAGCTCTGTCCATTCATTCTAAAAGCGACGTCCGTAAAGCGCGCTCCATATCAATCGCAGCCTGCACGTGGCGCGAAGACGCTCCCACTGAAGGTTTCGCGGCAGGGGTCGCCGGCGACGCCTGCTCGCTCGCCTTGACGCTCTTGGCAGCCATGTCTTCCGTAATCATGGGCGAGTCATTCACATAAGAATAACCCTCCGACGGAGAAAAGGTGGGGAGCTGAACAGCCTCTGTCAGCGCCTTGGTCAGCGAAAGAGAGGTGGACAACATGCGCGAGCGAATTATAGAATAAATGTCTGGCGCCATAAAGACGTTTTCCCCCGCAACAAAGTAGACAGCCAGCAGCTGCGTCTCATCCTTTGAGTAGCGACGCTGCTTGCGAATGACCCAAAGCTCGGGCTCCTTGGCATATGCTAAAATGAACTCAATGCCAACCATTTTCTGCAGCCTTTCGTGCAGGTCTGCGACGTTCATTTCAGAGAATTGCGACTGCATTTGCAGCGCCGAGTTGTTGGAGGCTCGGTCAAAGAACGGCGACTGAGCAAAGTACTCAATGACATTGGTAGATCGAAGTCCTCCATGAGCCTGGATCCATTCGTGTGAACGCCATTGCACTTCTTCGAGCGAGGACACCGCTGCCATTTGGAGGTCCTTGGCTGAGTGTGAGTTTTCCCGAGCCAGGAACGCCCCCACCATTTTCCATAACACAGCCGTGCCATCACGATGAGAACGCGCATTCGCGTTCCATTTCAAAATCTCTACTGCTGAGCAAAGCTGGATATGATCTGATGCCTTCAAATACTCATGGGGATTCACAGGCCTGGATACCCCTTTTTGGAGAAGTCCAGGCACTGGCCACGCCCAAATTCCGGCTTGATATTGAGATCGGCGACGGGATCGATGAATCCGACGAACCGCTAGAGATTGACGAATCACGCTTCCCACTGCTTGCGAGAATCGAGCGAGGAGATGAACCGGCGCCCAGCCTTCAAAATGACATACCTTCAGCAGAGAAGGTGGCTCACAAGCGGCAGAAAGTGGAGCACACCGAGGACACTATTGTCGTTGAGAAACGTCTACTGGATAGGGATGCGGAGAATGAAGCTGAATTTGAGATGGACCCCTCGTTAACGTTATCGTCCAATGCCACAAAACCGCATAAAACAGTTGACGAGCTCCAATCTCAATACAATTCGCAGCTTCAGCTCGTGCTGACAGACCCCACGCTGGAAAAGTTGGATAAGCTGCGGGAAATCGCCTCAGAGTCGATAAAATGTCGCGAAAAAATTGAATTCAATGCATCCAAGGTGGTTGGTTTTATTGATTCCATTATTTCAACTCATGGCCTTCCGCTGGCGGGGTGCGCTCTCCCTCTCCTCTCCATCTACCTCCAATCCGAAGAGATTTCAGACTCCTATGCTCTCTTATTGGCCATATTTGATCTTCTCGATATATGCTCCAATAACTTAGGGGAGTGTTTATCGAACGGAGAACTGGCATCCGTTGTGGCGACTACTCTCGACACTGTCGCGGATTACTATACCGAGCATACCATTCCCCAACTGGCACGCCATCTAGGAGTGCTGTGCCTGCGGATCGCCATGTTTGACGGGACACAGATCAGTTCCATCTCTGCCTCCGCCTTCTACAAAAGACTGGCTACCCGGGCTATCACCCATGTTGCATCCCTTTTTCAAAACTATCCATCCGTGAGAGCAATCCTAAGCGAGGAGCTTCTAGAGCTTTTGCACTCTGGGGTTTATCCTCAGCTAGAGATAAAATTTGCTAGTCTTCCTTCCACCAGCATATCCACGATTACTCTTCTCGTCTGCATGTTGATCCCTCTTTCACTATCCAAAAGCCCCCACGAGGAATGGGGAGTCGAGCTCATGAAAAAGCTCATTCAAGCTTCACTATCCCCCAAGGTCAGCAATACTCCAGGCAGTGCTGTCCTAGATCTTATTGTGAAGGATCTTACGAGCTCAGGAGATTTCTGTCTCACCCCTTTTCTTATCGGCGAAGATGTGATCATTTCACTGCTGGCAGAGGAACTGACCTTGCTCTTCAACGACAGAGAGAGTGCCTTGAACTTTCGCCAAGTCAAGACGGTGATTGCATTGCTGACCAAACTCGCTGAATTTATGCAGCACTGGGGCCAACAAGACACCCAACTTTATGAACCTGGCCATTCTCTTTCTGATATTGCCAACTGCATGTTATCCCTTCCAAAGAACAGGTTTTCGGCTGTTTCTATTCAAGTGTCAAGTTCTTTCTTGAAAAGCATAGAATTTCAAGTCTCCACACCGCTCCGCACCACGTCGTTCGACCAAGTTCAACAGGCTTACACCAATATCCTTCGAAGGAACAAATTCTCAACGCGAATTTACAAAATGATTGTCGATAATCTTAAAGCTTCTCTTTTATCATCTTCAGACACCTACAAGTCAACCAGTCTTATCTCTTCCGTTCTGCACAGTTTCATTACCTTGGCGACTATTGACCGTGGAGAATTTATCAATGAAGAGTTCAAGACTAGAGTGGCATCAATTTTAAAGCAAGGAGGATCAAACTCCATATCTGCTTGGATTTTGCTCTCCAAAATGGATCAGGGTGACGATGTGGATCAGAGCTCACTTCAGCTGATGCAACTTAAATGGGGTACGGTCACTATTAAGCGAAAGGCACTACTTTCTGTGGTCGATACTTTTCACTTAGCTGATGTTCATCAGAAGCAAAGCGTGTTTCAGCAAGTTCTGGCTATGCAAGAAGAAGAGAGAGTTTCAAGAAACGCACTCACAGCTGAAAAGTCGCTATGGTGTATATTGCTTTGTCTTCCCGATGGACTGAACGCGACAGATGTCATAAGGAGAGCCGAGAGAAGCAGAGAGACCGCTGCTGTCCTTTGCGCTACTGATGTTCATCTGATCAGAAAGTCTCTTCTGGTACACATGAAGAACGAGTCATTTCAACATAAAATTCGTTCCTATATTAGACTGCAACTAGCAGGCTTGATCTACACGACGACAGATGTGCTTTCAATTTTGAAATCTGTCAAAATCATTCTGGATTCTACCGTGAATTGCTCCGAGATTCTGGACTATGATTTGACCCTGAGATTGTTCAACAGACTGATGACTACTCCAGATCCAAATGAGCAAGAGGTAACGAAGATGTTTTTGAGAATCATGGTTAAATTCATGGAGTCCTATCACCTGTCCGAAGCCGCATTGTCGTCACTGAGAAGGAAAATCAAGACAGCTCTTTTCAAGAACCTCTCAATCTCGACAGCTTGCATCCCTGATGCTGTAAATTGTCTTGTTTTGACCAACACAAATACAGAAGATGTAGCTCTTCTCAAATCTCAAATGGATACTTGCAAGCCCGGTGTCATGAAATTGTATATGATTCTCTTATACGGCAACTACCTCCGAGCAATCAGCACATATGGAGGACTTGATATATCACATTCTGGGATCAAAGAAGAGCTAGTCAATCTATGGAAAGAGTCTGAAGGAGACTCGTCTCTCAGGCAAACCGTGGTTCACACTTACTTCAACATTTGGCAAGCAGACCCTGGAGTTTCTGACCTCGACGACAAGTCGGATTTATTGTCAATAATTTTTTCTGGCGATCATGAAGAGCTTGCTACAATTGCATTGACGTATTTGATAGAATTCTTCGACGATATTCAGCTTCGGGAGGATATTGGCGATGATCGCCGGTATACAACGCGCAGCCTTAATCTGGCCCAGAACTGTGTGATTGCAATTGTCGACAACGTATGCCAGCTATCTCTTTCTCCTAACCTCCGGACTAGCACAGTGGCATCTAAGTTTTTATGGACACTAGCTCGGACTGGTGAATTGTCAACCAGTGAGCTATTGAATGCAGCTGTCAAATTGGCTTACTGCCCACACCACGAAGCGCACGAATATGGCCGCAAGATTTTAGCCAATGCTCTAGCCATAGGAGTGCCGGTGAAAGAATTGGGACTAGACTATGGGCTTAGTAAAGCCATGATGTCTCTGCAAGGATTTGACGTCGATCAAAAATTGACGGTTATGATGCGTCGGAATTTGCTGCTGTTGATTTACTCTAGTCTGCAAGGTTCAGGCTCGCTTGCAGAACGGAGAGTACTCTTTTCGAGTATTTTCAAGAACTTCCCATCTCGAGCATCTGGGCAGAACAATGCTCTTTACGTTTTCATCGTGTGCCGAGAGCTTCGAGAGCTTCCATTTGAAAGTGCTGAGGAAGAAGAGTATTTGAAGACTAGCGTTGGTAAGGCTATTGAAAATTTGACGGCGTTCACCGCCCGTAGACGGGGTCGAAAATTAGACAAAAACTTGGAGGTTGCTCTAAAACTTCTCCAGAATTTTGCTGAGTGGTTGCGAGACACTGCCCGCGCTCAGCCTCTAACACAACTGGTGGACGATGGCTCTGAATTATCGGAAGCAGTCCTACACTCCGTTTAGCAGTAATAATGTTCATCCATAGCATTAAAAGTACATGAAGAAATCAAACACGATTATCTATACCTATTTTGCAAATTTTGTGGCTGTCATTTTATATTTTCCCTCCCTCATCCATCACGAACCTTGGTGATTTTCAGCAGGGAATAATAATCTCGGGAAGAGAAGAAACTCTCACGACAACAAAACACACTGCACATGGGGGAGGCGAAGATACCAGAGAGCGAGCATTTCAAACTTCAACAGTTTGTTGAAGTTGATTACCTTCCATATTCGATCGCAAACTGGCGATCGAATCAAAGCGGACTCGAGGTGACTCTTCTCAAGAGAGACTCTCCTCTGGTCAGTGGATACTTCACCGTCATCACCGAAAATTCAGATGACAGCGGAGCTGCCCACTCGCTGGAACATTTGGTATTCATGGGCTCAAAAAATTACCCGAGAAACGGCTACCTGGAGAAGCTCAGTACAAGTCTCATGACAAGCCTGAATGCTTGGACGGACACGGATTCTACAGTCTATACCATGGAATCGGCCGGCTGGCAAGCCTTCAAAACGCTTATGCCAGTGTATCTTGATCATATCTTCTTTCCCGTAATCACCGAAGATACCTTTATGACTGAGGTTTACCACGTGAATGGCGACGGAGAGGAAAAGGGCGTTTTGTTTAGCGAAATGGAAGGCAGAGAGAACACGCCTTCTGATCTGTCTGACATAAGTATGAGACGAGAAGCTTTCAAGTCTGGACATTCAGGCTACCAGTACAGTGAAGGTGGTATCATGGAGGCCATCAGAAACTCGACCGTTGACGATGCCAGAGCGTTCCACGTCAAGTTTTATCGCCCCAACAACGTGAATCTCATATTGGTTGGAAACGTAGATGCTGCGGAGCTTCTACAAGTTCTGGAAAAGATTGATAAGGAACTAGCATCCCTGCCTCAAAGACCAGGTCCATCTCCTTTCACTGCCCCCCTTCCACCGCTCCAATCGTCTAGGATTGTGACGGAGTTTCCAGAAACAGACGAGTCCTATGGAGAGTTTATGCTTACATTTCGGGGCCCAGATCAGACCGATGTGCTCAATCATGCGGCAATGGAGGTTCTAATGTGCTATCTTACGACTGAGGGTGCTGGAAAGCTCTACAAGAGCATGGTTGATGACGAAGGTCTGGCAACGGATGTGGATTCAGGCACATATTACTTCAAGGAGTCTCTATTCAACCTATACTTTTCAGGTACTCCAGCAGATCGTGTAGAGGAGGCCGAACGCCGTGCCCTAGAACTCATCAAGCAGGAGGCCGCCAACATCGACATGGGCTACATGAAAGATTGTGTTCTCAGGCTAAGAGATCAGTACTTGTCTGAGGCAGAAACAGACGTGGACTTTTTTGTGAACCCAATGGTAAAAGGCTTTGTCAACTGGCCGGAGCAAGGTGCTGGTTACCTTCCCACCTGGCTCAAGTCTCTGCAGCACTTCAATGAACTTGAAGCCAAGGGTGTGGACTTTTGGAAACATCTTATGGAGAGCACAATGGCGGAAAGCGCCTGCATTTCTTCGTTGATGAAACCCTCTTCAAGTCTTTTCCAGAAACTTTCTAAAGAGACCGAAGAAAGAGTTGAAAACATGAAGCAAAAGTTCGGTGAAGATGGCCTCAAGAGGCTTGAAGAAAGACTGAAAAAAGCTCATTCTGCGAACAAAAAGCCTTTTAATGAGGAAGATTTCAGCGAGTTTGCTCTACCAGACCCTTCTGAAGTGAATTTTCGTGACTGTCCTCGATTTATTTTCACGGCAGAGGCTGATACCCATAAGCCTACTCTGCCTAAGGAAGAGCTTGATGCTTTGCCTGATGCTCCATTCATTCATTTTGGTCATTTCGAGAGCCATTTTGTTTCTGTTAAGCTCTTTGTTTCTTCCAGGGAAGTCGATGAGTTTTATCTTCCTCTTCTCAGACTGATATTCTCTAATATTTTCAACTTTTCTGTTGCAATTGACGACCAAATTCTGTCGGTCGAGGAAACTGCGGTGAGGTTGGGCCAGGATGTGACTGACACTGATGCCTCTCCATCTACAAGGTTTAGTGATTTATTAGTTCTATCTGTGAAGGCCACAGTACAAAACTACCAGAAAGCAGTTACATGGCTGGACCGAATTGCCAACAATGTTGTGATCACCAAAGAAAGGCTTATCACCCTTTTAGAGCAGGAACTTGCGTCATTTGCAGAGCAAAAGAGATCGGCTGACACAATATTGGAGGCAGTCACTGCAAAGAACTTTTTCACCAAGCGTCACTTTGGCCGCATCAACAATGATATTCTCACTCTTGAGGAGTCGTTTGAAGCGATGTTAGACCTTGCCGAGGAAGATTTTGACAAGATTCATCAGGCTTTCAAGACCATGTGGTCACAGTTGTTCAAGCCCGAGAATATCAGAGCATATGTTGGTGGCGATTTCTACAAAATCCACCACCCCATCAGCACGTGGAAGGCTTTTCCGCAGTGTTCCGCAACAAGGAATCTCGTTCCAGTGCCGCGAAATTTGGATGTTTTGTCCGCGACCGGCCGTAAACTTGGTGGGGAAGCTTGGCTGGCGTCCATGTCTGGTACGGAATCCTCTGTTGTTCAAGTCAAGTCAACTTGCAAAGTAGATTATGAACATGACGATTTTGCAGCAATCTCACTCGTCGGAACCTGCTTCACAAACGAAGGACCACTTTTTGAAGCCATACGAGGCAGCGGATTTGCGTATGGCGCTTACCTCTACGAGGATCCTGAAAGTAGGTGTGTTGTACTGGACTTTCATCGAGCAACAGACCCTGAAAGTGCATACAAAACCGCCAAAAAACTAATTTCGGATTATGCCGAGGGACTCGAGACTTTCGGTGAGAGAGCTATTCGAGCCGGGTGCTTGTCATTGGTACAGTCATTTGCTCAAGCCGAAGATTCTGCACCTCGAGCAGCTCTTACAAGTTTTATCAACATCGAGCTGAAGGGTGTTGGTGAGAATTTCCGCAATAACCTCATCAAGAGAATGAATGAAGTCGATGCTGCAACGATAAAACGTGTGGTCAAAACCTACTTTCTGCCGCTGTTTAATGTTGAAAGCAGCGTTATCGTGGCTGCAGGACATCCTTCAAAGCTAGAGGGCTTGGAGAATTATGCTCGAGATGCCGGCTTCATTGTAAATACGTTGAGCATAGCTGAGGATGATGACGAGGAGGATGACTCCGAGCAGGACGATAGTGCTAGCGATGCTAGCTGGGAGACTCTCGACAGCGATCAGGAGTAACTACAAAGCTTGAGATCTTCTGCTGCAAAATAGAATTATAGAATGCATTAAAAGCCTCCCCATTTATCCATGTTTGACAGCAGATCTCTACCTCTCCTTGCCTCTCGGGGTCAACCCCAAACTTTGCCGTTTTGGGACAGGTATATTAGAATCGCCAAAATTGAACAAAATTCAACCACAGACTTAATACCTTATGGGCGCAATTGGGCTGAGCTATGACAGCCTCTCTAGACTGAAGCCCAGTAAGAGGTTTCGGGTACAGGAAAAATCGAACCAAGACGCCATTATCTCGGCCCTAGACTTTGATTCAACTGGGACCCATTGCATAGCATCCTGCTCGGACGATACAATGCGGTTACTGGATTGCCGAACGGGCAAGCTCGACAAGTCAATTCAGTCCAAAAAATACGGGTGTCACTTGGCCCGGTTTTCACGGGATCCAAACAATTGTGTTTATGCCTCGACAATGCAAAACGACATTATTAGATTGTTATCCCTGAACGACAACAAGTTTATCAGATATTTTGTAGGGCACAAGGCCGAGGTTGTCAGTCTTGAAATGTCCCCAATTAATGATACCTTTGTCTCGGCCTCCCGAGACAGCACTGTCCGTCTCTGGGATGCACGCTCTAGTAATTGCCAGGGCGTCATTACCACCCAGGGCCATACTGTGGTCACTATTGATTCTACGGGCCTTGTGCTTGCTATTGGATCGCAGCGAGAGAAGAAAGTCGAACTGCATGACATACGCATGATAGATCGAGCACCATTTGCTTCTACAACACTTCAGAATTACGATGAGTGGCTGGGTTTGGAGTTTGCCAACAATTCTGAAACATTTCTATTGTCCACCTCCAACACACATTGCATTCTGGATGCCACAGACTGTAGGCTGATTTCTGAGCTGCGCGGTCATGGGACGCCAGCAAAAGCATACTCCCCCGCGGGCTACTCAGTTGACGGCAAATACGTTTTTGCTGGTGGAGAAACGGGACTCTACATGTACGATGTTTCTCCGTCATCTCTCAAGAATGAATCCTCTCCCATCCACAAATTTGACTCGACTTTTCCAATCTCTACTGTAAAGTTTAACCCAAAACTCTTTATGCTAGCAACAGCATCAAGCGAGCTCGAGTTTTGGACAACCAGCGCTATTAGCTAACGACCATCTCCGGGTAATATATATCTGCATTGTCCTCCACCCAGCTAATCCAATGTTTGAGAAAATCAGAACCCCGGCCAACTCTCATATCCCCAATAATGCACAGCTGGCGTCTTGGGCGCGTAATGGCGACATTGAGGCGTCGCTCTTCCGACAAAAATCCAACGTCCATTTTGTCGTTGCTTCTGACCAGCGACATGACAATCACCTCTTTTTCTCGTCCCTGGAAGCCGTCAACAGAAGAAATTTCCAGTCCCTGTTCTCTCCATGGTGCAAGCAGTTCTTTGAGTAAACGAACTTGAGCGTTGTACGGTGCAATGATCCCGATATCACTTGGCTGCACACCAGCACCCAAGATCTTTTCGGTGACGTAAGTAACTAGCAGACGTGCCTCATACTCGTTGTATTTTGAAAAGTCGGAAGTCTGCTCTGCGTAGTCATCGTTCTGTGTGTCAACCCAGAGCACCTGTATATCAGTTTCCATGTTAGGCGTTACGCCTTCAAGGTCGCTTAGAATACGATCTTTTACTGCTTTTGCGGCAACCAGTTTGTTGTCGTAAAAATACTGTGATGGAAATGCCATAATAGTCGTGTTCATCCGATACTGTGTGTTGAGCAGTTTTGTATATTGGCCTTTAAATCTTTTGTGTAAGCGATCAAATAGTGTAGTCTCAAGAAACACGCGGTTGTTGTCTGATTTTACCACAGGAGGAAGCTGGTGTCTATCACCAGCAATTATGAGCCTTTTGGCTGGAAAGGTACCCACTGGGATCCAGCACTGCGCCTCTAGTGCTTGTGATACTTCATCGATAATAATGGTGTCAAATAGATCCTTGTTTGGAAGCGAGTTTCTAGCAGCAATCATATCGTAAGATCCGGCACCGTGAAGGGTTGACACTACCACACCGCTGCCCTTGATGATCTGAGTAACCAGCTCCCGCTCTCGCTTCCTGTAGTCTTTACGCAAAATCTTAACTGTGGAGTAGATTTCTTTCTTTTGGGCTCTTGACCTTGTTTTCTTGATTTTCTTGAGCTCACTGTCAATTTCGTTACGAATATCACGCACAATTTCTGCCGAATCACAAGTTCGAGATACAATATCCAAGGAGTGTAAAAGATTTGACTCCAACAGGCGCGCAGGATGACCGATTCTGATGAGCTTATTTCCTCGGATGCTCGAATGGAGGCGTTCTAGCAGATTATCAACAGAAATGTTGGATGGCCCACAAACCAGCACTCGTTCACCAGCCCCCACCAACTGTCTAATAAGCTCGACCAACGTATATGTCTTACCAGTACCAGGTGGCCCGTGAATAATGGAAAAAGAAGATTTCAAGGAAAACTTCACAGCCTCCCTTTGGGACTCGTTGAGCGTCTCATCCAAGAACGCCACGTCATTATTCCAGAGATCGCCTGAAATAACACCACCTTCCCTACCAAGTAACTCACGCTGGAGCTTGGTCAGTTCTCCGGCGTCTGCTTGAGATTCAAGGTGCGTCATGGAGTCAATCATACGCTTGTATGTAGAGGAGTTTGCAAGCTTTGTCAAGAGCACCTTATCATCAAGAGTACTTAGGTTGCTTTCGGAAGATTCTTCGATCGCAACACTAATCTCAGAAGCAGATGAGCGAACCACAACACCTTCAACAATGATAGCATCATCGCCAATTTTCAACTCCTTGCCGACTTGCTGTAGGCCCACAATATCACCATTTTTCAAAATTGTCGGATCCACGACTCCGGAAGTGGCCTTCGAGGGGACCAGATCGACAATAGTCTTTCCGCCAAATCCAGATCTGGCTCCACTCATGACCAGGTTATTGACCGCGAGGCCCTTGCTGACAAGCTGTTTGTGAGACAACGTTTTCAGGTTGTTGTTGACTTCATCCACGTCGACTGTTCTTTCATCAATGATACTTGTTATCTGTTTTTCATAGAAAGATGTGCTATCATGTTTTTCGCTCATTCCCACGTTTCTGGTCTCTCGCCTCAGTTGAATATTGTGAGATGGTGCTCCCAGTAATGGGTGGTGAAGAACGAAATTTGGGCAGAGATTCCGGGGAAATTTTAAAAATGGGTGGATTGGAACTAGGTTGGGGATATCAATAGTTTCAGTACAGTTCGAAGCATACTTGTCATCACCTACAGTTCCTTCCGTTTTGCTTCAATCGCCAACCCTTGAGCCTCTAGATGAGCTGTTTGCACCAGGACGGAGCAAGAACGGAACTTTATACATCTGGACTTATTACTGAGATGAGGGACTCTATCTGAGTCCTGGGCTTTACCTTTTTCATGTCAACATCAGGAATACATCAAATTGTACTATTTGCACTAGACTGGTTAATTATGACGCATACGATACTGGGTGCTTAAGACGAGTTGCTCGAAGCGTAGAGCAATTATGAACCTCAATTGAGACGAATTGCTTCCCGCTAATCATGAAACCTGATGTCACATGTAGAGCCAGGAACATATGGACTTCAGAAAGATTAAGCAAAAGAATCGCTGAGACTGAGGAGTCAAGGCCGCGAAAACGCCTCTACCATAACCGAGAGTATACGCGGTGGCAGGCGTAATGTTTCAGGTGGTCAAATGTGTCTTGCCAAGAGAGCTGCGAGCTGATGGCCGACATAATTCAGCACAACTGGTAAAGGACCAGGCGCATCTGGCAAATGTCGGACGCGACTGTGGAAATTAAGCGTTACGTTATGCACGACACCATTTCTGGCCACCTGGCATGGCAAGAATAGTGCGATCCAAGGGTTGCCAGGGAGCTTACCACTTTATGCGTTTCCCCACTTTGAGGCTCCTGGCCCTGATGTCCAGGGTTCCCCACTCTCTGGCTTGATTCCAGAAGGAGGGCGAGGGGTTTGACACGAACTCCGCCCTCCTGCAAGTGGCACTCACTGACCGGAAGCCGGGCGCACCCCAATTATTCCGCATATCGGATGAATTGCGGAGAATTTCCCATTTTGGGCCGAATTTGTATTAATAGCCGGCATGTTCATCGCCCCTCAGCTCTTCACTATGTAGCAAGCGGCTCTGAGACTCAGTAGCTTTTCCGAGCCGCCCCGCAGACCTTGGGGCTGATTTTCCGACTTCCCCCGCTGGTCAGAGCCCGGACACAAGATATCCCCCCTCGATTGAGCATTCGAAAATAATATGTTTGGGTTTTTGTTCTGAGATCTCCCTCACGCTCTGTCATCGGTTGATGTTACCCCCCCGAGCGCTTCTTGCTGCCCACTTCTAACTTCCTAATTGGTCACTTGCTAAGTCTGTCAGGCACACAGGAGCATCGTATTCAGTAGCAATGAAAGAAAGACGGTGTTCAAGGCACAAGACGCTAAACTTCCAAGTAAAATAAAGACTTCTGAAATGTTCTTCTTTCTGTTTTGATTCCATATCATAGCTTAACTCCGCATAATGAAGCAGGGTGCAGGTCCCAAACCAGCCCAGCGGACGACCCTGGGATGCACAGCGCAGGACCAGGCGCGATCGCATGGTGACACACACCAAAATGAGCAACTGTGATGTAAATCTCGAGGGAGGAGGGGTGAGTGAGCTGAGTCACTCCATATAGCAGCTACAAGCGGCGGCGGAGTCAAAGTGGCAGGTCTCTAGCCGGACATAATGTAATGCGATGATGTCATAGAGTGACCACTCGGTACGTCGACCGAATGCCGTGCCAAGGCTAAGCCAAGTGTTGATCAAACCTAAAATTGTGAGTTGGCGCGCAAAACCAGCTCTTGCCCGTATGTGCACCATACGTCTATTTCGCGTTTATTTTACCTGTACTCACGCTTTGCACGCTGGTAGTTTCCCTTCCCATGCCGATAGCAAAGTTGATACGGGCGTATTCGATTTGCCGCTGACTTTTTAGTTGCTCGGAAATGCACCCCACCCCACCCAACCCCACCATCCCACTTTGCCTTTTTTGTCAAGTCTTCATGCAAGTTTTAGAAGAGGGCTGGGGGCGATCGGGAAGCTTGGCACCCTGCTAATCCTAAAAACTATTCGGCATCACGGATGGCAATATTGTAGCTCATAGAAGAATCCTGAGATTAGGTTGCGGCAGGGTCTTTCTGGCGGTTCCCAACTAATGACCAACCATTCGGTGTGAGAGCGAGGAAGCGCAAAACCCGGGTTGGGGTGCGTGAAGCTGCATTTCCCCGCCATGTCTCGGAATAAGTCGATTCTGGGGGTAGCACGCGCCGCATTCCTCCTTCCCCGTGCCGCGCAGCACCCCCTCTAGGGTTGCTGGTTCGGTCTCTCCGCTACTCGTTTAGGCATGGCAGATGATGCAATAAGCTCCAGAGCGCCATGCCCACTGCGGAGCTTTTGCTTCCGATAATGCGGAGCAACACCAGTTGCCCCGCCATGCAGACCGACTAGAGTATAAAGCTGAGGCCATCCCCAGTCTATGAAGGACTATCAATAATGTCCTCGACCTCATCAGCTAATGAGGTGTATGAGCCGTCAGAGGCCAAGGATGCCATCCACGAGAAGCAAATGCCAGAGCTAGACAAGCCGCGTAAACCCGGCCTTCTTCCAGACCATGATGAAAACGTGACTGGTGCCGAAGCTTATGAGCATTTTATCCACACAATTGCCGATCAGGGTGGAGTCACCCATAACCCTCTGAGAGATCTGTCTCGCGAGCAGCTCATTAAAAATGCTGGCGCTTTTGCAGATGCCCATGGCCTGACTGACGACCGTGATATTTTTATTCGCGGCGCCTTGCTCGCTCAGAGTGGCGAAACAGATATGCTGGAGGATGAGGAAAAGTATTGGATTGCCATGGAAACCGAAAAAAAGTGGAAGCAACCAAAAACTCTTTACTGGCTTACCGTTATGTGCTCCATGTGTGCTGTTGTTCAAGGCATGGATGAGACCGTTATTAACGGTGCCCAGACGTACATGTGGGAGCGTTTTCATATGGACGAGGTAAACAACAGGTCCTGGATTGAGGGACTCGTGATTGGCGCGCCATATCTTTGCTGTGCTGTTGTTGGTTGTGCCTTGACCTCACCCTTGAACGCACTTCTTGGTCGTCGTGGTGTTATTTTCCTGTCATGCTTCATTGCCGCTGCTGCTTCGTTTTGGGAGTCTTTTACTTACTCGTGGGGTCAGATGTTTGCTGCCCGTTTTGTTCTCGGTCTTGGTATTGGTCCAAAATCCACTACAGTGCCCGTCATGGCTGCTGAATGTGTTCCCGCTCCGGTGCGTGGTGCACTCGTCATGATGTGGCAAATGTGGACGGCTTTTGGTATCATGCTGGGTTACGTGATGGACGTAGCTTTCCAGCCAAGAGCTGGCGGTATTTCACGCGACGTTGGGTGGAGACTCATGGTTGGTTCTTCTTGTGCTGCCCCGCTCTTTGTTATGGCGCAGGTTTGGTTCGTTCCAGAATCTCCTCGTTGGCTCATTGGCAAGAACCGCTATGTTGACGCATACAAGGCTCTTGTGAGACTGAGAAACCATAAGATCCAAGCTGCCAGAGACTTGTTTTACATGTCGACCCTTATTTCCATTTCCGAGGAACTCAACAAGGGCCGTAACCTGCTTGCCGATATTGTCATGATTGGCCGTAACCGTCGTGCACTCTACGGTTCTCAGGTTGTCATGTTCATGCAACAGTTCTGCGGTATTAACGTCATTGCCTACTATTCGTCGCAGATTTTCCTTGACAGTGGCTTTTCTGAAACCCAGGCTCTGCTAGCGTCGCTTGGTTTTGGTATAGTGAATTTTGTGTTTGCCCTGCCTGCCGTTTTCACCATTGATACTTTTGGACGTCGTTCTTTACTGCTTTTCACGTTCCCCATCATGGCCATTTTCCTGCTGTTCACTGGCTTTGTTTTCTGGGTTCCTGGTAGGGAAGCCAGAGTCGGTCTTATCACTCTCGGCATTTACCTCTACTGCATGTTTTACTCGGTGGGCATGGGTCCCGTGCCCATGGTATACTCAGCCGAGGCTTTCCCGTTGCATGTGAGAGATACTGGTATGTCACTTGGTACCATTACCTTGTGGGGATTCAATTTCATTTTGTCGCTGACCTGGCCATCGCTGCTGGCCCGTCTCAAGCCCCAGGGTGCTTTCGGCTACTACGCTGCCTGGAACATTGTTGGTTGGGCGCTAACCTTCTTCTTGGTTCCCGAGACTAAGGGATTGACCCTCGAGGAGCTAGATATTACGTTCTCAACTCCTACTTCTCATTTCATTGAGTATGAGATGAAGTATTTGCCGTGGAATCTCAAACGTCACATCCTCCACGTTAAGAATCTTCCAGAGAAGCCTCCGTTGTATGATTTGTACTAGGTATTGTAAATTTGCTTGATTCTGTGTCACATTGCGAAGTACCCTCTTGGTAGGTAGACTGACGTCTATTACCACTTCTTGTAAGTGGATCTGTTCCGAGGTTTTATAATTGCTAGACAGAGCACGTTATCTCTTGCAAGCATGTAGTATCAACTGGATCTACCGTTATTATCCTGAATGAGACAGACCGTAAGCCGGGATTTGACGTTGATCTAATGCACTAACCGCTGAGGATTCGGGTAGCAAACCGGGACCATCCATTACGTCAACAATGATTCATTCCCATTGTAGCTAAACTCCAAGAGATGAATTCAAAGAGTTTCCTATTGCAGTTATTCAGCCCGGCAACTGATGGCATCTCCTGCCTAAAGAGGAGGAGCAAGCGCAGCAAGCGACCGCAAGAGAAGCTGCCAGGCTGTATGACGCAGGAAACTAGGGGCAGCAATCTGGGGAACAGCAGTAGAGGGTTCTCCGAAAATCTCTAGGGGCGGACTAGCTTAGATTGGAAGCATTAGCAGCAAACGGCCTGGTAGTTACAGCTAATTAAGCACTGATATTTGTACTTGGATCTCAGTCATGGCCAGGGTACCGATGTCGGATGGAGTATCACCCAAACGACTTTGGCCAGTTTCTTACCGCTCAGACGACCTCAACGAACATGACTCTATCCGCCCGCATCTTCTAGATCGTTTTCTCGCTGGGGCAGTGCCCCCAGTTTTTTCCAAGTGCAGCCTCTGCATGCGGCATGACAGCTAGTGGTGTGGCAGTGTGCCTGACGCCGGCGCCCTGATGGGGATAGAAACAGCAAGCTAGATGTCTGACAGGTGCTTAGATTAAAGTTGGTGGCAGAGATGAGGCAACCAAAAATTGCTTAAACAGCCAGTCAAGCGATTATTCTAGGGTTGGGAAACTCAGTAATTCGGAGAGTTGCGGGTTCGGCTGATCGCCGAGAAACGACCGTCCTATATGGGGATGTGTTGAATATTCCCTATTGAGCTAGAAATTTTTCAGGTGCGTTGCTGGGCTCCCACGCACATCACAGCCGGAAAGAGAGAGATGGAGCGCAACAGCAGAGTGTGCGGCTCAGCCGAGGCAAGGATAGACGAGTTGCTTGGATAGAAGGCCGCAAAATGTGCCTCGCCATTATATCTTACGTGCATTCAAACCTCTCATCTTAATGCCAGTTGCCCTGAGTTACTCCCAGCCACCGCTTTTGCTCCCAGTTGTGCATGTAGCTTTTCCTTCCTCTTGCCAGTGCCCTCTGCATCTCCCCCAGTCGCTGCGCACGCAGGGCGTTTGAGCCCCGGTCGGGCGCAGGCAGTGGGTAGCGGCAAAAAGCAAGGCGTATTCTCCGATTTGATCGCAAACAAAAATGGCGACAGAGGAAGGGTACTCAGCACTTTTGATTTCATTGCAATCCAGGGCCAGTATCGACTCCTCCCATCTCTTGTTTCCCCTTTTCCCTACCACTCCCTCCCACTCCTCCCAGTGCCCCAGTGCCCAATATCCCCTGGACGCTGACGTACCTTGTACAGCCTCCCCCTGCCGCTTTCTGCCATCCTCCCAAAACGTCCCTGGCACATCGGCCAACAAGGCACTGAAACATTCCACACGTTCTCCCCATTAGGCAACTACTTTTGGGAGTCCTTGGGGGCCAGCCAAGCCCACGCTTAAATACCCTCTGCATGCCCTATCTGCATCCCTTTTCTTCCCACCAGACTTTTTGCTGAACCCAACACCATGGCCGACTCTACCTCCGGCTCGTCCACCTCTGCCTTTGGTGTGACTCTGGTGTTTAACATTGTCCTCTTCGTCGTTTTCGTCGTGGCTTTCCTTATTCTGCGTCCCAAATTCAAGAATGTGTACCAGCCCCGTAACGTGATTGCAACCATTCCCGCCAATGAGCGCCCTACGCCGCTTTCTCCTGGTGTTTTCGGCTGGGCCTACGACCTTGTCACCCGCTCAGAAGCCTCAATTCTCAAGGATGCTGGTCTTGACGGCTACTTTTTCCTTCGTTTCCTGCGTCTCGCAACTATTCTCTGCGGTGCGGCCTTTATCATTCTTTTCCCCATCCTTTTTGCTGTCAATGCCACTGGTGGAGGTGGAAAGACCGGTCTAGACATTCTTTCGTTCACTAATGTCACCAACAAGAACCGCTACTTTGCTACTATTTTCTTGTCATGGCTCTACTACGGCTTTGTCATGTTCAATATTTACCGTGAGATGGTCTACTATGTGCACATTCGCCAGGCTGTGCTGACCACCCCCTTTTACTCATCGCTTGCTTCCTCTCGCACTATTCTCATCAACACTGTCCCCAAAGACTATCTTTCTGAGGATGCTCTTCGCGACATGTTCCACGGTGTCCGCCGCGTGTGGATCAATCGTAACGTCAAGGAGCTCTCCAAGAAGGTCAAGGAGCGCAACAAGGCCGCCGCCAAAATTGAGGGCGCTGAAGTCAAGCTGCTCAAGCAGGCAGTCAAGGCTCGCCTCAAGGCGGAGAAGAAGGGCGAGAACCTCATTGAGGGTGATGACATCTCCAAGTACGTCAAGAAGAGACCCACCAACCGCCTCAAGCCGCTCATTGGCAAGAAGGTCGATACCATTGACCACTACAAGGGCGAAATTGATCGCCTCAACGTTGAAATCGAGGAGCTCCAAAAGAATTACAAGGACGAACATGCCGTCAACTCTGCCTTTATCATGTTCGAAACCCAGGCACAGGCTGAAACCGCCTACCAGACTCTGGCCCACCAGGACCCATTCCACATGGCACCTCGTTCTATTGGTATCAACCCTAACGACATTATTTGGTCCAACATGCGCCTTTTCTGGTGGGAGCGTCTTGTCAAGAATTACCTGTGCATTGCAGCCATTATTGCTACCATCATCTTTTGGTCTATTCCTGTTTCCTTTGTTGGTTTCCTTTCTAACATTGATAAGCTTGAAGAAACTTTGCCCTTCCTCAAGTTCCTCAACCACTTGCCTGGCTTCCTTATGGGTCTTGTCACAGGTCTGCTACCTACCATTCTTCTGGCTGTTCTTATGATGCTGCTTCCCATGTACATTCGTTTGTTGGCCAAGACCACTGGTATCACTTCCAAGGTTGGCGTTGAGTACTGGACTCAGAACGCCTTTTTTGGCTTCCAGGTTGTTCAGGTCTTCTTTGTCACCACTTTTGCTTCTGGTGCTTCTTCAGTTATCACTGACATTATGAATGACCCCAGCTCAGCTCTTACTATGCTCAAGGACCAGCTTCCCACCGCCTCCAACTTTTACATTTCCTACTTTTTGCTCTATGGCCTGACTGTTGGTGGTGGTATGCTGCTCAGTATCGTGGCTCTCATCCTCTTCTTTGTCCTTGGTGCTATCCTTGATGGAACTCCCCGTAAGAAGTGGAACCGTTACAACGTCATTGGTTCTCTTGGATGGGGTACAGTTTTCCCAGTATTTTCCAACTTGTTCATCATCTGCATGTCTTATGCTATGATCGCCCCTCTCGTGCTTGGTTTTGCTTTTGTCTCCTTTTCCATTGTCTATGTTGCCTATAAGTACAACCTCATGTACAGAGTCAAGCCCTCTGATGCTCGTGGTGTCTTTTACCCTCGTGCTTTGTACCAGATTTTTGTTGGTCTCTACATTGGTCAGCTTGTTCTTGTTGCTATGTTCGTGTTTGCCAAGAACTGGGCCTGCATTGTTTTGCAGGTTGTGCTTCTTGTTTTCACCATTTTCTTCCAAATCTCCATGGGCAACGCTTTCCAGCCTCTGCTTTTCAACCTGCCCACCTCACTCACCCATCAGAACTCTCCCAAGTCTGAGCACATTACCGAGGGTAAGAACCCCTTTGATGGCGCTTCCCCGAGCGATGTTGACGTCGAGAAGAGCCCCGAGCCAACCCCCGAGGGTGGCTTTTGGGCCCGCTATTTCAAGCCTCATCTCTTCCTCTCGCCCGAGGCTTTGCAACGCGACATGCTGTCGGTTCACTATATGCAGCCTGCTCCCGAACTGACCCCCGATGAGGAGGCCAATTCTTATGCACCGCCAGATGTGAGCGCCGGCAACCCTGTCGTATGGATTCCTAGAGATCCTTGGGGACTGTCCGACAAGCAGATTGAACTGCTGCGCGAAAGCGGTGTCAATGCTCATAACGAGGGTGCCTTCTTTGACATTGACGAGAAGAAAAAGTTCAAGTATGGCTTTGGCGAGATTGAGCAAATTCCTGTTTGGCAGGCTTCTCCTCAGTACTAATCCTTGTTTTGCTTTTTATTAATTTATCGAGTTTATCTGTAGTGAATCTAATGTTAATGACACTTTTGACTAGACAGAAGGATAGCGTCCACTGTGAGTGTCGTTGGATGCTAGCCAATTCCATCCTGTCTGTCTGGCGTTGGCAAGGACCTTGCATTGTCATGACCGCAAGACGGTGTAGAGAAGGAAAGAGAAGGGAATTCAGGTCTCGACTGCCAAGTTAAAATGAAGAAATGAAAACATACGACTAAAGCGCTGGCTGGATTCCCTCGTTTCTCACCGGAATTTCCAGACTAAAAAAATCTATTCTGGCGCCCCTTCGCAATAGCCGAGTCCAGCCCTCGGCTCGGCGGATAGAGCGATCCGCTCTTTGCCCCTCACACAATTATTATATATATCAAATGAGCTGCTGCCTCCCCACCACGGGCACATTTGGGCACATTAGCTAGTCTGTTCCTTGCAGCCAGGGAGAAGGATTCTTATAGAGCATCACCAGTCCGAATAAGTTCGAAGCAGCCAGCCAAGCAGCCCACCTCTATACTTTGTGTTCTGGCCACTGCCAAGCGCGGAGCCTGCCTTTCCCCACCCATCCCCTTTTGCCCGCTCGCCAGCAACAATTGGGCAAAAACACGTGACTGACAAACTGAAAAATGCCAACCCAACAAGCACTTAACCGCGCATCTGTCCTTTCTCGACACCTCACAAGCAGTAGCACTGAAACAATGACCTACACCACTCGCAAGATCGGCGCCGCCAACACCCTTGAGCACAAGGTCTACATTGAGAAGGATGGCAAGCCCGTCTCTCCGTTCCACGACATTCCGCTCTACGCCAATGCTGAGAAGACCATTCTCAACATGGTTGTGGAGATTCCCCGCTGGACCAACGCCAAGATGGAGATTTCCAAAGAGCAGAAGCTCAACCCCATCATTCAGGACACCAAGAAGGGCAAGCTCAGATTTGTTCGCAACTGCTTCCCTCACCACGGTTACATTTGGAACTACGGTGCCTTCCCCCAGACCTGGGAGGACCCTAACGTTGCTCACCCTGAGACTAAGGCCAATGGTGATGACGATCCGCTCGACGTCTGCGAGATTGGCGAGACTGTTGGCTACACTGGCCAGGTCAAGCAGGTCAAGGTCCTTGGCATTATGGCCCTGATTGACGAGGGCGAGACTGACTGGAAGGTCATTGTCGTTGATGTCAACGACCCGCTGGCCTCCAAGCTCAACGACGTTGAGGACGTTGAGAAGTGTCTTCCCGGCCTTCTGCGTGCCACCAACGAGTGGTTCCGCATCTACAAATTCCCCGATGGAAAGCCCGAGAACCAGTTTGCTTTCTCTGGTGAGTGCAAGAACAAGAAGTACGCCATGGACATTATTGCTGAGTGCGCCGAGGCCTGGGAACGTCTTGTTGCTGGCAAGTCTGCCGACTCCAAGGGCATTGATGTCACCAACACCACCCTTGGCAATGCTGCCTCTGTTGAGGCTTCTGCTCTCGCCCTTCCCGCTGGCGAGAACCTGCCTCCGGCTCCTATCGACCAGTCCATTGACAAGTGGTTTTTCATCTCTGGCTCGTACCCGTAGATTGTGTAAATAATACCAGTGTATTTGACTGTCGGACTCAGCCTCTGCCCTATGCCATGCCTATATGTACAGAATAAAAAATCGCTCAAGATAGTGCCACTTGCACAAAGTCCTTGATCTTGGCAAGATCTTTGACACCGTTTGTTTCAACTCCACCGCTGACATCGACGCCGACAGCCCCCGACACACTCCACGCTGAAGATACATTAGCGCTCGTAAGTCCACCGGCAATCAAGAAGCGCGCACCCTTTTTGGAGTACTCTGCCGCCTCAGACCAGTCGACAAGCTTGCCCTCGCCGCCTAGCTCGCCGTCAACAAGCGACAGTACGTGCCTGTAGGGTGTTAAGCACTGTTGAAAGTCTGCGGAGCCAGGCACAAACCTCTTGATTACCGGCAAAGGAATAACAGTGCACCAGTCAAGAGGTTCAGAGCCATGCAGCTGAACATAATCCAAATCCAATACCTCACTGAGTCGCAAAATTTCGGAAAGAGGCTGGTTGCGAAACACACCTACAACCTTCGGTGCGTATTTGGTGCGCTCGAGCAGGACACGAGCGTTGCGCTCAAAAGGCGACAAAGGGTCCGTTCCTGCGGCATCTTCAAAGTCGTACTCTTGTGACACAAATGGAATATGAGATCTTTTGACCGAGTGGACATAGGCAGAAACAGCTTGTCCCTCGGCCTCGGTGACTGTTCGGGCCCTGCCAGGGGCCAGAATCATGCCAATGAGATGAGCACCATTTTCGATGGCCGCCTGAGCAGCTTCGACGGTCTTAATGCCGCAGACTTTGACGATCCGTTCACTGACGTCTCTTTCTGGCTGCATTCTTGATAAAAAGCCAAGGGCAAGGCAACCAGAGCCAATAGTTTTAAATTTATCAGCAGTGTTAGGTTTATCTCACCTGGGCCCAAGCCCCACTATAACTCAACTGGAGATAAAAAATTCCACTAATCGACCAAGTAATTTTCGCTCCAACCAACTAACACCCACAAGAATCCACTAATCCCAACTATCAGGATTTTAGCAGCCGACTTTTGTGCCGACAAGCTCAATCAAATATAGTATAGTGCTTAAAAACCTTTGGAAAAGACTACACAGAGTATTGCTCTTCACTTGATTATGCCAAAGCTACGTCGCTGGCCCGGGGATGCGACTATAGCCTATGGAGATCCTGGCCCGGTGTCAATTGGCCCCGACGGACGGCTGATTTACGCTCGCCAGAATGCTAATCGAGCCTTGCAATCGGTCAATGTTGTTCCGCTGGATGTTCCTCAGGTCATTTCTGACGACAAGAGCAAACTCTACGGTCACAAAGATAGCGAGCCTTGGCGCTGGATCCGCCAGGCTGTGCCCGACTCGTCTCTAGTAGACCCCGCAGTGGTGGGGAGAAATGAAGAAGCCTCTATCGCTACCGAGAGAAAGTTTCACGACCCCATGAGAGGTCCCCTGGTTGCGGCAAATAACCAGTCAATTGTCTACCAGGGTGCTGGTGTGCTCAGAGCAGCTGATATTGGACCCGATTTCTCCCTCAGCAACAGAGTCGACGCAAAAGACAAGACGGTGCGCAAACAACTAGCCATACAGACAAACAGCGTTCTGGCCACCAATCCAATGTCTGTTGATCTGTACAATCTATATTATAACGACTCAGGACTGGAGGACATGGTTGTTGAAACCTCCTGGAATAACATCGAAAATCAGTACTGGAGCTGGGCCGCATTTGCTCCTCGCCATCGCTCGAAGAATATCGCTCTCATGGACAATGAATCTTTCTGGAGAATTTATGACATTTCGCGACCGGACGCGCCCGTTTGCGGAGCAAATCTTTCCTTCACTCACCAGTCTGACTTCGGCAGGGTTGTTTGGACAGACCCTAATCTTCTCGTTGCTTCTAATCGCCATCTAGTTCAGTGCTTTGATGTGCGAGAACCGGGATCTCCCGCACAAACAGTCTTAAACGCAGCTCGCTATCAGCGACGCTGGTATTCCAATCACAAATTCTATTCCATTGTCCATGACGTTGCAGCTCCACTAGATGCAACTACATACATGATTCTAACTAGTAATCATCTCATGTGGATGGACACCCGCATGCTTTCAGAACCGCTGCTGTCATGGAACACTAGTTTCAGTGAGCTTGACACCTCTATCTGGATGTCCACCAATCAGCACAATGGAACTCTCTACACCTCCATGTCTTCGGACTTGTTTCCAGGGTCTATTTGCTGCGAATTTTCTATGAGTGAGAGTGGATTCCCGATTTCCCCAACAGATCCTTATCTCATCAAAGATTCGCCTAGCATTAGTGTTCGTTCTCGAGCTTGGGTGTGGCAAAATGACATTGTCGCTGATTACGTTTTGGCAGATAATGGCGGGCTGTATCGTCAGGACCTGCGCTTGACGACACCAGCTCGCAAACAAGACTCGCCAGATATGGTGGTTGCTAAACCTTCGCCCACCAGGGAGGAGTTGGAATTTCCCATGCCGTCTGGCGGTATTCCAAACATGCCCAAGGGAGATCTGATGAAATTGGCCGATCCAACCTCTATACAGAGAAGGGCTTCAGACCGTGGACTACCTTATAAGGAGCTGAGTTTCCAGCAGCTTTCACGGTTCACGGATCCACAAGATCTGCTGGTCCCCGCCGAAGAGAATGAACAATTATTACGCGGCAATGAAGTGCGCGCAAACGCTTTATCGAGGAATGTGAGCAAGTTCGTTGTCACTGGGGACTATTGGGTCACCTTGGATTCTGTACAAGGTGCCCACACTTACACTGCGGACTTCCGCCAAGTCTACAATGCGCTCTTTATAAACGCAAGAAAACTGCTAGAAGATGCAGACGAGTCTGATATTCGAAGGTTCATGTCGAGGCTGGAAATTGCCATAGATCAATACTATGTGGATGGCTCTGGAAGAAAGAGCCAAGAAGCCAATGCGCTCTTTCAATTCTGCTCAGGAAAGATTCCACTTCTGCCGCGACTTCCACTAGAAGAATTGGATTTGCGCAAGTCGAACGTCTCACTACACAACTCTGGAGTCTATCTCAATGGCGAATGGCATAGTGATCTTACTCAATATCTTGAAGATATATGGATCAAGACGCTTGATGAATCATTGAGTGATATTCGCGCCGAACGCCAAGCCCTGATCCGTTTTATATTACAGGATATCACATTGGCAACAACCTCCACTGTGCCCAAAGAAGGTGATGGTATGCGCTCTTTAGCGAAAGCAGCTGGGCGCATCAGCCACAAATCTAAAATACTGCTTGACGAGTGGAACTCACCTGTTTCTGAGTACGTGTGGAAGGAGATTGGAGCGGATAGTGACGATGATGAAGTGGTAATGCAAAGCCAGCTGGACGAGAAATTTATGCGTTATAGCCAGAATGCCGGAGATTTCGATGATCTGACTGCACTGCCGAGCCGATTTAGCCAAACGTTCAGCCAAACGGCGCGCTCTACGGCTGCTGACTCGGAGGCCGACGAGGACGTGGACAGCTCCATGCCGTTTTTCACAGCGCCAACGTCCTCTTCCCTGACTGCCAGCCAGGCGACTCCGAGGAAAAAGAAAAAGAAGAGAAAGACGGGAGGATTTGGCTGATGTGCCAGCGGAGCTGTGTTCGTCAAGTGAGGGCCAGGTAACCAGTCATCGCAGGAGAGTAGTACGAAAATGAGAGGACACAATGCAACCAATAGCAATGTGCTACCCCAAACGACAGTATTCTATCATATTTATTATAAATAAAAGCCGCTAAGCTCGCTCCTCAGGCTGTGTGCGCGACTGCACTCTCTGGTACTTGGCATTACTCCGCTGCACCTCCTCAATCACGGCTGCCAGAGCCTCCGGGGAGGCCCCGAGACGGCACATATCCAGGCACAGCTCCAGAGTTTGCCTGTCCATGACAATCCCAAGCAGTGTGGATATTCTATAAAGCCTGTCAATATCGTACTGGTTCATGTTGTGCTGATGGTAACTCACTACAAAACGCGAGATCCCCCACAAAAAGGGACCAGCTGGCCGGGAACCGAGCCTCCACACTTGCACCATGAAATTGACGGGTTTGCAATGGGCAGTCGGAGCACTTAGTGCGCTCTCGGTGATGGCAAAGGCTAGTGATGAGTCGTTGCTTTGGGTCCCGCGCTCCAACCTCTATTTTGGCCTCAGGCCACAGATCCCAGAATCTCTAATGGCAGGTCTCATGTGGTTCAATAGCGACACATTTGGCGGTATTCAGCATACTCGTCATTCGGTAGATATGTTTGACGATAATGACGGCTGGGGATGGCTCAATTACGACCCTCGTGTCGGCGGAACCCATTTTGTTGCCGATAATTCAAATAAAGTCAAGCTCACCACTGAGTATGCTAAAAAGGGCGACGGCTGGGTGGCCCGGATTCACGGTGAACCGTACCTCGAGGGCGGAAATACTACGTTAATTTGGTATGCTGGACTCGAAGGCACCGGAAGCTTTGAAATTGACTCTGAGCTTGCTGACGACGGCATTACGGGCCCAGTGTCTCTTTCAGGTGTCTCTAAGGAGCTCGGTTCCTTCACCATGTCAGTCACTGACGAGGGCTTTGGAAACCGGTACCCGCAAAGTAGTCACCCGTTGTCCAAACAGCATCCATCCGATAAGTTCCACTACATTTCGCTTAATGTGCCGTCGGGCAACGTCTGGAAAGCTAAGGAGGTGTATCTCACACTCGTTCAGGACTATCTCAACAAGATGGAGGAAATATACAAGTCCGATCCAGATATGACCAGCATTCCCCCATTTGCTCTCTACACGCTGCCAGACGCCACAAGCGAAATGCGTGGCTTCTTCCACCTCATTCAAAAGACATTCCAAGGCAAGTTCACTCTAGAAATCAACTTCCAGAACGTCCCAGAACCTGAAAAGCTTTTCAAAGATGCTGAGACTGTGTTTGAGGCCAAGCTGAACCACGCATTCGAGATTGCGCCCCCATTTGATCAGCCTCAATACGAAAACTTTACAAACCAGATTGTTTCCAACTTGCTAGGCGGCATCACCTACTCATACGGAACATCTCTTGTTGATCGTGATGGCGACTTTGATGAGGAAGAAGAAGGATTCTGGTTGGAAACTGAGCAGAAGCTTAAAGATGGCAATCACCGCGCAAAGGAAGAGGGCCCCTACGAATTGTTTTGCTCTGTTCCCAGTAGATCAACATTCCCTCGAGGATTTCTCTGGGATGAGGGCTTTCAGCTTATTCCTATTTTTGCTTACGATCAGGATCTTGCTATGGACATTCTGCAGTCATGGTTTTCGCTAGTCGACGACGATGGTTGGATTGCTCGTGAGCAAATTCTTGGACACGAAGCTCGTAACCGAGTTCCTGTTGAATTCCGAGTTCAATTCCCGCACTACGCCAATCCACCTACTTTGCTGATGCTCTTGTCAGATATTGTTAAAAATGCTGCAAAGTCCTCTGAGGATTCGACCAGCGAGTTGCCGCTCCGCAACAGTCTCATTACTGACGCTAACAGCGAGAGTATTTTGGGAATTTCAACCTCCAAAAATAAGTCCAAGTTTTTGGAGTACGCCAGTTCCATCTACCCCAAGTTGCAGGCGCATTATGAATGGTTCCGCCGCACTCAGAAGGGCGATATCAAGGAGTGGGATCGTGAAGCATTCTCACTGAAAGAGGGCTACAGATGGCGTGGCCAGACTCCTGGACGCTGTCTCACATCTGGTCTCGATGACTATCCTCGTGCCGAGCGCCCCCAAACTGGTGATTTGCACGTTGATCTTTTGTCCTGGATTGGCATGATGTCTCGCTCCATGAAGGACTTGGCCGACGCTCTGGGCGAGGTTGAAGACGCCAAACGCTATGAAAAGAATGAGATCGCAGCCGTTCGCAATCTTGATGATCTGCACTGGAATGCGAAAGATAAATGTTACGCTGACCTGACTATTGACGAGTTTGAGGAGTCTGCATTTGTCACCCATAAAGGATATGTTTCTCTTATGCCATTCAATCTGAAACTAATTCCCATCGACTCTCCCCACCTTGTTGACATTGTTGAGATGATTCGCGACCCTCAAGAATTATGGACTGAATACGGCCTTCGCTCGCTGTCCAAGAGCGACGCGTATCATGGTACTGGAGAGGACTACTGGAGAGGCCCGATCTGGATGAACATGAACTATCTTGCTCTGGATTCTCTCAAGTACTACAGCGAAGCATCCAGCGACGCTAAATTCAAGCAAGTGTCGGCTGATGCTTACCATGACCTTCGATTGAACCTCATTAACAACATTTACGACAACTGGACCAAGACCCACATTTTTTGGGAGTCTTACCATGATTCAGATGGCCATGGAAAGGGTGCACGCCAGTTTTTGGGTTGGACCTCTCTGGCGGTCAAAATTATGAGCATGCCAGAATACATTTTGGAGACGGCGGCGGAGAAAGCACAGGAGACTGTACATACTGGTCACGATGAGTTGTAAAACCTAGTAGGATCGTTTAGTTCTATTAAAATCGCAGGATGATTAGCTATGGGGTGTTAGAGCCAGGTCTAGTAGCTCTGTGAGCGCGCTGCTAAGTGCTCGATGATTAGCGATATGTAGAGCCCTGCGGCTCCGAGCTTGATGCAATGCAATTGTGTACAAACGTCCCGACCATCCTCTAGGCAATGGTAGCCTCTTCATGCTCTTCGCCTGAGTACATGTGGAACTGGACAAAGATGACAGCGTCTTCAAAGATGGTACCAAGAGAGCCCAGGATCCAGGGGAAATTTGTGCGCAACCAGTCGTAATCTGAGCGGTAGATGATGATTTGTGCCGCGTACGTCAGGTTACCAAGAGTTGAAAAAATGAAGAAAAGCAGCGAGAGGCCCTCGACGGACCTGCGCTGGTGGTTCTGGATAATCTGCGGGATGCGAGCGCCGAGATAAAGAATGGCCGAAATGTAACCAAAGATCTGGGGACCAAGAGCATCGGAAGCACCCGAGTTATCGTCCCCGCTCCCGGCAGTCTCGTGATCAGACAGCAGATAGCCCGCGACTCCTGCGGCGAAGACAAACAGCACTGGGGCGACAAATTGGAGGAAAAAGCGCGAGGCCTTGGAGTGCTGGGCTGTGACAAGCCATGAGATGGGGTCTGTGCCAGTGACAGAAGACTTTCGGCGGGCGCGATTGGCTGAGTTTCTGCGGTCAAGAAGCGGCTGCGTGGGGTCACCCTCGGACGAGGAGCGACGAGCCAGCAGCGCAGCATGGCGCCTTGCCCTGTAGGTGTAATAGGCATAGGAGAGCAGCACTAGGCCATCGGCAAAACAGTACCAGACAGCGAGGAGGATGACCTGGGGCAGGAGATGGGCCCAGAGAGAGCCTATGAGATTGGCAATGTCGGCGATGAGCCAGGTGAGCAGAAAGTAGAGGGAGATGCCCTCTGCAGACTGCAGGCGCCACTGCTCGATGAGCTGTGGCAAGAGAAGGACGATCCAGCAGGCCAGAGACGAGGACCCGGCGACAGAAGACAGGGTCTGGCGCCAGGGCTCCACGACGGGGGCAGTGGTGAGGACAGTGAGGGGCAGCATGGGGCTGTCAAAAGTGGGGGAGAGCGGGGGAAGAGGAGGGGTGCAAAGTTAGTGGGGAGTAAGGATGGAAGAAAAGTGAAAAAAAAGCCTTGGAGCAGGGTGTTCTGAGACCTCTGGTGGGCCTAGGTGTGGTCTGTTTGGTGGCTGTGGAGGGGGGGTTGCGTCTGGTGGACGGAAAGAGAAAACGGGAGGGCCAGATAAGAAAAAATAGAGCCTTGCTGTGTTAAATCTTGGCGCAAGGCGGATTGGGGCAGGGTACAACAACAGGTGGTGGATTGAAGGGTGGGGAGATGAAGAAAAAGAAGTAGTGGTGTGAGTAGTTTTGGAGCAGTAAGGAGCTGCCTGAAAAGAGCTGCCTGCAAGACGCTTGAAACCCTGATGATCTAGCGCGCGGTGACGCGGAAGGTGAAACAGTTTGCATGGAAGGCTGCGCGTGGAAGCTAGCGTCGTGGTGGAAGATGCTTGGTAATAAATAGACTATTATGTTGAATATTCAAGATGAGAAATGGAGAGGGGTATACTTAGGCGGAGATATCGGTGGAGTTCGAAATCGAGAAAAGCAATCGGCAATTTGCAATTGGAATTATTGCTGCTGTCGACACTTGCTTGTTTCTCCACTCCAATGTTCTCTCTATCCGGGATTTGCATCCGGATTTTCCGTCCGGTTTCCCAGTGGAACGCACCAAGCATAATGCTTCACAGGTTTATCTTAATTGGGCATGTGACTCTAGGCTCTTTTGAGCGAAGTGATGCAGAGCAAAATTTTCCGGAGAGGGGAGTTGGCACACCAGACGGGTCGCAGGGAACTGGGGCAACAATTGGCGACACGATAATTCACTCGTATCCTTTGTGGCTTATTGAGCGCATTTTCAGTGGCCACTCAATTGTACCCCGCCTTTAGTGCGGGGTGTGTGGGGTCCAGCGGGCAATCTTCATGGCCTGGGCCCTGAAGACACATGAGGGGGGCTGTTGCTTGTACAGCCTGTCACGTCACACATAACGTTGAGCTGCAAGCCAAAAACGCATCACAAGTGCCCGATTGCATAGCCATTTGCGCCTGACTCAATGGGTAGGGCAGTTTTGCTTTCGCTGGCAAAGACTCAATCACCGAAAAATGCCAAGCCCGGCTATTGAATAAGCCGATAACGGACCCAACTGTGCCGTGTACGCCAATCCCATCTCCTCCAGCCGCCCCATCTGCACACAATGGCCGCCGCCCAAGTCCTGCCCATGGCCGCCCTGCTGGTGTCCGTCGGATCGCCCTTCCCGCACCCGGACAAACGTGACCCGGCTGGCGATGCAGCCCTGGCGCAGAGCCGGTGACTCTAGTTTAGTTTCAGGCGCTCTGCGATCAGTTGGGGGAGAGGGGAGGCAGTGAGGGGGTAGCAAGCGAGCCACGACCGGAGCACTGCCGTGGCTAACTGAGGCATCTGTCTGCTGCTGCTGCGGACACGCGCATTAGAGAGAATCCGGGGAAAATGCGGGGAGCGGGGAAAAACGTTCCGAAGTCCTCCGTCATTATCGTCTGCTCGCCCACGGATCTGCTTCCTGGACAGTGAGCTCCGCAGCCACTGGTTAGCGTCGGATTCCCAATGGGGATATTTTTCTTCTGGGGGGTGGGGGTGTGTAGCGTATTCAGTATAGAGTCAGGGACCGGCGCTGCGTGCCGATGTATGCCCAGCAATGCCAATTTTCAGTGCGAAGCTTGGCAGACGAGCCCAGCAGGCAGCTCAGCCGCCAGCACAAGGAGCCGGGCAACGCAATGAAAATTGGAATTTCCAGGCAAAAATCAGCGAGATCAACAGGGCCCATTACTATGCGCTTATCAATCTTCTCACAACCATTCCCGGACATGTGCCCCGGGTCGTGTGCGGCGCGGCGACGCACCTAGCCCTATTCATTGCCCTAGTGACAAAGAGCATTTTCCGCGCGGTGGCAGCGGACGCAAGAAAAAAAAATAGCGAGGAGGGTTGCGAAGTGCTGTTGTTTGAAGAGCTCGAACAAATACGAGAACTCCAAAAGCGCTCACATTATCGCGCTTCCCCGCTTCAATACCGCTTCAACAAGGCCCCTCTCCTTCTTTCTCGTCAAAAACCTGGTCGGTACCCGCCCCACTTCGATACCCCGCGTGCTCAACACTCGCACTGCCAGAGTCGGAAAAGAAAGTGCACATCCTGCAGCAAGAAGAAAAATCCAAGGTATAAAGCTTGCACCTGTTCTCGCAATGACGGCCAGCAGCTGTCTCTTCTCTTGTTCCGGCTCACATGTCCTTGCAACACCATCAACACATTGACCTGGGCGACCACGGCCCCGACTACTCGGCGGCCAACATCAAGCACTACGTTGCTACCAGAATCCCCTCGCTGGTGCCCACTGACGTCAAGTCCAAGCTTGGCCTTCTCAACCCCTTCCCAGCCCTCCGCTCGCTTAACCGCAAGCAGTGGCTCTTTTTCTGGGTTGCCTTCTGGGGCTGGACCTGGGACGCCTTTGATTTTTTCTCCGTCTCGCTCGTTGCCCCAGAGATCGCAGAGACTCTCAAGGTCTCCGTCAAGGACATCACCTGGGGTATCACCCTGGTGCTTATGCTGAGATCTGTCGGTGCCGTCATTTTCGGCATTCTCGGTGACAGATATGGCCGCAAGTGGCCGTTCATTGGCAACTGTGTTCTCTTCATTATTCTCGAGCTCGGAACGGGCTTTGTCCAGACGTACAAGCAGTTCTTGGGTGTGCGTGCCTTGTTTGGTATTGCCATGGGTGGTATTTACGGCAACTGCGCCGCCACAGCTCTCGAAGACTGCCCGCCAAAGGCCCGCGGCATCATTTCTGGGCTCATGCAACAGGGCTACGCCTTCGGATACCTGCTGGTTGTTGTTTTTAACCGTGCCATCACCGACAACTCGTCCCACGGCTGGCGTGCCCTCTTCTGGTTCGGTGCCTGCCCGCCTGTGCTCATCATTGCTTTCCGCATGTGCCTTCCTGAGACGGACGGCTTCATTCTGCAGAGGGACCTGGAAAAGACTGCTGTCGAGCGCGAGTTTTTGAACCAGGCTAAGGTTGCTTGGAAGACCCACTATCTCACCTTCATTTATCTTGTCCTCTTCATGGCCGGTATGAACTTCATGTCGCACGGATCGCAGGATCTGTACCCCACCATGCTCACTAAGCAGCTGAACTACGGCAGGGACCGTTCCACTGTTACCAACTCTGTGGCCAATCTTGGTGCGCTGGCTGGCGGAACCACGGTCGGCCATCTTTCCCAGCTGTTTGGACGCCGATTCTCCATTATGGTCTGCTGCGTTATCGGCGGTGCCCTCATCTACCCCTGGGCGTTTATCAGAAACTCCGGCATCAATGCCGGCGTGTTTTTCCTCCAGTTCATGGTCCAGGGTGCCTGGGGAGTTGTGCCCATCCACATTTCCGAGCTGTCGCCGCCTCGCTTCCGCTCCTTCATTGTGGGTACCTCTTACCAGCTCGGCAACCTGGCGTCGTCGGCCTCCTCCACCATCGAGGCAACTATTGGCGAGCGTTTCCCGCTCTACGACAGCAATGGCCACAAACTGCCCGGCGTGTACAACTACTCCAAGGTCATGGCCATCTTCATGGGCTGTGTGTTTGCCTATGTTCTTCTCATCACCCTGGTTGGTCCTGAGAACAAGGACGGCAACTTGCTGACCCACGAGAGTGACGACCAGATTGCCCAGGCCCATGCCCACATTCCCGATCACGAGAAGGCCAAGGTCCTTGAGGCTGAGTATCCCTCTGGTCCAGTGACCCCGACCGAGACAGTGACCCAGGAGGTCCATGACAACCGGGTTTAATAGTAATGCATTTTTAGGTTTTCAAAATGTCCTTTTTTTGATGTAGGTCTGCCAGTCTGTCAGGGTGCAAGCTTTGCCAGGGTGTTATTGAGTCAGAGCGTACAGCCCATGCTGCCATCCGTCCGCCATCAGACGGGCCGCCAGTCTTGGCGAAAGGCGGGGGTTTGATAGGTTTGGCAGAGAGGGAGGGTTGTGAGAATATAGCAGCGGAAGTATTGAAGAAAAGCCTATGTCAGAGAGATGAGAGACAGAACAGCGTTGCCAACGCCAAAGAGGATCTTCGGACGCTTGGCCGCTGAGAAAGAACTTCCTGGGGCAGTGCCCCAGAGGTTGCGACCCGAGGCTTCCCCTCTCCTGCCTGGCAGCCGTCCAGTAGTCCCCAGCATAGCAGCTTCAGCCAGTAGCCAAATGGTCAGCCTGCAACTAGCGTCATTTTCACAATACCAAAACCCAATAAAGACACTTGAAAAAACCGGGCCCGGCCTCCTTATATACTCCTGCAGCAGTTTTGCAGGGTTTCGGCATTTCTCGCGACCAGTGACGCTGGCGTGGAGCAGATCGCAGAACGGGCCGAGCACTGGGCGTGGGCCGAGTCTGCTGGCGCACTGGGAAAAAAGGGCAATTTCCAGAGCCTCAAAGCACTCCAAACCAGCGCCATGGACCGCTAGAATGCTCATCCACGCGACACTTTGTCCCCCGTCGCCGACGCACGCTCCTGCCAGCACCTCCCGACAGAGCAACTTTTTTCCGAGCTCGCCCGACTTGTTCCGAGAGCTGCAGACCCTGCGGGCAGCCCAGCCCCAGCCTGCAGCGACCTGCTTCAGGAAACTGTGGGGTTGGACCTGGATCTCTTCGACTGGCAACCCCCCAACAACAAACGAAAGTTTATATTTGCTAACATGGGTAAAACCCAGAAACTACTTAAGAAGGTGAAATCTGTGAGGAAGAGCAAGTCGCGAGATTCGGTTGGAGGCATGTCGAGCTCCTCCTCGGTCGCCAGCGGCTCTGAGCCGACCAGACCGGCGTCCAAAGAGCAATCTCCGCAAGTGCAGCAGACAAGGCTGGAACCAGCTGAAATTGCAGAGAAAACACCCGGTGCACCCACTGGGGCCTTTCCCAAAGAAACTGTGGCTGTTGCTGTGGCTACCGAGGCCCAAACCTCTTCTTGGAGCCCGCTCCAGTCGCCGTCCGAGTCGCGGCGCCCGTCCGCGTACAAAAAAACCGCATCCGTAACAAATCTCCAAGCACAGGCACACTCGTACGAGCGGCACTTTTCTTCGTCTTCCCCGGCTCACTCCCGAAGCCGCCTCTCCATGGCAACCTTCTCAGCTGTGGCCCTCAACAAGCTTTCGCCGGAGGAGTTTGCTGCCAAGTCGTCTAATGCTGCTGCCATAAAGGCGAGCGGCGAGGAGACAGAGCCCAAAAAGTCCCTGTCCCGTGTAGCTACTCAGGTGGCTATCACCGACAATGAGTTTTTGATGCGGGCCACGTCGCGCATCTTTGACGACATGCGCGAGAGCCGCGGTGGCCTGTGGAAGTCTTCGGCCGGCGTCAACTCGTCCGACGATGAGGAGGACGGCGTGCTTGAGTTCAAGACTCGCGGCGACCGCCTGCAGGACTCGGACCTGTGGGTCAAGGACGAGGACCACACGCTGGACGATGTGCGCGACACGATACAGCAAAGCCGCGGCAACTATCTCATCAAGTGGGCCGACTGGATTCTTGGCCTGGAGCCGCAGACTGTGCCTGGGCGGCTCAAAGAGCAGGCCCAAGAGGAGCTTGCTGAGGAGAAGGCGCGGAAGCGGGAAAAGGCGCAGTCCATGATGGACGTGAGCTTGTTGTTGGCCATGGTCACGTCGGCCGTGAGCTGAAAAACTCTTTATGAAAGTATTATTGCTATGTGTTATTTAAATATACTGCCACAGGCGTAGACCCTGGTTTTCCCAACACCCGATACCTGGGTCGCTAGACGAGACCCTCTAGCACCTCCACGGCGTGGGCAAGACGCCCGCCAGACATTTCATTGTGGCTATGCAAACGCTCCTGCCAGCCGCCGTGGGCCAGAGCGACAGGTGACTTTTCTGCGGCATGGTGCAAAACAAGAACCCAGGCCTGGCTGAGCTCGTCATAGGTGGCGTCCCGCTGATGGTTGTTGACAGAGTTGGACCAGGTGGGCAGTTTGTGGAGAAGCTCGGTGGCCGAGTCGAGAAATGCAATAGTGGAGTGGGCCTGCGAATCCCCAAGATGAATAAAGTGGCAGACGTAGTCTGCGAGCGCTGTCAGAAATTCGCTGACATAGGGGCGCACTCTCAGGTACGCATAGTCGCCGTGGGCATCACCCTTGTAGGGCAAGTTGTCAAAGACATTGGTCAAATGCTGCTGGAGAGCGGCCACTGCGGTGGAAGTTGTAATGCGAGGTGCCTGGTGAGACACTGCCTCGGCTATCGCCGGGGAGGCGTCGCACATGTTGGTGATGAGCTGGAGCAGCGAGTCACGATCCAGCGTCTCCAGCTGCCGCGGAATCGGCAGCGGTCTGCCCTGTGAGATTTCTGTTTGAGTTCTCTGTTTCTTGTGGACTCTGGCCAGGCGTCTGGGGGACCATTTGGGGGCAGAGACAGGAGGGGAGGTGAATGCAGAAGGGTGGGGGGAGGAAAAGGGGCTATTTTGTGTCGGCGTGGCGTCATGGTGGTGGCCGCCGAGGTTGTTATCGTCTTCCTCATCACCCGAGGCCTCGTCTGTGTGGCGTCGCTTGTTATGGAAAACAGAACTGTTCTCGTCAAAGTGATGCTTGGGCGGCGTGGCCACACTCGGCTGTGGCGCAAAGGACCAGCCGGTTGAGGCGGGCAAAACAGCCGTCAAAACCATGCCTCACTGTTGGAAAGATGTGTGTGTAAGATTTAAAAGGAGATGTAAAATGATCTGCCAGGCTTTTCTACTGGTTTTCGCTGTATCGGCTACGTTGGCGCAGTGGCAAGTCGGTGTCAGGAGGGCAAAGTGTCGCAACCTCCCAGATTTTTTTGTATCCCAGCGCTAGTCTTCCCGGCTGGGCCTTGTTGGTGAGTTGCCGGAACTGGGAGGGAGAAGGAAAGGTAGAGGGGGGAGGGAGATGGAGAGAGAGAAGGCAGGAGGAGAAAGGAGGAAGAGAAGGGAGAGATAGGACAAAAGGAGAAGGTAAAAGAGGCATTTGAGCTCCAAGGCAGTGAAAAGTCTGCGGGTAGCGCTTGTTCAGCAGTTCTTTCTGGCCTTATCTCCGGCCGCCTGGAAGGCACTGGCATGTGACCAGCGAGAGCAGCAGGGATCTGTGCGCCTCGGGCGAGGAGACCTGGAAGTTCAGAGGGGGTTTACAGTGGTAGGTGGTGATGTAGTATCTAGTATAAAAAATTTCGAGATAAAGTACTTGATTGGCCCAGGCTTTGGTTCAGTGAATCAAGGCTGCCGCCAGGCAGCTCACAAAGTGCCCAACTGCTACCAGAGAGCTCAGACAGCCTGATGGCACAGGGTCGATCTGGCATAGCCCAGGCAAATCTACTTGAACTTGCAGTCACATCCAGTCAGCAACAGACCCAGCAACCGCAACAATCTCTTGATCTCTGACAAGACACCGAAACGGAACCCTGATCTACAAGACATCCACCTTGACACTGGCATTAACCAGGCCGAGCTCTTTCAGAGTCTTGCCAAAGTCTGCCACGCCGTACAACTTGGTAGGAAACGTTGTCATAAACGTCAGAGACTCGGTCGGCGCAGATACCTGCGCCTGCTCCTTGACGGTTTCGGCAACAATGCGCAGTGTTGCGTCGAGGCCAAACTCCGCAACGGTCTGCGTTCCCTTGTATTGGAAACGAAGCTTGGAGGTGGTGGGTGCCTGCCGAGGAGCTGGAGCTGGAGCTGATGCTGGAGCTGGAGATCCTGCCGAACCCTCGCCCTTCTTCTGCGCCGCCACCATCTTGCGATGACGCTTGTCAGCCTCAATCTGGTCACGGATCTTTTGCTTGGCCTTGGCATCCTCAATTCGCTCCTTGCGACGCTTCTCGGCCTCCTGCTGCGCCTGTTTCAGCTTGAGCTGCTCCATGGCGCGCGCATGCTCCTCGCCGCTCTTCTTCATGATGGCGTCGTTTTTGCGCTGCTCGATGGCCAGTTTCTTCTCCTCCTCTGCCTTGCGAATCCTGGCGCGCTCCTTCAGCTCAGCCAGACGGTCTGAGACTGGCGCCTTTGGCTCCACAGGCTTCTCTTCCTCAGCTTGTGCGCTGGCGACGGGCTCCGCCTCAGTTGCAGGCTCTGACGAGCCGTCCTGCGCGCGCTCCAGCCACTCGATTGCATCTTCGATGCTGCGGCCTCCAGCTGCAGCCTTTGTCGCTGCAGCCTCCTCAAATCCCATGTCTACTAGTTGCTCCTTGACGCTCATTACGCTGTGCAGTGGGCAACTCAGCTTGTAGCGACTGAGTATATGCCAAGTCTTAGTGGGGCCCTTGGAGCAAATAGTGGCTGGGAGCAAGTATTGGCTGGAGCGGGCTGGAGCGGGCTGGAGCAGGCAGGTAGGGCGCAGCCCTGCCAGCTTGAAATACTGCATTGGATTGCTGAGTTCTAAGCAGGTTCAAATGGATTGCTGAGTTCTGAGCAGATCCAAAAGGTTCACTGACATTTTCTATTTCTCCGTCCATTTCTCTTGCCTTCGTTTGTCACCCGCCTGGCCTCATGATGGTTGCGCTCTGCCGAGCAGTGCAACAAGGTTTGGCTGGGCCGCTGGGAACTGCGTCTAGCAGTCGGCAATAATTAGATCCGGGCCGCTGGGGAAAGGATTTCTAGAAGGAGGGATTCTAGAGATGCAGAGTTCTGGGTTTCTGCCTAGGCACCGCTATTCCTTCGGGTACGTTTCTGATCGCTCCCCCCACCCCAATTCCAGCCCCGAATTGCGCCAGCGGGGCTCTGCCCCACTGCCGAAAACGCTGACCAACTCCCACTGACCCCACGGCGGAGAGCTCTGGGCACTGAAGAGAGCCATACAGGGGAGTTGGAAGAAACAAAAGCTGCCGGGTCCTTCTTGGTTTTTTTCTCTCGCTCCTGCCACACCGGTCACTTGCCAGCTCGCACCACCCTCCTCGCGTCTGCCCCAGTCGGCACGCGCCTGCCGTGGGCCAATGTGGGGCGGTGCGGCTGTGCGCCCTGCCCCTCCGGTGTCTCTGGCAGACTGAAATTGGGACAACACTGCCACCAACCTTCTGCTCTCCGTCTCACCACTGGCGCTTAAAATATGGAAATTTATCCGCAAGTGTTGGTTTTTACGCGTAAGTACATGATTGGCGGGGTTTGGTGCTGCTGGGCCGTTTGTAGCTGTGACAGATGTGGCCGAAGCCGGAGGTAGCGGCGCTGACAAATTTGGACTCATTGGTAGCAGCTTCTACTTGCAGTTGCTTTCCCGGCTCGGACATGGATATCCGTATGCTTACGGGTCCAGACGCGGGGATGTATTCATCACTTGACTCGCAGGAGGCTCCTGGCTAATTTTGCGCCACTTTCGTGGTGTACGTGCAATCATTGTGGCCAGTGGAATGCGAGCAGCAATTGTTTGTGACCTCGGCTTGCTGGGTACTAGGAGCTTGTATTTACTGGCCACGATATGGGATTTGTCGTAACATTCACAAACTGCTCTGGTAGTTCCCCTCATTGGTATCTGACAGCTCAATGTTGTTGCTGCCAGTCGTGTGCAGCGACGAGAGTGAGTCCTTCCTTCAACGCCGTGGAGTCCTCTTCTCCGGCATTAGTCTCAGAATCAGCAGCCTTTGCATCAACATTGGCAAGTGATTTATCAGCAACCTCGATCCCTTCTTGTTTGTCGTCAATGAGAGATTCATCTTCTATGATGCACTTGTTGCCTGAAATAGAATGATTTTCAGCATCGTCACTGCGCTTCCAAAGGATACTGGCTACCAAAGACAGGCTCAAACTAAGCACTCTCTTGCAGTTTTGGCATCAATGACTTACTGATAGACTACTAATGGGCTGGTTAGGTGCACCACTTGTTAGTGAGCTCTGCAAATGCCTGGACAATCAACAATTCACCCGATAGTGTCAGCTCCTAATCCACCGAAAAGCCTTGCAGATCTTGAAAGAACTTTCACTTCTCAACTCTCAGCTTACTAACCCAGCCCCCTTCGTTGAGGAGGAAACTAGACCCCTCGTGCTCAAAAACACGACTCATGATCGTCAGGCATTCAAGGTCAAAACCACAGTTCCCTCGCTCTACTGCGTCAGACCCAACTGCGCTGTTCTGCCCGCTGGCGAGTCGGTCACCCTGCAAATTATCCGTCAGCCCTTCAGCAGCGAGCCTGTCGCGGGCCAGCGCTACAAGGACAAGTTTCAGGTACAGTCGTTCCCGCTGAGCGGCACGGCTGAGATTGACGAAAGCACCCCCCTATCGGAAAATTGGTCCAAGCTAGAGGGCGAGGCTTCTTCCAAGGCAACCGCCATGAAAATCAAGGTGCAGTACGATTTTGAGCATCCGCGTGCTGCCCCTGTGGCCACTGCCGCACCCGCGACTGACGCTCCTCCTGCTACCGAGGCATCTGCCGCCGATGCTGACACGACAAGCTCCGCCCCGCCGTATACCGTCTCCTCTTCGGCCGCTGCTCCAGACACTTCTTCCCTGAGACAACGCATGCCTATTGACGTGGCACAGGAAATCTCCTCCACGAAGGCCAAGATTGCCACTATGAACGACGACATGAAGAAAGATGACAATGAACTCACAACAACTAAGACGCGCGCGGTCTCCTCCCCATCCAAGGCCGCTACACCGGCTGTCAAGTCCGACTCGGGATTCGCCCTGCCCATCCCTCTCATTGCTGCCCTTGTCCTTCTGGCCTTCTTGCTGGGCTGGAAGTTTTTCTAGTTTAATATGTATGCGGTTTTGTATTTTAAGTCTGCACCAGCAGGCCGGTGGGTCTAGAATCCTCTAGTGATTTTTGGAGCGCAAATTATTCTAAAAGCTCTATGCTTGATATCAAGTAGTGCTGGGGAGCTCCTTTGCAAAGCTCACCTAGAATGCTTAAAATCAGGCATGGAAATTGGGTCCCTTGTTCTGTGGCGATCCCGATCCCCGATAGGCCGGCTGAGCCGAGATTGGCTGCTAGTTTTGTGGTTGCAGTGCTCCCCCAAATGCCTTGTCGGGATGGGCATCATGCACTTTACTGTTTTAGGCAAAAGCCGCGATGCGCATCGCACGGCAAGTAGGGGAAAGAGAGCTCTACCAACCAACTGCCCCGGCGTCTCAGAAAATTCAATTTAGACGACTCAAAACTACATACAGTTTTACCAATAAAGAGAAATGCTAGTTAGGGACCACTACTAATAGTCGTCGCCCCGCGACAAAACCTCTTTGACAGTAGGACGCAAAATAATAGTGTGCTCATACTGAGCCGTGTAACTGCCGGGTTTGTCGACGAGTGGGGGATAGTCATGCACAATACCCGCGTCAACCAGCTCACGAAGAGCCAACAGGTACTTGTCTTCGCCAGTGCGGTCAAGGTAGCGGCGGCACCAGGGCAACGTGCCAAAAGTTTTGTCAATCTTGGCAAGCAAATTTTTGGTGCTCGAGAAACGGAATACAGGCTTTGTCTTGACATTTGCCATGCGCGCGTAGTGCGAGCACTCACCCTCCTCCAAAACATGGCCGCGGCCGGTCGAGCCAAAGGTCTCGATGGCAAAGGTCTCGCCCTCCTCCATCTTGGTCTGATCATTGTTCTTGACAATGGGCACGCTCTTGCCGCCGTGGATGGTGTAGGGGTTGATGTTGTGACCATTGAGATTGCGGATGGACTTGATGGGGTACGTCTTACCGTTGAGCTCGAGCTCATAGGACTCCATGACCTCTTGGATGGCGGCGCCAATGTCACAAAGACGCACGTCAATGCCGGCCTCACGCACGCCAGTGTTGGTCGCATCACGCACAGCATTGAGCAAGGGGTCATACTTGTCGTCAAAGGTGAAGGTAAAGGCCGAGTCGATGATGTAACCGTTGACATGCACGCCAATGTCAACCTTCATGACATCTTCATACTTGAGCACCATTGTGTCACTCGAGTTGGGCGTGTAGTGCGCCGCAACCTCGTTCAGCGACAGTCCCGTGGGGAAACCAATTCCGGCCTGCAGTTCGTTGGAGCCTTCACACAGTGCTCGGGTTCCGTTCTCAATCATGTCAGCAATCTCAATCATAGTCATGCCGGGCTTGATGTTCTTTTGCGCGTACTGGCGCACCTGGCGGTGTACCTCGGCGCCCTTACGAAGATCGTTGTACTGCTTGGCAGCCTTCTCCTGACGCTCCAGTGCCCGCTTCTCCTCATCCGTCGTGCGCTTGTTATTCTCATCCTTGTACTCGCTGATCTCGCCTTCCGGGTAGATTCCGTCGGCAAAACGCTTCAGTTTGGAAAGGCCGACACGAGGGGGCTCGCTCTGGGCTTCGACGGAGCCTGCTGGGACATCGTCCTGAGGTCCGGGGGTTCCGGCGGCCTCGGCAATGGCAACCTGATTCTTGGCGATTTCAGCGTCGAAATCAAAATCATCGTCATCAGCAGCAGCCTTTTTGGGAGCCTTTTTGGCAGGCTGCTTCTTCTTCTTCATACCACGAGGGCCCTTGCTGCTTGAGACCACGCCGCCTTCCTTGGCGGCTAGCTTCAGCTTTTCCAACTTGCTCGCAACGTCCGTCATTGTGGTGAGAGAGGGTTTTAGGGCCGGAAAAAAATGGGAGATATGGGGCGTTGCCCCATGTGACACAGCCGTGCTATGACAGTGCCTTGGGCAGGGAGAGAGGAGGAGAGGAGGGAGAGGCGGAGAAGCAAGGGCCATGAGACTTGAGACAAAAGGTTTTTGGCTCACCCAGTGGACGAACAGCGCGCTTGCTGACGTTGAATTGTGGGGTAATGCCCTACAATTAGTAACAGTGATTCGAGCTCAAACAAGATTGGGCTAGTCGACCGGAGGCGAGAATCAAGCAGAAGATACCCCTATTGTACTTGCCAGTCCATCATTTGCCAGATATAGATTGTGGAGGAGGGTGTTAGGAGATTGCCAGTGAAGTATGAGAAGACTCAGCAGAGGGGGTGGGGCAGTGCCCCAGCTGCGGCACTCTTTTAGCTTCACAGCCTTACAAACGCGGAAATACTCAAATCCATGACGGATAGTCCGAGGCGGTGTCTGCACGCGATGCCCGCGGCTCGCACTCCCGTCAGACCGAGCTACGAGTGCGGGGAAGGACGGAGATAAGAGCTCGACTTTCCCAAGTCTGAGCAAGGAAAGAATCGGAGTAGGGCATAGTCATGGGATCAGCAAACCAGATCAACCGCTACCATTGTTTACTCTTCCAAACTGACAGGAGCCGTGCGGCACGCAGGTTTTTCCGCCTGTTCGGTCATGCAACGGAACGGGACCGCTACACAACTCCGAGCAGTCAACTCCGAGGCTGACGTCGGGGCAGCGCCCCAGAGTAAAAATTCTGCACCAGCTGCACAGACGTTGGGCGCCACGCCTCCGCCTGACAAATGTAGACCAGGACAAGGCCACTAACTCACTAAGCAGAGCGGGTGACATCACTAACATGTCAGCGCCGATCCTGCCGCGGTGCTAGCGTCGGGAGCGCGGACGCTGGCCTGTGGCGAGCACGCTCAGATAACGATTCCGGGCAGCCATCGGGCTGCTGTATGCCCGCTGCTATGGGCCGGTCCCGGTCTTGGGTCGCGGAGTAATTTTCATGCCGTTCGGCGTCGGTGCGCCGCCGCTCGGCGCCACCGTGGATGGTGGCGGCCCCTGCATCGGAACGGGAGGTGGCAACTAGTAGCCGCCGATGGACGCATGATCGGGAGTGTCCGGGGAATTGTCTTGGCAGGAGGAGAAGAAACAGAGAACTGACTCTCTCTTTCAATTCTTTCCCCAGCATTAGCTCCATTTCTTGCCGGTTTTCTTGTCTACGCTGCACTGCTCTTTGAATCTCCACCTGACTCGTATCGCCCCCGTATCCAACAAGATCCATCACCCCCCAAAACAGTGTTAATATTGAAAAAAGCAATCCTAGATGAGTAGGACACGGTCCTGTCACAGGGTGTGCACGACGCAGCGTTAACTCCATCGGGGGCTCAAACAAAGCGACCACAATCGGACGTTTATAAAGCCAAGCATATTCCCCCCACGCTTTTGGGCCACTGAAATGACCACCTTTTACTTTGCCAAGTCAAACTCCTCGCATTTGGCGCTGCAAATCCAAGAGGTCCACAGCGGCCGGCACCCCGATCCTCTGTTTGACGTTGTCCAGCAGAAAAGCGCTTATGCAATCTACCACCACGAGCATCTCGACTATGTCGGCCATCTAGAGACTGCGTCTGTGTATTTTTCGCTGGCTGCGACGGCGCAGGCCGGGACGGCTAAACAACACTCTGGGGCACTGCCCCAAGGCTCCCCCCTCATCGGCTGGCGAACAGTACCCGACGCTTCCGGCTTCCGCGTCCAGGACGAGGCAACGGAGAAGGTCATTGGCAGATGGTCGAGAGCGCTGGCCCGCGACCCGTCCCCGGATACTCATGTGGAGTCCTTCACATTCACCCAGGATTCCTGGAGCCTCATCTCCAAGGGCGAAGTTCTCGCCACGATGCGCGGATCCACTCTCGTTGTCTATCCTGAGAGCCGCAAGTCCATGACCATGTATTTGGACCAGGCCGCGGCCAAAATTCGCAAGGCTTCAACATTTCCGCCAATGCCCGGAAATCCGCCCGAGCGCCACTTGTCCCAAAAGACCCTGAAGCAGCTTACATCCACTGCGCAGGGCCACTACCGTGCGCGGTTTATTGATGCCGTAATTTTCTCGGCCCTGAGCGTCGCCCTACAGGTTGGCGAGCCTCGGCCCAAGAGGTCAGAGTCCATGTGTGACATCGCAGCACAGCACCTGGGGCCATCGAAATTGGAGCGCAAGCGCTCAACCATTGCCTCTCTCTTTCGTCGCCGCTCATCAGTCATTTCTCCCTCTTCCTCTTACTCGTCGTCAGCTGCCAGCGCCGCCAGTGCGAACTAGCCGGTCAGGAGATGGGGGCGCGAAAATACAGCGTCCTTCTTACACACTGCAAAGGAGGTCCTGGCGAACGTGTTATTTAGCTAGGGAGGAGCTGGCACGCTACATAGGCTCCGGTTTTGGCAGGCAACCTGCTGGCGAGATATGCGCTGATTGTGGAGCACTTCCCCCAGCACCCAGTACGGACATCAGGGCAAGACTCTGGTCAGTCCTTGCGCCTGTTAATAGTTTATTTATTCTAGATCTACCACATACGGAAATGATCCACTCATTCAAGCAATCCATCACGCTGATTTAGCGATAGACAGCGGCCGTCCAGAATCTGTTGCTGGATTTGGACTCACAGATACTGTTGTAGTAGGGGAGGTGAAAACTAGCTCACACTCCCTCAAGTACTGGGGAAAGATGTGCTCAAATTGGCTGTGGCATTGGGTTTGACAAGGGCCATGCCGATTGACTGCAGCTTCCTTATCACAGATCCATCCCTGAATTGATCAGTATCACTTGCCGATTTGGATGCAAGTCTGCAAAATCTGTCACTCCGTAATGCTCATTCTTCTTGGCCCTAATATCTTTGTTCTTCCTGAACGTCGCGTTGAGAACGTCAATCGTCTCATTAAAGTCATCGCTTGTCAGGAACCCCTCAAATACATGCTGTGGGAAACAGTATTCGCCGTCAAACAAGGCTTGCCGTAGATCTTCCACAGTCGGATTGACCTGAGCATCGGCCGCCTTGATGCAGTACTGGAGCAAAAAGTTGTAGATTGTGGCGCGTTCCTTCGGGCTCATCATAAACAGCTCTCTCTTGCGCTCGCGCAACAGTTCTTTCGTGTACGTCAAGTTGATGATTGCCCGGCAAAATAGCTGCCATGGAAGTTGATCATAGTAGCTGACTACGGCCTGAGCAGTGGTGTATTCAACGGAACCAAGAGGCAGCATTTTTGTCACGATGCCGGCCATGTTGAGGTATGGCACACCCTCATTGATGCATGCCGTTTGAACGTCACGCAGCAATGTGACTAGGTTTTCGTTCAGGCGCGAGTCCAAAATGTCCTGGGCTTTCTCTGTGCAAGCAGCAAGGAAGTGCTCGCTAAGAGTTGGTCCGGCAGCTGTTGACGAGGAGCCGGTAGAGCTTGGTGAGAGCTCTTGAGGCATGTGGATCTTTTGCTGAAGGTCCTTGGCGTCCAAAGCACAGTCTGGAAAGACGGAGAGCAGGTCACTGACGGACATGATCATGAAACCAAAAACATCCGAAGGGTCTTTGCGAAACATAAAGGCAAAGTCTGGAGCATGAGTTCGAGACATGGGCTCTTTTGGCAGAGGTGGGTCGTGGCGGTGGTGATGCTTTGTGGCGCCAATTCTGTCGAAAACAGACGGCTTGAGTTCGTCCTTTTCTGGAAGACGTGGCCGTGCAGAGTCTTTGAGAGGCGGCTCGGGTCGGGACGCTCCTCGCTCTGGCGTGCTCGGTGACATGGTCAGTTTGTGTGCTGTCTGTGTCAGAGGCATGTCTAGCTTGTCTACTGGGGGCGAGATGCGGCCAAGCTCCGGTGACTCTGCAGTATCAGACTTATGATGTCTGTGTTTGCGATTTTCGCGTGAGCTTACGGGGTATGGAGGTGTGGGTTTGGATGAAGATGAACCGGGGGATGCTGGCCTTGTGGCTTTGGTGAGACGAGACTCCAAGCGGCTCTCCATGTGGTGGAGCTTGCTTTCCAATCGATTGAAGCGATCTTCTATGCCGCTGAGTTTGTCCATGAGCTCCTGGCGGTCTTTTTTGCGGCCCTTTTCTGCCTGCCAGACAATCTCGAGAATATCCTGGAGCGTCGCCTGGACCTTATGGGTTGGATTAGACATGATTAGCTGGTACTGATTATCTACTATATTACGCTCGAAGATTTGCACTCGGTTTCGTAATTACACTTGCGAACAATACAGTGTGAGAAGAAATAGTGGCAATCCAAGAAACAGTCACGACCCCAGCAAATTGTTTCAACTCTATAGTGGGGCGTTTCGTCTGTCGCTTGTCAGTAGCCGTCCTCCTGCATGACGTCGGCCTGCAGCAGCAGCCAGGGGTCACGGTGTGCCTGCGTCCGCCATTAGCGCGCTAGAGGTGGTGGTCTGAAACTTATATGGACCCAAAAAATAGCGCAATCGCCCGGTTTAGAAGGTCAGCAGGCGCTTATTATTGGTCAGCTTGCAAAGGAAGTGCCTCAGCCAACCAGCGCTGCACTTGCGCTTGCAAGAGCTGCTGCGCAGTCTCAGACCTTGCGGCACAGTTGCAGCCTGCAGTACCACGCAAGGGGTGCACCGGGGCATTGCCCCTCATTCTTGCATCCGGTCAGGCGTTTTAGCCAGGCGGTTTAGCCAGCAACCACCCGCCTAGCCTCCGTTTCTTCCCGCTCAGGACCTCTGCAGTGCCCTCACTATCTGCCCCCCCTGCCACCCATAATTTCCTGTTTTGACTGGGTGCGAGAGACTTGGCTAGCCGTCAGCAGACAAAAAATGAATGCTTCGTATGTCAGATCGTGATCGAGCACAAGCCGATGCCTGTCAGCTCTTTGTCTTATGTAGCTGCACGCGCCAATGGTCACGGGCTTCGTTCCGCACTTCCGGGGCGCTGCCCCACTCGGCTCTGCAGCAGGCAGAGTCTTTGATAGCAAGCGGGGAAGGATTGATTGCAGCAGTTGTTCAGGGGCACCAAGGCTGAGATAGAGATTTTTGTTTGCCGAACCACGTAAAGCTGGGCATACCTCTTGGCAACTAGTTCTGGCTGCCTGGCAAAATAATCATATAGACAATCACTACGAGTGATTTACTAGTCATAGCAACGCTGCCTGATGATACTATCTAGCCTGGCGTTCAGGGCATCCTCAGACGGAACGTCGAAACAGTGAAATCCTGCAATCAACCCGTTTTAAAACGCTCACTTTCCCATTCGAAGCCCTATCCTGCGATTGAGTAGACAATAGCGACGATTCGGCCTATGATATACTTATTTCAAATCAACGTGAAAAGATTTGCGCTCGTAAAGATGCATATTGTCAAGAATAGTGCAAAATTTGAAGTCTAAGTATTGCGCCAGCATTATTTGCGAGTCACCAGAGACAGGAGCATAAAAGCTTGGCTGTGCAGTTTGCATCAATTGTCGCCTGCGCCCTGGTTATTAGGGGTGCTCAGTCGATATGATGCGGATCAGACAGTTTCTACCTGCTTCGATACCCACTTGTAGATACCAAGGAGTAAGTTCGACCATTTGACCGCAGAAGATATCTGACTGAGGTTCCTGCAATGTGGTCAATGGACGGTACAAACTATCTCGGCGGAAAGGCTACCCCACCTCTAAAACAGCACACAAGCCGAGGAAACAGAGAAGCTCGCTGAGAGATTCTTCGACAGTTTAAAAGGCGCTATTGACAATGGCATTCTATTACACCACCAACGTTATATACAACAAATCAGCAATTATAACAGTAATAGTGAGCCCTCTTCTGGTCACAAAGGTAACGCCGACGGTTCGCCGCCTGCCTATCGGTTCCGTGGATCCACCACATTATCATGAGAGGCTCTGCAACATACCATTTGCCGCTTATGTGGACCGCTACAACAACCCATTCTCTTACCGCCACACTGGGGCTCGGAATATAGATGGAATTTTGCTTCGCCTGCTCTTGAGGGTGGCTTTGTCGCTGGAGCCGGCATTGGAGCAGTAATCGTGACAACTAACTATGGACACCCCGGTCATGATACGATGCAGTACGCTAATGTGCCATCTGTTGAATTGTCTGATACAGATGATCTGGTCTATCAACATTTGTTGGCGCGAGCACTCATGCAAAAGGCATTGGGCGCCCCCGTTGTCATTGCCACGGTAGTGCAGCCAATAGGTAACATGTACATAACTGGAAGAAGATTGGTTGTAATCTAATTATGTTGAAACTAGCCAATAATCTAATTTGTGCCTGGAGCAGTTGTTCAGGGCTGCCGTCCCGCATTTTAGCCGTTGCCTCGCCAGACTCTGGGAGCTTCCCTCACAACATGCGTCCCTACCACCACGACCCGGTCCATGTGGAGGCTGCGCGGAAGGAGGTATGTTTTTGAAGCTTGGCTAGGCCTTTCTCTAACGCAGATTCTGTCTGGAGCGCTGATTGGCGCTAGCAAGGGTGCTGTGTTTGGCGGGGTTGTGCATCTTGCAGCCCAGCGCCTGTGGCCAATCTACCGCGATCTGCGACCCAATTTTAAGATATTCATTTTTCTAGGATTTGTAATGACTGGTGGTTGCTATCGAGCCGACCGCAACATTGTAGCCTATGAGCAGACGCTGCGCATCGCAAAGATGAAGGAGGATTATCTCAGAGGAAAGTAGATGACAGGGTAGTGATGAGGCGGGGGAACAAGCTCACGGGGACTGGTAGGTAATGAGACATTGCTGAACCAGGCAGTAAGCGTGTTTTTGAGGATTCAGAGGCACTTGCTCTGTGCGCGCGACACAGCCAATCAATCGACGCTAACGCTGGACCTAAAGTCACCCCAGAATTTGATTAGCTAAGCAACACACTATAATCTGATTGAGCATTATCACGACACCGCCATGAACCATGGACATTGCTGCGCCAAAGAACCATGCACCATTGCCCTCATTTCGCGTGCTAGTTGATCGGTTCTATGACCCACTTAGTGAAGAACTCTTTGAGAAAACCTGGTACAAGTCCTACCGCCACATAAAGAGCTCAGCCGCAGTCAAGCGCCAAATCATCCAGGACTTTATCCAGTACTGGCGGTCGGCAGTTGGCAATGACTTTTATCCGGCATTCCGACTCTTGATGCCTCAAATAGATGCAGAGCGTACTTATGGAATCAAGGAAAAGGCTCTAGCTCGCATTCTTGTCAAGCTGCTGAACATTGAGCCTGAGTCCGATGATGGTAAGGAGCTTCTTAATTGGAAGGACGGATCACTTCATACGGCTGGTGTTTTCACCCGAAGAGCATATCCAATTCTCCAAAAGCGTCAGCTTGATGGCATTCCCCCAACTTCCATGTCGATTGCCGAGGTAAACGACCTGCTGGATCAGCTCTGCCTCGAGACAAGAATAGAAACACAGCTTCCGATATTTGCAAAATTCCATGCTGTGATGCGTGCAGATGAAATGAGATGGATCCTTCAAATTGTCCTCAAACATCTCCGCAATATGCCGTCGGAGACAGTGATCATGCGCCAGTTCAGTCCTCTTGCTAAGGATCTCTACAATGTCACTTCGAGTCTGAAACGCGTGTGTTGGCAGCTAGGCGACCCAGATACCCACCTGTCAGAAAATACTCCTGAAATTGAACCTCTTCAATGCTTTCAGCCACAGCTTGCTTCGTTCAAGAAAAAGGCGTTGACAGACACCGTCAAGGCCATGATCTCTACTGAGGGCGATGCTTTTTTCACAGAAGAAAAAATGGATGGTGAACGGATCCAGATTCATTTCAAAGATGGTGAATTCAAGTTTTATAGCCGCAAGGGCAAGGACTATACTTACCTATATGGCTCATCGTATGCTAAGAATGACGGTTCTTTGGTACCCAAGCTGAGCAGCATTATTGACTCAAGAGTGTCGTCAGCTGTTATTGATGGCGAAATGGTGGCATGGGATCCACAACGGAGCGAAATTATTCCTTTTGGAACGTTGAAGACGGCAGCAAAACTTGAGCAGACCAATGCTGGAGGTGGCCTGAATGCGCGTCCCATGTATGTCGCGTTCGATATTCTGTACCTGAACGGCAAATCACTTGTTACATACTCGCTACGCGCTCGCAAAATGGCTCTCAAAAGTATCATCACTCCTATGGATGGTGTATTCCAAACCATCGAATACCGCGTAGGATTCACCGCTCAAGACATCGACAAACATTTCAAAGAATGCATGGAAAGGGAATCAGAGGGTCTTGTAGTCAAGAATGCCTCAAGCATATACTCCATCGGCGATCGTGTTGATACGTGGATTAAAGTCAAGCCAGACTATTTCAACGAACTGGGTGAAACAATTGATGCAGTTGTGATTGGAGCATTTTTTGGCAGTGGTGTCCGAAAAGGTCTCAGAGCGTCTTTTTTGTGCGCACTAAGCGATGACAATGATAGGTCCATCTTTTACACGTTTTGCAAAGTCGGCGGAGGAATGAACGCGGCTATGTATGAAGAGATCCACAAGCTCACTGAGGGTAAATGGCACAAATGGGATGGCGAGGTGCCGTCCGAATGGGTTCCTGCGAATAAGCAGGAGTGGCCAGATGAGTGGATAGAGCCCAAGGATTCTTTTGTCATTGAAGTTAAGTTCAGTGAAATCACTCCAACCACCTCATATGGTGCTGCAAGTACTCTGAGATTCCCTCGCTTTCAGTCTTTGAGGGATGACAAAGACGCAAGCTCCTGTTCGACTGTTCAAGACTTGCAAAAAATTCAGGACTCTATCCGAGACTATAGACTTGAGGCAAAAACACCAGCAGATCGGAAAAAGCCTGGAACAAAGAAGCGCAAGCTTATGCCTATTTTACACGACGACTTCGATGTTCCTGATGTTGAAAAAAAAGACAGCCTATTTGAAAATCTGAAATTCAACGTAGCATCTGGGTCTAAAACAAATTCAAAAGAGGACCTGATTCTGCTTGTACTCCAACATGGGGGTCAATTGACAAGAAGGACTACTGATTGCTTGATTGTTGCCGATAAAAAGACAGTAATGGTCGCCGCTGAAATGCTTCACAACAAAAATATTCTTTCTCCACGGTGGATAGTAGAATGCATTGAGGCTAAAGAAGTTCTACTTTTTGATGCCTCGCATTTCTTTCATGCAAATGAGGCCCTCAAGTCAGAACTGAGACCCAACATGGATTCACATCAAATTCCCTACTGCAAGCAGCTGGGTGTGCAAGAGTTGAGTACAGTACTGGGAACTCTGGACTTTGAACGATGCAAAGAGCAGGCCGCAGCTGCTGACATTTCCAAACAAATCTCCAATAACACATGGGGAAGTCTGTTTCTGAATGACAGCGTTTTTGGCAACTTGACACCGCGAGTGTCTGCGCTATTACAGTTCAATGGAGCTAAAATAGTCACCAATCCTGAGGATCCTGGAATAACTGTGTTCATTGGTACCAGAGAAGAGGCTGCTAGGCAAAAACGTGCCTACTCGTCCGATTCCATTCAGTTCGTGTCCGATGACTGGGTACTAGCCTCGTGGACACTTGGCCATCGACAATCTCTGGCCAACTACCGGCTTTTATGAGAAAATAAACATTGTGGAATTACCACATAAAGCGCTGTTGATCAGTGCTGTCTGGCCAATAAAACGGTTTTTGAAGGAAGATATAGGTTGTTATTGCATTGATGGCCATATACCACGAAAATTCGTAATAAGCTCGAGTGTTTGGCACTTCGCCGTCGGTGAGAATCCTCCAAAAGACATAAGGTAAAATATAGTACCTAGGTTCGAAGAGAGGAGTGGGCACAATGGCAGCCATTACTGCAGTTAGGTACGTAACAAAGATGACCTGCTTGGCGCGTGAGTACCTGTGCCAGGCTAGCAACAAAACCTTGAACCCGAGATGGTACACTGGAGAAAGAAGAGCAGCAGACCACGGGCGAAAATTCGGCATATAAATGAGTCTCTTCCAGAGGTAGAATGTGTAGTGGCGATTATCGGCGAGAATAAAGGGATGTTCGTAGGTAAACTGTATTGCAATTCCAGAAATAATCAGTAACTGAGCGGAGTAGATTACCAGGCTCAGTGGACTGCGAAGAATGGACTTGAAGTAGTTTTTAACAAACCCAGTCGACAGCCATAGTGGCCAGGAGAAGAATAAGAGAAAGAGAACAAAGTAGAATGGTTGGCACAAATTAGCGCTAGCCTGGTGATTATCCTGATCACCCACAGTGATGCTGCCGTTTTTGAAAATGAAAAAAGCAAAAGATGCAGCGACTGAGCCGTAAACAGCTGTGACTGCCAGCTGGTCCTTAAGCGCAACCAATAACAGCTGCTTGACAAAGGAAATGAAAGAATCGGACACTGCAACGGCAGACGACAACAAATGTGATGCAGCAATGAAGCCAGCCCAGACAATATTTGTCTGACGACAAAACACTGCATACCCTGCAATGGCTCCAGATAACAAGGAAAGGGGTTTTGAGCGGCCAACAAGCAGAAATGCCATCACGACAAGGGAAGTTGCCCAAACATCGGTATAAACAAGAGTATCGTAAAAAAACAGCAGCGGAAAGGCAGTCAGAGGTACAATTAGCGAGCCATTGCCTGTCCAGTACAAAACTGCCGGCAAAAAGAGAAAACTGGACACCATGTTGGAAATACGGAGAAGCGTGAGGGAGCATTGGAGGGGCTGACCCTGGAGAGCCGAGGCCATCCAGCAGACAAGAATGGATATGAAGTAAGACCCTGGAAGAGTTGTGATTTTCGGGTCCCAGTGAGAAAAATCTCCGCTGCAAAAGCGCTGAGTCTGGGGAACGTGAAATATCTCGTCCATGTAGGGATCAACCAGCCGGTTAGTAGAGACCAAGATAACCAATGAGCTGGCGAAGGTTAAGAGGAAAAAGATTGAATGAACTGTGGTAGTGAACTGGCCACTGGACGGCCTTCCTGCCTGTTCCTTAGCACCCGTCATTATCGAGATATCGAGTAATGAGGTTGTGGACGTGGACACCAGCGCGTCGTTGGTGAACAGAGAAAAAAGCAAGTTCGTGGGTCTCTGCCCCACCACATTTATTGGCCAGCAGGCAAAGGTTACCCGGAGGTGTAAACCCCATACAAGAAGCGCCCCGCTTCGCGGCCAGGTTCTCCAGCAATGCACTCAGTAGTCAATGGATTCAACTCATCTCAGGTAGAACGATACCTGGACGAGGCGTATGCCGCAGCTGTCCGCAGAAGCGAAAGCAAAAGCCAAGGTACGGCTGTGTATCGACCAAAAACCGGCGGCTGGACGACGCCCAAGAGCGGAGCACGTGCCAAGACAAGCAGTGCCATTCTAAACGAGCTGTGGAAGGGTGCCCAGAAGCGCCGTACCAAGGGTGATAGTTAGATTTGTACAGATATACAGAGTCGATTGGCATTTGTAATGTAGAGTGGGGTTGGGTAGCCTGGGTTGGAGCAAAAGTGAGATATTCAGCGTCTTCGGGGAACAGATACACGATTGAAGATCTCCTCAGGCTAACTGAGCTTTTTCGATTTCCCATATTAGCAGAGCAGCCGATGGATTTCTTGCTCAACGAATGACACGTAAAGCTCGAGATCTGAAGACCCGGGGATTGAGTCCCGGAAAGAATGATCGATGCGTATCCAGTAAGTGGTCACGAATGAACGTCTGTTGAAGGTTGACAGGTCATAATGATGTGACTTTATGACTGCTGATCATGTCACTAATCAACGACAGCCTTACTAAGTGGCCTTGGCGCACGCACACGGAGGTTATTGGATAGCCGCACATTCAAGTCCTTATTCTTGTACTTGTGCAGTTTGCGCCGAGCCACCATCACTGGAACTGATGATCGCTCGACAATATCGTTCGAAAATGAACCCAACAAAACACCCTTAAGCGCAGAGCGACCACGAGAGCCGAGAACAACCATGGTTGGCGTTACCTGCTCGATAATAGAACACACCGTGTTGAGCGGCGACTTGCAGTGAATGATCTCAATAAGCACGTAGACTTGAAGGCGAGTACGATTGAGCATGATAGAGATAGTGTTTGTCAGGTTTTGGAGGACCTTGATGCGCAGATCCTCGAGCGAGTTGGCCGCAGTAGACTCATCTTCGGGAATAGCGGAGACAACATACAAAATGTTGCCGTCGCGGAGGACCGTGCCAATTGTCCACTCCAGAGCGTGCACAGATTCAGGAGACAAGTCCACTGCGACAATGTACGACTTGAGCTTTTCAGCCACGGTGGCGAGGTCTGGTAGTAGACCGCGCACAATCGTTCGCACACATCGTTGGGTCTGTGGATTCGAATAAATAGAGGAGACAGCAAGTTCAAGGTTTGCTGCTCTGCGGGCGTCCTGCATTTCCTCGGAGTCCGAGGTATAGGGGGTATCTTCAATCTTTCCGCCCTGGTCAAACGCCGTGTTGGGGTGGATTATCCGCCGTTTATAGGCGGCATACTCCTCTATAGAAGGCTTGGGACCCTCATGAGGCCATGTCACAGCCTCGGCTGCCTCATCCTCGTTCTCCTCGCCGCGCGAGTTGAGTTTAAGCTTACCGACTAGTTTGGTCAGCGTGGGCTTCTTGTGCTCAAACAAAGCCTTGGCTTCCTCCTTTTCCTGCTGCTTTTCCTTTTCTCGCACATTTTCCACCGTCATGTCTTCCTCATATTCGTCATCCTCTTCCTCTTCTGACGTGGAATAGTCCTCGTCGGAGATCTCATCCAGATTGAGATCGTCGTCTGTCAGTTCGGCTCCGTCCAGCGACGTTCGGGAGCCTCCACGATCACGTGAACGTGAACGGGACCGTCGTCTAGGTGATTTTGAAGTTCGTGCACTCTTGCCCGCTGCTGCCGGCGACAGTGTGGCGCGAGCTGCACGTTCCTGCGGCTCTTGGATCTGTACGCGGGCATCAGCGGTGGTTTCGGCCAAAGCTTCGGCCGGAGTTATCGCCATTGTTGGTACACTAGTTTCTGCAGAGCTTTCTGCATTCGCTGGCCCAATTTCTTCCTCGGATTGTTTGCTTGTAGCGTGCGATTTCTCCATCGCTGTGTTGTGAGGAGAGATTGTTATCGCACAGCCGAGAGCTTGTGGGACAATGGCGGGGATAGTGGGGCACCGCCCCACTTTTTTTTTAGTGGCAGAGAAGCAGTGCCAATGGATCTGTGGGGCCAGTAAACTGCAGGCCCAGTCTATCGGTTGGTTCAATTGGTTTTCACCCAGCTTTTTGTTAGTTGTTCTTTCTGCTGGTGGTCGACTCCATCGTGGTGTTCTTTTGAGTCCGTTCTTAGCGAGCCCCACGTGCACCACTCTTAGCAGCAGGGTTGAACGGGTCTACTGCAGGAGCTCGATTGAAACCCAAATATGTCGCTAATGGCTCTGTTTCTGGCCTTCTGGTGCACAGTGCCGAGTCACTCAATCAGAAATTGGGCTATGGAGTTGGGCCGGTTGTGATCTATGGGGAAGAGGGAGAAGTGCTTATCGAGACTTATCGAGACTTTTGGGCGCTTATCAAGCACTAGCCACGGGCAGCGTAAGCTTCCAAGTCTCTAGCCTTTTGGCGTACCTACGAACTGGTTGCTCGTCATCTTGCGCTATGACGTTCGTTCTTGATAGTCTTATGCATGATGACGGCGGCTATCGGACAATCATGGGGCAGTGCCCCACCATTTTTTTCGTTGCGGTACAATCCCCAGAATACTCTGCAAGGGCAGCGACAGTACCGGCGGGCCAATGGGTGCCAAGAGTGGGCGGCAGCGACTCACGATCCAAGCTGTTCGGCAAAGACCTCAGGCCAGAGTGGGCCGAGGCGAGATAAAGGCAAAATGTCAACGAAAAATGGCCGGAGCGCGGCAATGCTGGATGGGAGTGGATTGCGGTGCAAGCAAGCGTTGTGGCGCAGGAGCAAGGCCTGAGGATGTGGGATTCAGAGGAAGAGACCGCCGCCCGTGGGGTTTCACAAAGCTGGAGGCTGTTGGCTCTCTGAATGGCGTGGGGGGTCGCCAGCACTGAGCCAGGCGCGTGATACGGGAAAATTCGGTGGAAAGGGGCAGGCCGTTGAGAGGATAAGCCGGGAGACAGAGCTCGGCTGAGTGGGTGGGTTTGGGCGTGGCTGGGAGGTGATGAGCATGGTGTGGGGGAGGTACGACCGGTCCAGCCGAGCTGCGGAGAGAACCCCAAGGTAAAGAGGGTTTGCAGAGAAGCGGGCCTCTTAGCTAGCACTGTAGAGGTATTGATGACGCGCTGAAGAGACACTGAAAAATGCGCTGGAGGTTGGTGCTGGAACACGCCCGCTGGCCAGTCGAAGGGCGCTCCCCACGCCCAAAGCCCCCGAGCACCCAACGAAAACTAATCGGAAGCAATTTACCCCACAGACACGGCTAACTAACCGCCTATAAAGACCGGGGCCCGTCCACCACCAGCCACTTTCTTGCCTACAGAACCTCGTCCCCAAAACACCCCCACCTGCTCTCTATATTTATTATAATGACCGGCAACAGCTCCGTCGAGGTCGAAACCGACACTGTGACACTCACACGCTTCATTCTCCAGCAACAGCTCAAGCACGTGGACGCTACTGGCGACTTTACACTGCTGCTAAACTCGCTGCAATTCGCTTTCAAGTTCATTGCCCACAATATCCGCCGTGCCACCCTCATCAACCTATTGGGCCTTTCCGGCACGGCCAACTCGACCGGCGATGACCAAAAGAAGCTTGACGTCATTGGCGACGAGATCTTCATCAACGCCATGAAGGCGTCCGGAAAGGTCAAGGTGGTTGTTTCCGAGGAGCAGGACGACCTGATCATTTTCCAAGGCAATGGCCGGTACGCTGTGGTCTGCGACCCGATCGACGGATCGTCGAATCTGGACGCCGGCGTCTCGGTCGGCACCATTTTTGGCATTTACCGTCTGCGCCAGGGCTCCGAGGGCAACATCAAGGATGTGCTGCGCCCCGGAACAGAGCTCGTTGCTGCAGGCTACACCATGTACGGAGCGTCGGCCAATCTGGTGCTGACGCTCGGCAATGGTGTCAATGGCTTCACGCTCGACAATGCGCTGGGCGAGTTTATCCTGACGCACCCGGACATGAAGCCACCAGCCACCCGTGGAATTTACTCTGTCAACGAGGGCAACTCCATGTACTGGTCCAAGGGCGCGCTCAAATACTTTGAGAGCATCAAGTTTCCGCAGGACGGCTCCAAGCCCTACTCGGCTCGTTACATTGGCTCCATGGTGGCTGACATGCACCGTACCTTGCTGTACGGCGGCATCTTTGCATACCCGGCAGACAAGAAGTCCAAAAAGGGCAAGCTCCGGTTGCTGTACGAGGGTAACCCCATGGCCTTTCTCATGGAGCAGGCTGGTGGTCTTGCTGTGAACGACGAGGGTAAGCGCATTCTTGACATTGTGCCCGAGGGAATTCACGAGCGTGTCGGCATTTGGCTCGGTTCCAAGGGCGAGGTCGAGAAGGCACTGCCCTTTTTCACCAAGGGCGATGCTTGAGCCTGTAATTATTCAATACATTATGAAATAGCGAGAGGATGCCGGCTGGCTCAGAGAAAATCCACAGTGGCCATGCTCCTGAGCTCCCGTGCTGTTCTTCCATGAATTATTATCCGCTCCCGCCCCCACGGCGCCCCACATGCGGGAGACCAGGTGAAGCCCCACCAGCCAGGTGCCTACCCAATCGTTTCGCACAAGCTGTGGATACTTTCTTCGCCTGAAAACCCCACCATTCAAACAGCTAAATCGGACAGTTTTCACACTAGTAGTCTCTGCCTGGCTGGATCTTTCTGAAAGTGCCAAAAGTGTGACTCCTGCCGCCTGCCTGCCAACAATTAAGTCTGGCTGCAAGGGTTAGGGCACCTGTGAGAGTAGCCCCGGGTCCTTCACATGACTGAGTGCACATTTCTGACATCAACAATCATGCCGTTCGTTGAAGCGCCGCCGTTGGAGGTCGGTTGTCCGATCCCGGCCAACACTCCGCATGCTGTTTCTGTAACGCTGCCGACCTGGAGCGCCAACGTGGCCTACGAGGAAGGAGAGGACTGGGTTGTGGGCAAAATGACATCCGGATATCCCCGGTTCTTTGTCCACCACAAGATCCAGGCGCTAGCTAGCAAAGTAGAATCAGAATATGGTCGTGAAGGGGAACGATGCTTTTTGTTTCCGTCCTACGAGATTGCTTGCCGTTGCCGGCAGTTTGTGCGCGATCAGATTCCGAAACAGGCCGCCTATAGCGAGGCCAAGGGATCTGCTGTTCGCATATTGCAGCTTCCTGTGATTTCCGATCCAGCTTCCAAGCTGAGCGCTCACATCGTTGCTGTTCTGTTCCCGGCCTCACTGTTTGGCTTGGTCAAGCAGTTCTGGCAGCATGCCGGCGAAGGAGTATCGTCCCGCTTGGCCGAGTTTTACTTGGAGCGCTGGAATCATGATTCCCGCGAGGAAAGCTCAGACTTTGTTGAGCAGCGATTTGGGCGCAATTTGGACCTGTCGCTCGCACCACAGGCGAAATCTGCTCTTAAAAAGCGCATATGTTCCTCGGATCCTTCTGTCTCAGAGGAAGACATTTTCCTTTACTCGACTGGCATGAATGCCATTTTCTCGGCCCACAGGGCTTTGCTAGAAGCATCTACCATGGAGGGAGCTCCCACTGCGCTTGAAAAGTCCGTTTGTTTTGGTTTTTCCTACGTTGATACTCTTAACGTGCTAAAGAAGTTTGGCCCTGGCGCAGAATTTTATGGCTTTGGCAATGACGATGATCTGAATAAGCTGGAACAGGATCTGCGCTCAGGATTCCGTCCCATGGCATTATTTACAGAATTCCCCTCTAACCCGCTGTTGCGCTGTGCCAATCTTACTCGCCTGCGCGCTCTCGCCGACGAGTTTGGCTTCGCTATCGTCGTGGACGAGACCATCGGCAACTTTCTCAACCTTCATCTACTGCCGCAAGTGGATATTGTTGTTGCATCCCTCACCAAACTCTTTTCAGGCGATGCAAACGTCATGGGTGGCTCTCTAGTTGTCAACCCGCGTTCTCGCTGGTACCCCTACGTCAAGCAGACGCTGGCCAAGCAATTTCAAGACACGTTCTGGGCCGAGGATGTCATTTACCTGGAGCGCAACTCGCGCGATTTTGCGAAGCGCAACACTGTTATCAGTCAGAATGCGTTTGCCGTTGCCAAGCTGTTCCACGACTGCGCCATCGTCAAGGATGTCTTTTACCCGGCATTCACCGATGCCAAACAGTACTACGACGAGTTCAAGCGTGAGGGTGCTGGCTACGGCGGCTTGCTGTCCGTTGTATTCCATGAACCGGCACAGGCTAGAGTGTTTCACGATACTGTCGTGTCTGCCAAGGGCCCCTCTCTTGGCACAAACTTCACTCTGGTATCGCCCTACGCTGTGATTGCCCACTACAATGAGCTAGACTACGTGAAGCAGTTTGGCGTCGATCCAAATCTGGTGCGTGTGTCTGTTGGGCTAGAGCCGGAGGACACGCTGCTGGCTAACTTCAAGGCTGCACTTGATAAGGCTGCTGCAGCCTAATAGCATCGTCCACCACCAACTGGTGGATGTATTATATATTTTATTACCGGCGTTCAACCCGCTGGACAACTAATGAATAGCATAGGTAGACGAGACTCAGGGCTCTGGTCCTTAGCTTTACGGCCACTACAGTAATGGCTCCAGAACTACCCCACACCCCCCACTAACCCCGCAACTAGCATTGTGGAGAAGGGTATTGCGCGGCACAAGCGCCCAAAAAGGAGCAGATTAACGGCGGAAACCTTTGAGCCGGGTTCAAGAAAACTACTAAGGAGCTGGTAATAACATGAGAAGCCGGACCGGGGTTGTATTTACTAAACTAGCAAGCCTTGAGAGACCTGATTATGTTCCACTCATTCTATATCGGTCTCACTACTGTCAGGGAGGCGACTCAAACAGAGGGCTTTGATCTGACTCTCCGGAAGCGCGGGCCGCGAAGTGGCAAGCGGACGCCGAAACTCTGCCAGAGAGCGTCAGTTTTATGTGAGGAGACAATTTTGCGCGTGTATTTTTTTTTGTAGCCAAAAAACCCACGCGGCTGTGTCGGCCTCGGCACGGTGGGGCCTTTCTCAACACCGACAGTTTCTCCCCCAACCGAGGCAAGGCACCAAGAGGAGTAGTACTGTGTGCGGCAATAGGAGCAAGGCAATATAGCAGCAGCGTGAACAGCTGACCCCTTTGTTTTTGTTACTTCCCCTTCCCCTGCTGCAACGCTATACGGTCGCACTGCATTATCATAAAAGGCGCTGCGTTCGCTGTCTCAACACAACAAACTAACACACTACTCCCCCTAGCATTTCAAACCGAAGCACGCCCCTCCCTCATGTCTGCGCTCGCCCCTCTGGACGACTCTCTGCCCAAGTTCCTGCAGGACTATGTTCCCAAGAAAGCTGATTCCCCGCAAAACCGGCCATTCGTGACGCTCACATATGCACAGTCGCTGGATGCTCGTATTGCCGCAGGAGCTGGCCAGCGCACCGCCATATCATCGCCTGCCACCAAGACTATGACGCACTATTTACGTAACCACCACGATGCAATTCTAATTGGTTGTGGAACGGCCATCGCCGACGACCCAGGGCTCGACTGCCGCCTGCCAACATCATCGCACAGCCCAATACCGGTCATCCTCGACCCGTCCTTACGGTGGAACCTCACTCAAAACAGCCGAATTCTTAAAGGGCCCCACAAGCCTCTTATTTTCACCTCGACCCAGCTCAAGAATTTCGATAGGTACAGAGAACTCAAAGACAAGTACGGCATCCAAGTGGTAATGATCGACGATTTTCGGTGGTCGACGATTCTTCAGCACCTTAGTTATCTGCATATTCGAAGCGTCATGGTAGAGGGTGGTGCTTCGGTAATTACCTCGCTCTTAAAAAATAGCGGGTTTGTCGACTCTCTGGTCGTGACGATCGGGCCGACCTACCTCGGAGTTAATGGAGTGGAGGTGGCTCCAATGTTTCCCAAACAGCTCAGAGATGTACGATGGTGGAGCGGCCACGGCGATGCAGTAATGGCCGCCAGGTTGGTGTAGTCTGTCTGGTTGTTTAGTGTCCCCTGCGCCATACTTCTTGGCTCGCTGCTGTCATGCACGCCGCTCATAGCCAAGAGCTACTTGGGCAGCACTTCTGACACGGCTGATACTGTTCCCCGCACAACCCCACACATCTGGCGTGGTGGGTGGCAGGTGGGTGGCAGGTGGGTGAATACGAGTCACGTGAACTCATTGCTGAGGCGCGGCGGCACAAGACATGCCCTTTTCGCCTGTGCGACTCGGCCAGTGGAGTAATTGATAGTAAGTGCTACTACCATCCTGCTTCCCGTGCCTCCAGCCTGAGCGATACTTTATATTATTGACAAGAGATATATAAAAAAAATCCACGCATCGCGTGAACGCTGTCACCACCGGACACGGGTTGATAAAGATTGGCTCGTTTTGGTCGTCGTTGGCATCATTAATTCGAGAAGGAGACTAAACGTCTTCGACAACCTCCTTGACTCTTCTGCGACAGGCCTGGATGAGCTCGATAAAGCCCAAAAAGCCGGTCAGCAGCCATGTCGCGCCAAGAACAATCTGCAGCACCAGAGCGGCACGCATCTGTCCACAGGTTGAGGTGCCAAACGGATTAAATGCAGAATAACCGCAGGACAGGGAGCCATCCTCATAGTTAAGAAGCCACGCAAACGCAAGAATCCAGCCAGCGCCAATTGCCACATCCCAGTAAAACAAGAAGACATGGGTCCATCGGAAGCAGTAGATGAACTGTGTGAGCATGGCGGTGGCTCCAACAACCTCTGTGAAAATCATGGGAGAGGGAGCCTTGTTGCCGTCGTTGAGGGCATCATGGATGAAGTTTCCAATGATACCGACAACCATTCCGGCAAAAAAGAATTGCACCAGTCTCAGCATAAGCTGGAAGATGTTTGTAGTTTTGAGTGATCTGAAGCGGTAGTACCAGGCCATTGTGGAGGTTGGGCGAGAGATGAGTAGGGGAGAAGGACGGAGCTAGTAAGAAAACCAGCTGGTATCAGCTTCGAGTAGAGAAGCGAACGCAGAAGAGCGTCGAGTACTAGTCAAACTATAAGTGTGTCAAGCAGGGCTTCTATTGCAGATGCGGTGCTGTGCTGTGCTGGGCTGGAGATGAGGACGTAACCGCAAGGCTCTGGGGGAAGTGTGTGATAAGTGATGAGAGGGCGCCTGAAGCGGGCTGACTGTATATTTATATAATTGCGCTTACTGAGATGGCTGGCTGTTGATTATTTTCGGTCTTCCCGCGCCTAGCGCCATCACTGCTATCTGCACTTGCAGCCAGCCCTTCACATTAATGCGTGGTGGGGCTGGGCCAGATTCAGGGTCCCAGGGCCCCTGCCAGGGGGGGCTTAGTCAGAGCTGAGAATCGGTTGACCGTTGAGGTACGGGTTCAACCTGTGAAGGCTACGTTGAAGCCATACCCCAATATTGTTTGCGTGTCCCTCCCCCACACGTGTGGTTGAATCACTACACTCGCTTCGCTCCCCTCCACCTGCACCCACATAAGCTACCTGCCCAGAGCCCTGGATCCACACCCCTCTCCCAGCAGCCCGCCCCACCCCACTAGCTCTTCTGGGTATAGTAATTGGTTTTAACGGCGTTGCTGTCAGGCAGGCTGCAGCTGTGGGGCATAGCAACCAGACTGAGGCTGGGCATGATGAGCGATACAAGTTGGCAACTGCGAAATGTTAGCTGACTATCGCTGTTGGATAACTGCGGGCTAGCGGCGTTCCCAGAGTCCCATTATTGTGAATTCCCACTGCGCCAAGTACGCCTTCATCGCCCAGTCCGAGGGTTGCAAGTTGCAACTCCCCAACGCCCACCTTCCACCTGTGCAGCCAGCCACCTCAGATGGGGACGACGGGCACAAGAAAAAAAATCTATTTGCGATGGCTGGCCCGGCACCTGTCGCCCCTGAGGAGCACATGGCGGATCATCCGGGTAGAACCCAGGCATCGGTGCTCGGCCCGTTTCGGGCTGGGCCACCAGGGGGGTCTTCCCGCTTCGTGCCCGCCATGTCCAAAGCTTTCCTAAAGCCTTTCCACGCCTGGGGCTGTGCCCCACCCATTGGCTCGCCAAGGAGGACCACGAAATAGGGTGTGAATTCTATGCAATACCGTCGCATTCGCAACCCATTTTCTGCACTGACTCCAGTACTGTCAAAAAACTGGAGGGAGTCGCTCGCAGCCATCTAGTCCAAGTGACCTTCTGAAGGCAGCTCGTACCCCTATCTCTTCGGTAGTGCCTTCCACCGCAGCAAAACTCGATTGATTTTGAAAAAAATCTGACCTATACAACAAAATGGCGTAAATATCTCGGACTAGGAGTCTTCTTGAACCATACTTCATGGACGGACCTCACTTCCACCCAAACCCAACCAAAGAGCCCGGCCGAAACGCTCATTATGCAGGATAATTTCGCGAAAACACCTGTTATGCCGGGGCACTGCCCCACCACTCCTCATTATATCACCGATCCCACCTCCCACGACGCGTCCATCACCAAATGACTATAGAAAACGTCTCTGAACGCGCATACCTCGATCTCTGCGAGCGTATCATCAATGAAGGTGAGTTTCGCCAGGACCGGACCGGCACTGGCACGTACTCTCTGTTTGCACCACCACAGCTCCGCTTCTCACTGAATGGAGACACTCTACCACTGCTCACCACTAAGCGCGTCTTCTACAAGGGTGTGCTAGAAGAACTCCTCTGGTTCGTGCAGGGTTGCACTGATTCGAAAAAGCTGTCTGAGAAGGGAATCGGCATTTGGGATGGCAACGGATCGCGCGAGTTTCTTGACAAGGTCGGCCTTTCACACCGCCGAGAGGGCGATCTTGGCCCGGTCTACGGCTTTCAGTGGCGCCATTTTGGTGCTGAATACATCACCTGTGACACGGACTACACTGGCCAGGGTATCGACCAGCTGGCTGAGGTGATTGACAAGATCAAAAACAACCCCTACGATAGACGCATCATTTTGTCTGCTTGGAATCCGGCTGCGATGAAACATATGGCGCTTCCACCGTGCCACATGATGTGCCAGTTTTATGTATCCTTCCCCAAGGAGGGCAAGCCACGTCTTTCGTGCCAAATGTACCAACGCTCCTGTGATATGGGCCTTGGGGTGCCCTTCAATATTGCGTCCTACGCCCTGCTGACCAAGATGATTGCTCATGTGTGCGAAATGGACTGTGGAGAGTTTGTGCAAGTCATGGGCGATGCACACGTCTACGCTGATCATGTCGATGCTCTTAAAGAGCAGATCCAGCGCACCCCGGGCTCCTATCCCACTGTCAAGTTTGCTCGCAAAATCACCCACATCGATGACTTTACTTTTGATGATTTCATCCTCGAAGACTACAAGCCTCAGAAGAAAATCGCCATGAAAATGTCGGTATAAATATATTTATATAATAATGTCACATAACAGACGCGAAGATGCATCATCTTTTTGGTTCGGTGCATCATTTCTTTGATTCTGGCCGTTCGTACCGTCGGTAGCCCAGATACTTTCTTGTGTCCGACTCAAAATATCTAAGCGCGCCGAACGCCTGGTCGGCTGTGACGCAAAAGTTCGAGCAAAACCCTCGGATGAGAAAATCCAGCCAATCGGGCAGTGCTTGGGCATCATGATAAGTCTCGTACATGTTGCCCGGATAAAACACAACCGAGTACTTGTCACTGTCAAAGTTGAACCCAGAAGTCTCAAAAATCTGCCTATCTCCCGCACTGCGAGATACCGTGGATGTAATCATTTGATGAATCTCCTTCATATCTTCCGCGCTTATCGGTACAATTTCCTTTCCTCTTTCCACCGGAAAGAGAGAATTGATGCGTCTCATGGCTAGGTTGCCGTCATCGTCAGCGACCATGAATTGCTCGTACCAGCTCAAAAACTTTTCAGTTTTCCTTTCAGGCCAAAAAATCACGTCTTGCTCATCAAAATTTCCCGGGTAAGCGTCTTCCTCCACCTTCACGAGCCTGATCATCTCACTCCAAGCATCAAAGGCAAACACTCGTGCTGCTGGCTCAGATGGGTCAACTCGGCGCTTACTGGAGTCCAACCCATAGCAGCTTTTCACACTTACCAGGACACAGCAAAACGCTGTCAATTCGGGACTACGCGTTCCTGGATAACTATTGGCAATGTCACCAACTTTGAGCTTGGCCCTCTCGTGATACATGTAAAACAATTTGGTAGCAGCAAGGTAAATTTCTGGAGGCAGAAACATGTCATTGACCATTTTCAAAATAAGCGGCTCGTAGTGCACTGGATTGATGATAACACCTGCATTTCTCAATGACCAAGCGATGTACTGTGTCCGCATAACTATCCTGTCGCTAGAAAGCATGTTGGGTGCGGACGCCCATTGCAAGTTTCGCATTGAGCCGATATGAACAAGCATTTCCTTGGGCAGTAGGCGGGTGGGCGTTAACACTGGCATTGATAGGTCTGACTTGACCCACTGTGCAATGTCGTACATGTACACAGGTAATTGCAAAATCACACAGCCAAGATAACAAAGCACAATCAAATCATGGACATTGACCGTGTCATCAACATGACGAGACAGAAATCCAATCACCTTCGGTTTTGGTAGCTTATACTTGACATCTTCTTCATCCGATCCATTGGACTGGTCTGACCCGGCTTCAGACTCGCTCTCACTCGTATTCTGGCCGGCAGTTGGCCCAGCAGGATCACCAATTCCGTCCAAACCGCGTAGCCCGACAAAAACAATCCATAAATATTTCACCACTTTTTCGTACGATGCAGGGAACTTCTTCTCTTTGATAAACCAGTCGATCTGCAATCTCAATATATACTGCAAACACTGCATATGGAGAAGCACCTCCCGATTACCGGCAAATCTCTCAGGAGCTTTGCTATTGGCAGCTTCTTTAGCCGTCCTCTTTGTCCTCGGGGTCGCTACTCTTCGTGTTCCCTGGATATCGTCAAACTGCTCTGACTGGGTTTCAACAGCGCCCACCCGGATGTGGCCGCGCTTACAGACATATCTTCCGTCAATTTCTCGCCACCGAGTGGATGGACAGTTGTCTTCGCCACAAACGGGGCCCTTCGACCAGCGCATTGACTCGGCAGGTAGGCAGGTGAGAAGTTCATCAGGAGCCCATTGACGGAGACCATGCTTGATAGTACGGCTGTGATTATATAGAATATCGAGGCAAGTGTTGAACTTTGAGAATCTGAGTGCTCCTTCTCTGTCCACGTGATAAAACTTGACAATGGGATATTTCTAAACACTAAATCAACTATTTAATGAAATAATATCTCTTACAGACTGAAGAGGCCAGAGTAGCCTGGTGAAGATCTGTCCAACGAGCTCGGCATTCAGTATCTGTGCCCAAAGAACGTGGTATACGTTGTCCATTCTACGGGACCTGTGGAGCTTGAAGCACTATCACTTTTTCTTATCCAGATCCGTTACAGCATGCATCAAGAATAAAATTCATCATCAACGAACAACCTACTTCTCTCCCTGTTCTGGTCGATAGTACTGACCGCCATCATTGCGGCCATATCTTTGTTGCTGCTGTGGCTGAATGATGAATTGCTGACCCATCACTGGGCTATTGAACTGACCTGCAACGCCTCGAAACTGGTATTGCGGAACATATTGTGGGGCGTACGGGTAGTAGGCCTGACGAGGCACCATGCCAGGGTTGGCCATCATTTGAGGGTCGAAATGAATAGTAGGCGGTATGGGGACAGGAGATATGAATCCTGCACCCATGCCCATTCCAGCATCCATCTCGGGTTGAAACTGATCCAAGTAAGAGGAGCCTTCTCTCGTAGATGGCCATGTCGGCGGGGTGATGAAGGGCTTTTCAATGGAGAATTTGACAGACTCTGGAAGCTGCTGCTTCTCGAAATCTGATTTTTGTCGCACAAAGGGGTTGTACCGAACAGGTTTTTGCCTTCTTCTTTCGGCAGCCTTGGCAAAATTTTTGTCCAGAAAACCCTTGGCTTCGCCTTGCATTGGAGGTGTGGCCCCCGGCAAAGGGGCCTGAATTTGCGATTGATTCAGACTAGGAGAAGCCACTGGCTTGGGAGTAAAAACTGCGCCTCCAGTTGGTGTAAACGGCTTGAACTCTGTAGCAGTTTTGGCCGCCGCCTTGAAATCAAACTTAGGCTTGGTCTTGGTAGGAGCTGCCTTGGAAGTGTCGGCGACTTTCTTGGCATCCTCGACACCCGCCTTTGCCTGTGAAGCTCTCTCTGAAGCAGCCGGCGACGAACTCTTACCCGGCAATACGTTGCGCATCGGGGACGCCCGGCCAAACGAGCCAGTAGTTGACTCGATGGTGATTTTAGAAGGATAAGTAGTATGCTTCGTCTCAGGTGATGATGACGCAGAGGGAACGGGACTGGCCACATTGTTGCTAGCTCGCTGAACAATTTCCTCCTGCTTTTCCTTGTCCTTGGCTAGCAAAGGAATGAGATCTGGGGGAACTGGTGTACGAATCTTGTAGCCGGCAGAGAAGGCCTTAAAATCTTGAAGTTGGTCAACTTTCTCCTTTCTTTGCATAGCAGAGCGCTTTTGCTGCAATTTCTCGTACTCTCCGCTAACAAATTGCCTCAAGTTTCCGTAAAGATCTTTCTCGATAGCTTTGGACGATGCTGTTCTTGCAGCTGTAGGGCTCAGAGCAGGACCAATATCTCCAGAAATGATAGCAGGATCATCAGGTAGTCCTGAGGGCTTTTGGCCAGCAGGTTGAGGGGTGGCGCTCGGAGTCTCTGAGGCGCTCGATGTAGCAGATGAGGAGGCAGTAACTGAGCGGGCAGCTGCCCCTGGCTTAATAGGAAGTGTCAATGGGGACGGCTTCGTGGGCAATGCAGGTTTGTTCTGAGGAATAGGAGAGCGCGGCTTTGGTGGAGATCCCATAGGAGAATGACCTGGTTTTTGTGGTAGTTTCAGTTTGCGCTGCACGCCAGAGTATTTATCTTCTTCATCCATTCCCGAGTCGTCGACAGCGAGGCCACGCTCTTCTGCCAGATGAAGCGAACCACCAGTGCCAGAAGCCGTTATTTCAGCAGCCAATTTATCCGCTCTTCTCTCACGCTCCAAATAGTCAGGGTGTGATTTGTCAATGGCGGTTGTATAGTAGTGTTCATCGTAGGTGTTTTTGAGACCAAACTTGCTCTGGTTTGTTGCAAACTGGTCCCAGGTTGATGATTCCTGGCCAACATCAAATGAGAGAGCATCTGTAGCACCAGACTCTGGAACCCAACGTTGGAGCTCTCGCTCTTTGATTTCGCTCGAGCCTGAAATATCCGTATCAGTCCTGAATTTGGATCTATCTGAGGCCCTGTCTTGTGCTCTATCAGCCTCAACAGGATCCGGAGTCATGTCTGGCTTGATAATTTGTAAAGACATGAGCTCCTTTGAGGGAATGATGAGCTCTTCAAAAAACCCTTTTGTCTCGGTGTTGGTGGTCATCGCAAGTACAACACCAAGCTCGCCTTCTTTTGTCTGGGCTGAGGCGAAGATACCCTCGAAAACCTCACCAGATGCAGTGGTCACAATTGTCTTGCAGCCAACGGCCTTTCCAAAAAGATAAAGCTGGCGATCGTTCATGTGGGTTACCGAAACAGGGTCGATGACCGCGTCAGACGACGGCTTTTGCTGCTTTGAAACCGTGTCTGCACCGGAGTTTCGAGCATGGGAGGCCCAGGAGTTGTTTTGGCCAACGGTTGACCGGCGCCTTCCGCCGTTGGAAGTCCCTGCAGCCGAGTTCTGGTCACCCTTGTGCTTAAAGCCGGAACCGGCGCTTCCACCGCCGTTGCCACGGTTCGAGGCTCCAGAGGACGTGTTGGTCCGCTGAGAGCTTCCACCTGCCGCACCGCCACCGCCACGTGTAGGTAGAGACATGTGAGAACAGACCTCTGCTAAATCCACTTGCTGCTGGATTGTTGAAAGAGTGGAGGAACTAACGTGTTTCATGGGAAGCAGGGGTACTACGGCCGGGTAAACCTGGAACGTTTCAGTGGGTCCCGCCTATTATACAAGTTAAAAAGATCTCGTGTAATTATCTAACACACACAACTGCCTATTTGGGCAAGTTTAAAATAATGAAGTGAGAAAGCAAGAGGCAAGGAAAAGATTTTTATCTTCTATGATCGGAGTATGATACTATTTTAAATAAAGTTTGGCTCATTTTTACAATTCCTTTCACTCTTGTGAGCCCTATTGCCCGCTAACCGCACTTTCTGTTTCGATTGCTTTGCTAAAGTAACCTGTGGGCTGCCAGCAGCAAAAAGTGAGGCATGTAACGGCGAGAGCGCATCTGCAGGCCAACACGCATTGCTTATATCCAAGTAATGGACCAAGTACATTTTGCAGGCCTCGTGAACGCGCGAATTTCCATCACGTATGTTTCACCACGCTTTCCACCCCCGCTGTCTTCTCCGACAGCTTCTGGACAGCTCCCGCCAATTGATTGATAACTCCAATCATCTCCAGATCTCGCGATAACTTGTAAGTAATGGGTATTTCCTTTTTCCAACCAATCTCCTCAGCGCTATCACTAGCTGGCTGCGTCTCAATGGAACTGAGTAATTGACTGGTTTCACCCAGATTGCCCGGGGTTCTGGCTCTCCGTTCCTTCTCACGTTTTAGAATCCTCAGATAATGCTTGTTTGCTCGCACCTTTTTGCTTTCTAGTGCCACTTGTCTCTCCAAATCGTTGATCTGCTCCACCAGAGGCACCATAACTTGCTCGAGCACTCGATTGTGCTGACTCATGGCCTCAAAGTCAAATGCCATATCTTTCGTTCCTCGGGGTACGGGTGACCGTGCAAGTTTCTTGGCAACTTTAGTGACTACTCTTGTCAAATACTTGTTGAGTTGTGCACGCTCCGCAGGATCGCTCACTGATGCCAAGACTGTGTGCGCCGAGTTTTCCATCAGCTTTAGCACATGATCCTGGCCAATGGCGGATAGTAAGGGCCAGCTGTCACGTATTTTACGAGTGGCGATGCGCACAATTGTCGGCTGCAGCCGGCCAATACGCTCAGCAGGACCAGCCTCGTCCGAGCCAGGAAGCGCGTCGTCGCCATTAGAGACGTGTGGGGCCTCCTGAGATGATACACTTTGATGGTTAGCCTTGGCCACTGGTTCTGGCACTTCAGACACCACATCAGGAACCAACAACTGCGGGTCGATATCTTCCATCCGAACAGAAAGAAGCCGAATTCATAAACGTCGATGAAAGTCCGTCAATGATATTGGCGCGGCTGTGACGCGTAAAAGCGTATCCACGTGACCAATATTTCTATCCTCAGCCAGAAGGAAAAAAAAAAATGTTTCAGCCGTACCATGCTGAAATAAAATAAAATTTCACTCTTCTTCAAGGGTTGGACAGTTGATCTTCTACCGCAAAGATGGGTGGAGCGAAAGGACAGAAAAAGAAGTATTCTTCGGGTACGGCCAAACTCTATATTAGTCGTGAGGCTGCCATCAAGAAACTTCAGGTAACAGTTGCCGATTTCCGTCGCCTGTGTATCTACAAGGGAATCTACCCTCGAGTCCCCAACAATGTTAGCAAAGCTGCTGCAGGCAAAGACACAAATACAACTTTCTACTATGTCAAGGACATTCGCTATTTAATGCATGAGCCTGTTCTTGCCAAATTTCGTGAGCAGAAGACTTTTGCAAAGAAGCTCACCAAGGCTCTTGGAAGAAAGAATTTTGAATGGGCTAAGCGTCTTGATGCCAATCGCCCTCGCTACACGCTTGATCATCTTGTTAAAGAGAGATACCCCTCTTTCCTTGACGCTGTGAGAGATTTGGATGATGCGCTCTCGATGCTCTTTCTGTTTATGCAGATGCCGGTCGACGATGAGCTTAGTCATAAAGTCACTGTTGAGGCCGAGCGTCTATGCAACGAGTGGATGGCATTCGTTGCTAAGGAGAATTTGCTTCGTAAGGTTTTTGTTTCCATCAAGGGTGTCTACTATGAGGCGATTGTCAAAGGCGAGCCAGTCAGATGGCTTGTTCCCTTCAAATTTCCTCATACCATCCCCTCCAATGTCGATCTCAAGGTTATGTTGACTTTCTTGGAATTTTACACAACCTTGATGCATTTTGTTCTATTTAAACTCTACACTGACGTTAACCTCAAGTACCCGCCAGCCATTGATACAAAGAAGCTGAGTGGTGTTGGTGGTATCTCTGCATACATTCTCGAGAGTCAAAAGAGCGGTATTCTTAGCAACATTGAGGAGAATGTAGAAGAGGCGGCTGAGGAAGATGAAGAGATCGCTGAGCCCGCCCTTGAGCTGAACAAGATTGAGGCCGCTAACAACGAAGAAGACAATGCCATGGAAGAAGACGAGAGTGAGGATGACGCTGCTCTTGACACTTTCAATCCTCTGCAGTCTTCGACTACTGATATTCTAGCTCAACCGAGTGTGGCAAAGTATGAGGGTGCCAATATGTTCTCGAAATGCGTTTTTTACATTGGACGCGAGGTTTCTTTGGACATTGTTGAATTTGCAATTGTCTCGTTTTCTGGCAAGACAATTGCTGAGGCTTCGCTTAATGTTGAATCTCCTCCAGATCTCTCTAAGGTAACTCATCATATTTGCGACAGACCGGCGGTTGCTCAAAAGGTTCCTGGCAGAACATATGTGCAGCCCCAGTGGGTTTTCGACTCTATCAATGCTGGTAAGCTTCTTCCTACATCAGATTATGCTCCAGGTGAAGCCCTTCCTCCTCATCTCAGTCCTTGGGGTGACGCCAATGGCTACAATCCTAACGAGGAGGTTAGCGACGATGAGTACGAACTACCTGAAGATGTCCGCGAGCAAGCCACTGTTGCAGAGCTGGACGATGAGGTGGATGAGGATGAAAGAGAAGCGCAGGAAGATCTCAAGAAGGAGCTGGCTGGTATCTCATATTCGAAGGCCGCCGTGACCAAGTCCAAGAAGAAGCTAAGCAAGAAGGAGCTGGCTGCTGAGGAAGAGAAGCAGCTCAAGGCTATGATGCTTTCTGGCAAGGAAAAGAGAAGATATGAGGAGCTCAAGGGTGAAGCAGAAGTCAAGAACGCTAGAGTCATCAAGCTTAAACAGAAGAAGAAGAAGCTGCTCAAGCTCAACTAGATATATTATTAATACTGAAAATTTTCTAAATTATCTATGCCTTCGTTGCCAGAATAACGATTGTTTCCCATCGTAATTGTACTTTTGACTCGTCAGTTAAGCTGCCAGCAGCTTTGATGAGATCAATGTATTTATCCACAACATCTGGTTCTGAAGGGTTCTTCGCTTTCCATGCGTGATAGCTGCTCGCACTCTTGAAGTAAGCAGTTACTGATCCGAGAGGCTCTGTCTTCTCAAGTATTAGTGGGGTTGAGGGATCAGGCTGCTGGATGCTGTTTCTGAACCGCCTCTCGTCTACGAAGTCGTCAGTGACGTGAATATCATCCAAGAGATTTCGCAAAATGTTTCTGCCTGGTTGTTCCCAGTATGGGCCAAGAGCATCGTCTCCGTAGAAGCATTCCAGAGAAAGCTCGGTTGCCTTTGGAAGCCCGACAAACTCACAGTCGACGTAGCCCCACAGAGCCAGCGTGCCACCAGGTTTGAGAGTCTTTGCCGCGCGCTTGAAAAAATCAGGATAGTGGAACCAATGAGCAGCCTGAGCCACTGTCAAAACATCGAGAGATTCAGGCTTCACTAGAGTATCGAAATTTTTATCAGTGCCAATCTCGTATGAGATATTCTGGCCAGGTTTAATGTTCTCGCGACCCTGCTTGATCATAGGCTCTGATTGATCAATTCCAATAACGCTATCAAAGTAATTGGCAAGCTCGGTAGTCGCCTGGCCAGGTCCGCAGCCCAGGTCCATCACTGTCGAACCTGCCACGCCGGGATTGTGTTTCTTCCAGTACTGCTGTATATACTCGTAGAGGGAAGAAGGGTAGGTGGGGCGAGCAGCCAGATATCTTGCTGATGAGAAGGTTTTCTGAGCAAATGTAGACATTTTATGATTCTTTGTGCCTTTCGTTGCCCAATTTATAGTTGGCCGATGAGTTTCGGAGTCGGAGCCGAATGTATCTGCGGAATGCCAAGAAAGGTACTGATTGTGGGGCTGTGCAGGGTCGGGGTCCGAGCGAGATGAGCAGGATGTCGGCCGAGATTGAGTGAAGAGGGGAATATGATTAAAATGTGGGGTATAATGAACTAGAGTACACTACAAATGGCCAATTACCAATGCTTCAACATATTTCCCAGCCTCCAAGCTAGTTTGTGACACAGATTCGCTGCTCGGTAAGCACAAGAGTCCATTCGCGCCTTTGAAGGAACCAATACGGCTAGACCTCTGACCACCAGTAGAAGCTGCGACGATTTCATTGCCCTCTTGAGTAAGAACAACACGATGGTATTCCGGTCTGGGGTCGAGGGCCACCTTCGTTGATAACCGTACTCGGAGTTTGGTCAGCTCAAACTGGCTGTTACCAGACATTTTGCGTAGTGCCGGTAGAACAAAAATGTGGAACGTGGCAGAGGCCGAAGCTGGGTTTCCGGGAAGCCCAAATATAATTTTGTTGCCTGGGATGGATCCAAAGGTGGTGGGCTTACCGGGCTTCATTGCCACTCGTCCAAAATGAATGACTCCCCCCACCTTGTTGATTGTAGGTTTGAGAAGATCGAGCTCACCCATAGACACACCGCCTGTAGTAATGAGCACATCCACTGGCTTGGTAGTTTTCCCGGAGACGGCATCCGCAAGGCTCTGAGGTTCATCTTTGACGATCCCCAGATCCACCGCCTCGTAGCCCCACTGTCTGACAAGTGCAAGAAGCGTGGGACGATTAGAATCCCAGATTTCACCACCTATCAATGATCTTCCCGATGGCACATCTACCACTTCATTCCCGGTAGACAGAACGCCCACAACCGGCTTCTTGTAGACCTTCACGGTGGAAACCCCCACCGACGCCAACATACCTATTTCACCACCTACACCCGAAATTAAAGTGCCCTTGGCGAGCACCAGCGTTCCCTGAGAGATATCACTGCCTTTTTCGCGCACGTTTTCTCCAGCCTTAACATTTTTGGCCAGGATCTCAATTTCGGACTCTTCCTGCCCGTCTGCTGTGGTGGAGGCAATCAGGGTTTCCTCCACAGGAATAACAGCAGTAGCACCATCAGGGATTGGCGCGCCGGTGGTGACACGGGCCACAAATCCACGTTCAAGCTGTTGCGTTCCTGATGGTGATGCATGCGATACAAGAGCGAGAGGGAAAGTGCCAGGGCATTGGTCGTGGTAAACGGCGTAGCCGTCGACAATGCTGGCCCGATAGTTGGGAACGTGACAAGAGGCATGGATGTCCTCGGCAAGAACGTAGCCAACCAAATCGCTGCACACTGCCATTTGCCTGATGACTGGTTCTGGTGCTTTTTCACGGATCAAATCGAGAGCCTGGGCGACAGGGATCATGGGGTATGGGGAGGTCCTTGGCCGACTAGCAGGTGTGGTGAGCTCGTGACGAACGAGAACACCGTGTGAAGAATTTGCAGCGGCAGACCCAGAATGATTGTGACCGCATGAGTGGTGCTGATGAGCATGCACATGACTGACCGTAGAGGAAGAGGAAGCGGGCTGAGCGGCCGCATGAAGCTCGCGGGAATTGGCACCGCTGGCGAGTCTCAGTGCATGTGGAAGAACATCCACAATTGCCTCTAGATTTTCTGTGGCACCCTTTGGCGAGCCTGGCAATGTAATAATCACAGTCTTAGAGAGGATTCCCGCTACCGGTCGGCTGAGAACAGCCTTGTTGGTTTTCGTTAAACCATAATTGAGCATTGCCTGGGCTAGCCCTGGCGCTTCCTTGTCAATTATGGCCTTGACAGCCTCGGGAGTTACATCTCTCACTCCAAATCCTGTTCCTCCGCTAGTAACGATCAGGTCTGCATCTGCATGTTTGAGAATGACGTGCTGGATCGACTGCTTATCATCAGCAGTAAAGTCCACGGAGGTGGAGTAGGAAGACCCCAGCAGATCTTTGATCTTAGGGTATGTCTTGTCAAGGGAATTGTCTGCAAAGCACGTGTCACTCACAATAATCACAACTGCCTTGAAACTTGTCATTGTTGCGACGTGTGGGGGAAACTGAATAATGGAGGTGCAGCAGGCGGAGACGGAGTAGGCGGCTGGAAAGAAGAGAAGGTACAAAGGTTGGGCTGCAAAATATAAATGATGAATGACTGAGGACAAAGCTACTGCTCTATCATTATTGATAATAACTTCTCTTTTTCTCTTTGACTGCCTTCTTTGAAACCGTCAAACTTCTTTAGCCCCCCTCCAAAGCTTATTTTTTGACAAGTGCTTGGTTGAAACCTTGGGGCAGCACCCCACCTTCGCGCTCCGAGTCCAAAAAACATTTCAGATCACAATCAACTCCCCACAACCATCAAAACAATGCCGCCAAAAAAGCCTTGGCAGGCCACGGGAAGCTACTCTGGGAGAAGTACAACCCCTCCACCTCTAATCCCGGCCTCAATTCTTGATGTTGGCCAGCAAAGACTCTTCTTTCTGGCCATTTTCCTTGGCATCCAGGGCGTGAAATTCTTTGAGATTCTCAATGACCGCAACGGCACTATTTTTACCGCTGTTCTCAAATACTCAGTCACAGATGCGTTGTTCATTGGTGCTCTTCCCATCTTTCGCATCCCTTGGCTCACTTTCTCGTCCAAGGTCGTCTTAGCGGCAGTAATTGGTCTTTTCCTCCTCAACGTATTGCTCGTTACGCTCTCTGCGAACACAAGTACTCTTTTGGCGGTCCCGCTGGCTATCAGATCCCGACTCTTTGATAAGGAAGTGACTATTTCAGGTGGTCAGGTGAGCAATCACAATCAGCAGGCTGACAAGAGGTCGCATCTGCTGGGCAAGTTCACTGTCAACATTCTCCCGGAATCCACTGCCTGGCTCAACCCGACTAGAATGACAGCCTTTTGTGCATCTGCTGGCATGTCTGCCACTCTCCCTATTCTGCTCAATGCCACCTCCCCATCAGAGATCATCCTTGAAAGACTCGATCTTCTCACCGGAGAAACAGAGGACATTGTTTTCAGTGGCCTTAGCAAATTGACTAAGATATCCTCCGACTCATTTCCTGAGTCTGGTTCTCCTGACGTTTTGTATCGTGGTCTGCCCATCTCCAAGAGCGGTCTCTACTCTCTCAAAACCGTGGTGGACAAGCAGAACTTTGATGTCAGGATCATGGAGGCGGCTACTCTGGTGGTTGGTTGTCCGTCTGCTTACATTCTCCCTAATCATGGACCATCTGGTCTAGACGACAGATGTATTGGCGACTCCTATGCTCCAAAAGTAATCCTAAAGGGCGTGCCACCCTTCAAGCTCACATACGAAAAAACTGTTGGCGTCAAGGAGAGAGAATTCACTCTGGAGGGTATTCAGCCCGATGATCCCCAAATAGGGTCCTTATCATCTTTCGATAACGACATCTCTTCCTTGCAGTGGGCGACCCAGAGAGAGGTTGAGGTTTCTGTGGACACAATTCTTGACACTGCTGGACCATGGTCATACCACATTAGCAAAGTTGAGGACCATCTTGGAAACCAGGTGACATATGGAACTGATGAATCCACCTATGGTTTCGTGGTGAATGAAAGACCGCGCGCATCTTTCAAAAACTGTAATGACAACCAAAACCCATTGCTTGTTAAAAAGGGTCACACAGTGAATCTCCCCATCAGCGTCAGGGGAAGTGGTGGACCCTACAATCTTGAGCTTAGCAAGAGCTCTCTTGACGGCAAGGGAAAGAGTGAAAATTTTGAACTTGACAATTTCGACCCCAAGAATGGCTATCAAGCAGTTGGTGCTGGTGTGTATCATCTCAATCGTCTTGTCAACAAATATTGCGAGGGTGAAATTGTGGATCCAGTATCGTGTGCTGTTATGGAGGCTTCTGAACCCGTTGTCTCTGTGGAGTACACCTCTCTTCAAGATAAATGCGCGGGCGATATTGGCATACTCCTTGACCTCACTTTATCTGGTAACCCTCCTTTTGCCGTCCACTACACCATCGTCAAAGATGGCGCCAATATTGCAACCAGTACCTTTTTTGTTCAAAAAACTCGTCATGTTGTAGAGTGGCTAGCCCCTGAAGCTGGTGAGTATGTTTACGAAGTGACTGGGGTAAGTGACTCTATCTACTCTGATCCAATACCCGTCGATACAGAGCCATTCTCTCTCTATGTTCGAGCCGCTGCTGACGCTGTCTTTTCTGGCTCTACAACCAGAAAGCTTTGTTCAGGAGACAGCGCCACAATTAAAGTGGACCTGCGAGGAGAGGGTCCTCTATCACTCGAATATGAACTTATTGAGCCCTCGGGTAATCGCCCTCACCGTAAAGTGATCTCCTCTGCTAAAGGAGAAGATTCCCTGTATATTAACACTCCTCCCTTATCGGTTGGTGGATCTTACTCTGTTGCACTTATCTCCATTGAAGATGATAAAGGTTGTAAACGCCTGCTTTCTGATCAAGAAAACAGAATTCATTTTCTTCAGGTTCGCAGACAGCGTCCTTCTGCCATGTTCTCTCCAATCAACGGTGCTAAAAGTGTCAGTCGAGTTGAAAAATCGGCCGTCAATTTGCCTATTCGGTTGAGTGGGGAAGCCCCCTGGAAAGTCAAATACCAAATGGACGGTCAAAATGAAGTCAAAGAACAGCAATTTTCTCAGTCCAGTGCAAACATTCAGGTTCATGAAGCAGGCATTTACAGGCTACTCTCAGTGGATGATGGTTACTGCCAGGGCGAGGTGTCTGCAGACGACACATTTGAAGTCACCTGGCTTCCACGCCCAAAGCTTGATATTGCTGATTCCATTACCCTGTCTAGAACAGAGACTGATTTCGTTAAAGCTCCTGTTTGTGTGGGCGACAATGATGCCGTAGAAGTGTCTCTTGTTGGTGCGTCGCCCTTCACGATTGATTATGTCGTCAAGGATGCGAAGGGAAAGAAGGTTCCGAAGAAAATGCCAATTGGCACGAAGGTTGCCACCATCCCTATGGACTGCACAGAGCCTGGTGAGTTTACGTACGAACTGCTTGCAATCGGTGACACTTACTACAAAGATTTGACACTAGAGCCTACGCTCCGCATCAAACAATCTGTATATGACCTCCCGGCAGCTAGTCTTATGAAGAGCAAACTGAGAGCTTGTCTTAATGCTGCTGATGTTGCGGATCCTCTTGTGGTCAAATTCAACAAAGGTCAAGCGCCATTCTCCGTCACTCTTTCTGTTCAGCATGAAAATGGTGGAAGAGACACTCTAACTTACAACCACATCCCTTCATCTGAGTATGCTATTCAGAATATTTACGAAGGATTGACTATTGGAAAACATTTCGTTTCTATTACGAAAATATCGGATGGAAATGGGTGCAGCAAAGAGTTCCACGTTGGAGAGGCCGGTGGTAGTACAGTTATTGAAATTTTTGACTCGCCTACACTATCTCCGATGCGAGCTGCGACTAACTATTGTGTGGGTGACAAAATTGGTTATGTCTTGAATGGTGTTGCTCCATTTGAACTCACGTACGATTTCAACGGAAATCAGCATCGTGCCAAGACAACTGGTCCGTTCTCGAGAGTTGCAACGGAGGCCGGTGTATTCCAACTTCATTCTCTCAAAGATTCTGCATCCCACTGCACAGTGAACCTGACAAACAGCTTGCCAGCATTGGAGGTCCATGACCTGCCATCTGTCAGCATTTCCAAGTCAAAGACTGGTATGCATCAAAACATTCATGAGGGTGATAAAGCCGAGATCAAATTCAAGTTCACTGGCGTTCCACCTTTCTCCTTCACTTACACCCGATCTCTAGGTCAGGGTCGTGACGCTAGGGTTGTTGAGACGCACTCTGTCTCAAAGGTCCAAGGCTACGAATACTCCATTTTCACAAGTCAACAGGGTATCTACGAAGCAATTGCCTTGGAGGATAGGTGGTGCAAGGTTGCTTGAATGTTGAAACAGGCTTGAAAGGCGCTGCTTCAACCCGACCATTATTTATACAGTAGATTATCAATATAATTCTTTTTGAATGTCTTTTCTCAATATGGTGAATGGCTGGGCACCTTTGAGCACAACCTTCCAATCCCTGCTTTGTTTCTAGCCTGCCCGTTCGCCATGTCCCAGTTGACCATCCGCTCACTTAGTGACACATGCAGGTATCCCAATGGGCTCCTTTGAGTGTATGGATATCGCTGTCAGGCGGAACGTCCCCAGCACTAAAAAGAAATGGTCAACACGTTAGACGGAGAGCGATGGCCCTAAAGCAATGCCAAAATTTTCGTTGCTTTTCTCAATAGGGAACTGTTTTCGGACATAAGCAACACCTCTTTTTTTGTGTTTCTTAGTGCCTCGAACTTCTTGGCGATAGCACCTGGCGTTTCCCACTCTTCGTGCTCCGAAATGAGCAATAGCATCATCTCATCAACGCCATACGCCGCCTTCCTATTCATGGCGTTGTACTGTTAGCCGCTTACTCAGCACACTTGCATGCAGGCGGATCTATCTGAGCGGAGACCTTTTTATGCGAGTGAAAATCCATCTTAACCCGATCATCGCTATTCCTAATGAGTGAAACTATTGCCATTGTTGGCGGCAATTTTGCAGCGGCAATTGCTGTTGATGTCCTCATCAAAGATGTTCTTCCTAAAACTTCAAACAACTACGACATCAAGGTGATTGCGCCGTCTAAAGCTGAGTTTATTGTGGCTCTGCCCCGCGCAGCTGTGGAACCAGAGGTGTATGAGAAGATCAATTTTGACCTCTCTAAGCGGTATTCTTCCAACAAGAATGTCCAGTTCATTACAGACAAGGTTGTCAGGGCCGACCTTGTCTCTAACACCCTTACTCTAGCCACGGGTGACAGTGTCACCTATAAGTTTGTAGTCTTTGCTACTGGCCTCAATTACAATTTTGACGTTCTTGACCGGTCATTTTCAAGTGCTGAGAGGGATTCAAAATTTCAGGCTTTCACCGCATCGCTGAAAACTTCCAAATCGGTTGCCATTATTGGTGGTGGTGCGACAGGTGTTGAGTTCGCTGGTGAAATTGCCGAGAAGTTCCCCGAAAAGTCCATCTCACTTTACTCTGGAACTGAAGTACTGCCAAATTTTCCGAAGAAGCAGCAGGAGAAAGCTGCGAATCTCCTGCAAGGTCTGAATGTCGAGGTTGTCAACGAAAAGGCTTCTATTAGCGGGAATTCGGTGAGCACCACTACGGGAACAAAGACTTTCGACACCGTCGTCAATGCAACTGGAGGAGTTCCTAACACGAAATACTTCTCTGACAAGTCTGTCCTTGACGACAAGGGCTTTGTACAGCATGATAATCTGGCCATCAAGGGTCACACCAACGCATTTGTTCTTGGTGATATTGTCGCTGGTGCCAATTGTTCGCTTGTAAGTCTGACTTATCAGCAGAAAGGACCATTTGTTAAGACCATTGCCAAGGCTATAACCGGAAACGGCAGTCCTGGAAAGTTTGCAGAATCTACCAAGTTGACGCAGCTTGTTCCGATTACGAGTAGCAGCGGGGTTGGAGTTATTTTTGGATGGGCTGTTCCTTCTTTTGTGGTTAAGTACCTCAAATCAAAGGACTATATGGTTGGCAACGCTTCTTCTGCATTTGCCTGAAAGGGACTTCGTAGCGAGCAAATTTTGTTTGGTCTTGGTGCCAAGACTATTGAAGGTGGCACCAGAAATATCATTATATCGTTTATAAGACGTTTTCACTAAATAAACACCTACCATTTAGTCTTGACTTCCCCGGTCACAGATTATGATTGATACGAAATCTAAATCGAAGGCGAGTAAAAGAATTGAAAAGTTTGTGAACAAGAAGGTCAAGAAGATAGTTGACGTGGGCCTTCGGCGAATGATGAATTTTTCATACATGTATTATGCTGCGCACAAGTTCACGTATGGAGACAACTACTATTCAGACGACGGCTCTTCGGTGAACACTTGTCAGGGAGAACAGTTTTCAGATTCGGAAAGTACATTGTTGACAGTTGAAGAATCGTCCTGCAGCGACTCGATTATGAGCGAAAAAACTCTTGATGTGAAACTGCCAGCTGAAGAGGTTCATGATTTGTCTGATGACAGCTCTCCCGAATCCTCTCATATACTTGCAGCACCCCCGGAAGATGGTTGTGGGCTGCCCTTGGAGAGCGAAGAAGCAGAGCCTAGAAACCTGGAAGAGAAAGTTCGTGCTTTCAAAACCTTTTCAAACAACATAGAAGACACATTAACTACAAAGGGCACTGAGCCAAAGGCACCTCTGTCAAACCCCATCATGTCCTCGCCAAAGAAAAATAAGGTTGAATTGAATGCCGGAAACGATCTTTCTACCAACAAGCCTAACAAGCCATCTATGAACAACCCAAAAGCGTATCGTCTGTCCCGATCCGCTAGCATCATGAGACTTTTTGTAAGCAACACGATGCGCGACAAGCTCATCACTACCGTGATTGTGGACACCCACGACTCGGCAATGGCACCTGACCTCAAATAATCCGTAGCAGCAGTCAACTGAGTAAAAAATACCGCTGATACCATCTTAAGCAAAAAAACTTAGTCAATTTTCCAGTTCCAATGCTATAATCAATTTGCCTGGAATACTCTTCCCGTTCCAGCAGCCCAACCCCTTCTGCCTCTCAGCCCCCTTCCCCATCATCCCGACTACAGCCCCACATTTGACATTCCACACCACTTACCGACCTCCAATTCACAACATCTCTATTTATTGAACCAAATGCCCATCCGATCAAATGAGGCACCGCTCGTTCTCAGTCTAAGTCAGTGTGAACAACTGGTGGCTGCTTACCGATCAGAGTCGAGCATTGGGCTGGACCCATATTTGTCCGCACTTCCGCCTGCCGGAGATGGCCAGGGAGCGCTCCATGGCAATCAGATCCTACTGTACTATGTGGCACTGCACTCCGTAGCAATGAGTGCCGGTCATTACTATAAAGCATACGAAGCAATCCTCATTGCTTGGTACTATTCTGATCAGCAATTGGAGGGGGAGTATGATTCTATTTATTTAAAGGCTGTTCTGACGGCCTTGATTGTAACCGGTAGCACTGGCGTTCTCTCTAATGTTGTGGTCCCCAGTTCAAGATGCACTCGTTTACTCTCGGAATTGAAGGAGGCGTTCAATATGTCTGGCACTGCCAGTAAAGTTTCTATTTTGTTGGAGTCTCTGCGCGCTGAAGACGCGGAGGTTCACAAACTGTTTCCGCTAGTAGTCGAGTCCAAAAGACAGCGCGTGATATCATACTACTCACAGTACTTTGACTCTATGAACCTTACGGCTTTTGATTTCAAGCTGCTGGACTTGACAAACCGAGAAGAGCTGTCCCAGTATCTGGTGGCAAGTCCCTTGAATGCTAATGCCAAGTCTGTCAAATTCAGATCCATGGTGCCAGGGGTTCGTTTTTCATTTCATGGAGACTATGCAATTGAGTTTTCAGTGGATGTTGAAAGCGAAAAAGCCGCCCATCAGCAATTGGTAGACTTCATGGCGTTTTCTGCGCGTCTCGAATCTACTACTAAAGCAGCGTCAAAAGATATGGTGGCCAAATGTCGTGATTTCAAAGATCTCATTAAGGTCGTTCGGGATGACCCCTATGTGATGAGCTCTTATACAGGAGGTTACCCTTATCCGACAAAGTACGGAGGACCAGGTGGACCTAGCTTTAGAATGAGGGAGGACGTTGCTAGTGAATTTTCTGACTCGGATAGAGACAGAATGTCGGAAGAGGATTAGTGCTAAAGATGCTTCTATTTTAATACTGCTCTATCTGCCTCGCCGACAAACCAGAGTCGGCCAACATTTTAGATATGGCAACCACAGAATCCGACACCACGCCATCCACACCAAACTGGACTTGTCTTTTCGCAATATCCAGTTCGTTGTTTCTTGCTCCATATGTAAAGAGTAGTAATCCCGCATCTTTTACGACCTGTGCTAGACGTGGACACTTGATAATGACTGTGCAGTCTGTCACAATTCCAAATATGCTCCATTTCTTAGCAAACAGTATCGCGTTGCGCAAATTCCGTGCTCGGATGTCCGCCATGTCCGAATTACCACCTTCGGTGAGAAACAAAACAGGAATGGAGGACTGTTTGGTCACCAACATCATGGCAATGGCAGGATTGAAGCACGAAAAGATAACTTTTCGATCACTAGCATGCTCAAAGACACAGTCAAGAACCCTATCGACCCACGTGTTTATATTGAGAGCATATGATTCAAGAGACTCAAGCTCAAATTCGTCAAGCATCGGATATTTCATCTCCAGGTCAAAGCCTACGCTCTTGGGGGTGGATTTGAAGGCTTGTTCTAACGTCATAAGCGAGGACTGAACAGACCATCCAAGAGAGTTTCCCTTGAAACCTTTTACCATAATATCGCGTGTATACCGCATTCTGCTTTTTTGACTCTCCTCCAGAAATGTATCATCATGCCTCTTGCCTACTGACCGTGACCTTGACAGTCGGGGAGAATTATCCATTTTAGAGTGTCGTTTAACATCGAGGTTCAAGAATTGCTCACAAGTCATGCTGTGGACAGGCGCATCAATTCCGGTCTCAGAGACGCACCAATCGTGATAAAGGACCGGAACATGATCTTTAGTTACTTGCACATCCATCTCCACGTACTGTGCCCCGACGTGCGCAGCAGCTCTGAAAGATTCAAGCGTGTTTTCACCAACCTGGAGTGACTTGCGAGTTGTCAGATTTTGGCCAAATCCTCTATGACCGATGATAGGAGGTACATAATCGAGATCATTTTTAGCCCTTTCATGCATTTTCTCATGATGATATGGGGCAATAATTAGAAATTCAAAATTGACTGCACCTATCACATCCAGCGTCTCAACTTCAACGATCGGTACTGACATATGGTTTATTAGCGATTTTTTGAGTTCACCGAAAGGGTTCATAAGTGAATTCAAAACTGCCACAGCTCTTCCGATTCTTCTTTGTTTACCCACCTGACTGTGGCTTGAGATGAGGTTGAAAAATATGCTCACTGAAGGTTTTTCTGTAGCATAGAATTCGATCGGTTCAATAGAGTACATTTCACTCTGTTCCATGGGAAGGTCAAAGCTTTTGGAATCACCCTCTGCGTTATTGGCAGAGACCACCAATTGGAGTTTAGTATCAATGCCAGCGCTAATGGCCGCAGAGTAATCAGGTAGCTTAGTCTCATCGAGCTCTACGGGAGGAGCATTGACTCGGACATCAGAAGCACCAAGCATAATGAGGATAGTGTATCTTCCAGGACGATAGCACCGACCATATTCGTTTGAAGGGATATCCTTCAGAGCTGAGAAACTCTCGCCTGGGGGTGTAAGAGAGACAAGAGAACTGGAATTGGACAAGGTAGAGGATGGGGACATCATAGATAGAAAGGATGATGCCGAGCCTGGCGATGAAAACGAAGACTGATCAGATATGGAGATTGGTCTTGTATGAGAAGTGTCTGCAAGATCGTCTAGTGAAGGGTGCAATGGAGCAGAGTGCGCCATAATAAGGTCAGCAATTTCAAAACTTCCTCGAAATGCCGCATGCTCGTAGGCTGTCCAACCTTCAAAATCAGTATCAATGCTTGAGGGACGTCGAAGTAATAACTCCACCACCTCCTTGTGAAGATTTGCCGCGGCGACAAAAAGCGCTGTCCAGCCATATGTGGAGTCGCACAGGTCAATATCCAAGTCTTCGAGGTCGAGTAAATATTTTACAACAGGAAGGTTGTTTCTTTCAGCAGCAAGATACAACAGCGACTGGTTTTGTCTGTTTGTGTAGTTGATGTCGAATCCGTTGTTACGCAGCTGCTCAACCATGTCAGGGGACGTCGCGAGGTGTATGAGCTCCATATCTGATTCGACACACTTGAGAGTTCTGTTGACCTTGGAGGAAAAAAATACCTCGACACATTTAATGTGGCCGTGAGTAACTGCAAGATGCAAGGGGCTCATTGCCATTTGATCTCTCCAGAAATCACCAAGAAGGTCGGCTGTAGCTGAGCTTGAGTCCAACGCGTCAAGCATGAAAGAGAGAGGAATATCGAGACCAAGTTTACACGCATAATGCAAAGGTGATTGCAATTTTGAGTCCTTGTGTAGAAGCACAGATTGAGGTGCAAGTTGGAGAAGCCTGGAAAAGGCGTCCGTATAAGTGTATTTCTTTTTTGCCCACTCCAAAACGAGAAAATGTAGGACGTTGCGATTATGAACTTGCCTGGTCTCCCAAATATAGGGATATTTGGAGATGATGGAGTCCAAGTCCTCGTCGTCACTGGAGAAGGCGCCAAATATTTGCCTAGAAATGAGAGCAAAGAGCGTCGCACTTGGAATAACACTCTCAGGCAAGGGGATGTGTTCTCTAGCGAAAAATGATGAACGGCCTTCAGAATCTACCAGAACAGATTCTGCCAAGTCTTGATGTTCAGTTTCAGACTTGACACCTTCGCTTAAATGGCACTCAGTTACAAGGCCATGCAAAATGGATATCGGTGAATCGTGGTCCTGAGCAGCAAAAGACTGAGGGTAAACCTTTTCATGCAAGTATTGATATTGAATGGCAGTTCCAAGCTTTTTGTCGCATTTTTTGAGGATCTTGACAAATGCTAAACTGTTAATTTCGGCATACCATAGCAGGGCCTGACAAATTACAATGAGCTTCTTGCTATTGTCCACCGACTGTTGGTACTCAAACATCACGGTATCAAACTTTTTGGTGAAGAATGCGTTCACACGCGCAACTTCCTGGTTCAGGTAGTACTCGATTCTGGCTCTGGAAGCCTCAGCATTGAGCTCCAGTGCTGTGTATTGCTTAATCTTGTGCTTGAGGAGCTTATAATTGACGTAGAACGATCTCCATTCTGGGACTTCATTTCTGCGCAGTCTTTGGGTTAGCTTATTCTAATGACTAGGGATAATGCGCCTACTTACGTTTTTGCAAACTTCATCAAGATAAAGAAGGAGTCTAAGCGACGCAGTGCCTGTTTGGGTCTGCGTCTGGTGGAGCATGTGAAAATCACATGCATTGGAATTTAGGGCATTCTGAGTAAGAATGTGAAAGAATGCCAAAAAAAACACAACTGATTCTAGATGGGCTTGACCCGCTCAAGAGCATCTATTATTTTCCCCAAACCTCAATACCGTTCTATTCATACCCTACTCTCTACACCTTACTCTCTTCTTATCTTCTTATCAGGGACAATCTGTAGCAGCTCATCACAGTCGGGAATTGCCACCCAAATTAGGCAGTTGCTGGGTCAAGCATGGCCGGCCCAGCACTGAGCCTTTTTCTCGAAGATTGGGAATTGGCGTTACCCGGAGGGGGGTGATGCAGGAGATTGATTGATTTGGTCTTGTGACGTAATAGTGGGATTGTAAAATAGTGTATATCGGTAGCTGTGGGGAAGACAGCAGGCATTGATCAAAGTGGGTGTATCCATTCCTGAAAGTAACAAAGATTCTGGGCATAATAGAACTCCTTCATCAGTGTGTTTTAGGAGTTTGGAGAAATCAAAACTCGCCGTTATGCAAGATGTGCATAGCTGCAAGGTTGAAGCGCGCGGCTGTGCCTAACCTGATTCTGATAGCCGAACGGAGCGTTAGAACATCTGAGGGTACAGGGTTGACCTTCATTACATTCCATATATTTTTACAGCTCCCTATCTCACTGCAGTAGAAAATGGTAAACACAGAGGCACCATGGCCCATGTCAGACGCCAGGTATCGGTGTCAACCGACAAGCCTCTAATGCCTTTGAGCAGAAATCAGAGAGTAATTTCAGGTACCAAGCCCAATCAAGACGAATTCTTCCTATTTGGAAGAGCTGGATAGATTCAATACTGAGCAATCAAACGGTACGCCCTTCTGATGGCGACCAAAGGTGTCGATATTTGCCAAAACAATACCTTCTGGCCTGGATGGAGGAGTATGGATGGGATTTCAGGAACGAAGACTCCTGATAGAGCTAATTTTAAAAATAGTTACTCCAGACATGCTTTGAAAGCATTCTTGAATAGTCCTTTTATGTCTCTTCCTGAACGCAATATATACCGCAGAGGAATGTAGAGGCCTTATCCTTATTGATGGCTACTACATTCAAAGAGATTGCATTTCCCCAGAGATTTGGGTCCATGGAAGTATCCAGAAGTTATGGAACTCAAGATTTCCGTGCTCATTATCATAGCGCTTTCGCAATGTTGCTGGAATTGTTAAAAGACCCTGATTCCTGCACTCGAATTGAGAATATCAATGAGATGTTTCTGGCCTACTCTCCAGATATTGTAAAAATGATAATTGATGCTAAAATCCCCAATTTGACTACTTTGAAATTTGGTGTCTCTGCTCTTGACTTTGGATATACCCCAGAACAATATCTAATAAACCGGGTTTATCTTCTCGAGGTCTACCCGGGACCAGTCTAACGTTCGCCAACTTGAACTCAGGAGGAGCAAATTGTTATCGTACGAGTAGGTGGTCAGACTGTCTTGGCTACCCGAATCATTGGTGAGCCTAGAACCATATTTCGTTTGGATAAAGGCCGACACTGTTCGCCTCCGCCTCTGGTCCTTTGCTACAGGCTATTCCATTGTTCCGTCTTTGAGCTCTGCCTTCCCTAATTTGCAATACCTGACTTACTATGGATCTGAAGGTACATTTGACGCAGAAGCTGGAGATTTCAGTGTCTGGATGAGCTTAGATGGCTTTGAAAATGCAGCACGAACTTTCCCAAAGGACATCAAGTTTGAAAATCTGCCAGCAGAACTGAAATCTCTTTTCTTTCGAGATGTGCCGTCGGACTCCATCCTTCAGAGTGTGCATAACATGGCGACGCGGGGGCAAAAGTATTGTCATTAACGGCAACTGTACTGAGCTAAAATCCGTGCGTATAATGCGCGGTAGAACAGCTCTCATGAAGCTCTTGAAGCTCCTGTAATTATACTAAAAGGACCCGCGGCAGATTGGATGTACTGAAATTACCCGAATTAACACTGCCTGGTAGCCAACTTTGCAGTGTGAGCGGTAAGAATAACTAAATATTTCTCTCAGTGAGAGCATACCGAATGCACGAATCTGTATATCAATATGTGAATAAATAGTCTTGACAATTAGACTTGTTGAACTTTGGCATAAGAAGGCGGCTTGAGCTTTTTACGCAACGCTTTGGCTATCCACGGTGGGATCAGTGCCGTTGCGGTAATGAGCGTCACCTGCCAGTAAAAATGAGGTGATTTAATGTAGCTCAAATCGAAATAATCACCAAGGAAAGGAAAGGATGCAATATAAAAACTCAGAGTGATTACCTCAGTTGCGATCATTATCTTGTTCCATGTGATAATTTCTAGCGCAACCATGATGAGCTCGTTGAAGAGTAAGGATGTGAACGCCACCATAACCAACTTGTTGAAGAGGGTGGTCTCGACTCCGATAAACATTTGCGACAACCCCTGTATAATGACACCCTGGTAAAGGGAAACAAGAACCCAAACAAAAAACGTTCTGTAGGATAGAGATCTGCCGGCAGTCAACTCCTTATAAAGTTCTGGATACAGCTTCGCCAGCTCCTCATCCACATCACGGTCAGTTACTAGGGAGAATACTGGCGCCATAGTGTAGGCTGTAGCATATCCCACCATCAGCCACCCATCAAACAGCGCAATTGGCTTCAATCCCGAGGCAATGGCAAATACTGTCTGACATACACTGATAATAAGGCCACGATGAATGACAAACTGAGCTAGTTTGGCTGATCTCTTGTAAGAGTTACGTCCATGCCACATGAGAAGCTTACTCAGATGACAAAACTGGGTAATAGAAAAGTCAGCAGCGAGAGACGCTTGCTTGCCCTCTTTTCCCACAATTCCTACACCAACATCAGCTGCCTGGATCATTGAAACATCATTACCACCATCACCGATGCAACATACTCGCTTCTTGGTATGCTCTTTGATTAACGTAGCAATATCAGCTTTTTGCTGAGGTGTGCAACGGCATGCAATGACAGTGGGGAGACGGACAGCAATGCTTACGAAGGCGTCCTTCATTGTGTTCAGCAACATAGAAAGAGATTCACCATCAATCAATAGGCAAGCGTCAGGTTTGGCTTGCAAAAACTCCAAATTATCGTAAGCCAAACTCTTTTCAGACAACTTTGTGATACTGTGAATGTACTGTCCTCGTGCTACGAGCTTGGAAGATACAGCCACGCAGCGAGCAGTTTCAACCTTATCGCCAGTCAACATCCAAATTTTGATTCCAGCGTTGCGGAGCAGCTCTAATGAAGGCTTGATATCCTGCTGTAACCTGTCCTCCACTCCAGTGAGACCTAGTAAATCAAGATCATGTTCAAAATATTCGGCCACCACACGAGCAAGCTCAGCATCTCGGTCATACATGGACAAACCAGCTTTCTGGTATTTAGATAGAAATGTTTGGTAGAGCTGAGGAGCAATTTTCTTTCCTCCAACGACCAAAGTTCTAAGTCCTTCACGGGCCATATTCGCAGTCTCTTCATCCAGCCAATCGTTATTTTGCACGATTTTGGACATAACCACGTCGGCGCCTTTTTGATAAAACCAAATTTCTTCATTCTTCTTCACCACAATTCCCATTCTCTTGTTGTCAGAGTTGAAGGGAAAGAGATGAAGAATTTCATAATTGATTCTCTGCTGAGAAGCCTCATGAACAATGACCATTGAGGAGCGCTCGCGCTTAGCCAGAGTGAGGCCCATCTCCTGCACCCATTTAATAATGGCAATTTCATCGGGTGACGATGCTTGGAAGGTACCATCAGAAGGCGTAACAGAGTGACAAACCGATAGCGCCGTGACGAGATCTCGTACACGCTGGCCAATCTCTCTACGAGATCTAATCTGCTCACCTCTGTCGGCAATATACGAGGCAACTTCTTCCATGGCGTCTCCAGCGTATGATACTGTACCAATATGGATTTTTCTCATTTCCATATCATTTTGCGTTAAAGTACCCGTCTTATCGGTGAGAAGATACTCGATGCGGCCAAGATCCTCGGGTATTGTACTTGTTCTGACGACGGTATCAGGTATCGTCTTGTCGTGCTCGATCTGATAAGCGTAGACAGTTTTACCCATGTCCAAATTGACACGTAGAGATACAGGGATAATCGTGGAAAAGAGAATGAGGAATTTGAGAATGTCAACATACCATTTGGGTCCAAAGCCGTGTAGAGCTACCAGCCCCACGGAAAGTAAGAAAACGCAAGTGCAAAGAATCTTGGACAGGTTATTGATCTCAAGTTCAAGTAAGCCCACTTTGGATCTTGTTTTGGATGTGTTTAGGGCCTGACGGGTGTCACAGCCGGTGTAAATGACCATGCCTACAATATTGCCAGATGCCAGAACAGTGTTTGCCCAAAGAGTATTATCAACGCTGAGGCCGATATCATTGCCATCGTATTCGATTCTGCCAAGAAATGAGTGGACATCTTTGGTAGGGGCCGAAGCCACCACCTTGACGCCATCCAGCTGCGACTCAAGGAGAGGCTGGGTCAGCGAACAAGCGATACGCAACTTCCAGTCTGTTTCTCCATCCAACTGATCGGTTCGGACAAATGACTCACCATTCTCTGAGGATTGCAGAAGAATAAGGTCTGCGGGGATTCTTTGGTCCTTGTATACTCGCACCAGCTGGCCAACTTTCAAGTCACGGGACTTGACAGAGGTTCCATTGGCCAATTCATAGCGCTCAGCATTGGCCTCCGCATCGCGTCTTCGACGCAAAATATCATCCCACGCCTCCTTGCCCATAGTGACAGACAAGACAAATGCGAGCGGCACGATATACGACGGCAGATAGCCAATTCTCAGAGCTGGGACGGCCTGGGAAAGGGCCACAAGCAGAAAGTAGAGGTTGAAAAAGAACTTGAACTGCTCGTAGAGAATCAAAGGAATAAACGTCACGGGTGAGTACTTGGCATTGGAGATGCCATTAGAGGGAAACTTGTAATCCGCCCAGGCCGTGATTGAGCGCTCTGAGGTAGTGGCAGCAGGCAAGTTAGGGCCCTCAGATACAGGAAGAAGATGCTCTTCATCTTCGTGGCCGTTTCGGTTCATGTTTCGCAGAGGAATATCATTCATGAGCGGCAGGTTTGATTGGTTGATTACTGGTGCCACCAGAAACAGGAATGCGCTGCGGATCCCTGGACTGGTAGAATTGAGTGACGTCTAATAGGATTCTGGGAATTCACAAAGAATAACAGGTTTGTGTGGCTACAATATTAGCGGCCCTACAGTGGGGCTGTCCAACTTTATATACAGAACAGTGGCAACAGCGTTCGAGATTGGGTGAGACTTCGTTGTATATTATAACGGGAGCTGAGCAAGGGGGCTTGGTCGTTGCTCCCAACTAACAACTAGAGCGCGGGGGGGAAGCAGGGGAGCGGGATAATGTGCCAGTTTTATAGGCTGGGAATGATGCAAGAGAGATTCAAAGGTTTCAGAATTGCAGAGTGGTTAGAAGTTCTATTAAATTTTGCAGGTTCCTGAGGCGGGGGATAACCCCACCTTGCATTTGAAATGGTGCCCGGCAAGCCCGTGACTTGACTCGCTGGCCAGCATCTGTTGTAGGTGCCTCATTCGGCTTGCATACTACTGGTGGGAGCAGTCGAGCATCTAGCGGGGACGACTTACTAGAAGGTCACTAATTATGGCAAGCTCAGGGAGAAGTTGAACCACCATCACACCTCTGGACTGACAAAACAACAAAGTATCGGTTCCAATGGACCCCAAAACACGCATCCAGTCGGAGCTCTATAACTTTCAGGCCAAGCTTGCCGACCTAGTAGCCTCTGTTGGCCAGTACAGCCCCAACGTCGAGCTTGCCGACGATCTCATTCAGGCTGACCGTACCTTGAACGAGGCTATTGACACAATCTCCACCAATCAGGAGCTTTACCAAACTCGTCTAAGACTTGAAAGAACGTCTGGGCAGCTGGATCAAACAATCAAAAACCTATTGATCGAACTGGCGGACTGCCGGCGAACGCTTCAAACTAGCGTAGACGCAGACACCACCAAACCTTCGGGGAAAGTCGATTCCAAGCTGTTGCTGACCTATGCCACAAGAATCACCAAATTTACGCGCGCGCCTCCAAACTATAACAATCAGGAGGCTGCGGCGCTGCCCTGGCCGATGGAGGACGAGCTGCGCAAGGGCATGCTGGCCCTCAAAGACTCGCTGAAACAGGAGGAGGCCGAGAACGAGAAAACTTCGCAGCCTAAAAGCAATGCAGCTAGCAACCCGCGTACAATTGTTCGGCGACGCTCATCTTTGGTGGAATACGGTGAACGTCCACAACTGAACCCGGTGTCAAATGGCAATGGATCGGGGGCTATTGATCTGGGGCTGTTTGATACTGATGATGAAGATTCATAGTTATTTATTGGCAACGAGCGCGTGCCAGTGTGCACACAGCTTCATAAATGAGAGCAAAATACGCATTGGCTCTGCGCACGCCTTAGAGACAAGTTCACTGGACTCCATATTACACTTTTTCGAGCGAAGAACACTAATCACAAAGATCATCCCAGAAAAATATCACAGAGCATGGAATGCATTCAACTGGAGACCTCCCAACGCATTTTGTCACTCCCTATCGATCAACTCTCTTCCCCCTCGTATCTCACGCCCAGTTCGTTAGTATTATATGCATATTATCTCCACACCAAAATTTGACTCGTCAATTCTTGACCAATCCCCTCACAATCTCCAGCTAAACCCCATTATGTGGCTTCAAAGTAGCCGTCTGTTTTCCACATTCAGGACCTTAAATGCACGATCGTTCGAGCATGTGGTGAAGCGCAAAACTAAGCAGGAGATTCCCCTGGAAATTGGCATGCCTCGCTATTTGCTGCCGACAGATATTCCGGCATTTCCCCCGTACCCCTATGGCAACTCTCAGTGGTACAAGCAAGCCGACAAGGGTCTTTACGGAGGCAAGATGATCCGCACAGGCTACAAAATCTCTGAGTTCAAAAACCATAACAAGCGCACGTGGAAGCCCAACGTGCACCGTCACAAGCTGTGGTCCGAGACGCTGAGTAGATTTATCAATATTCGGGTGGTATCGTCTGTTTTGAGAACTATCAACAAGGAAGGTGGCATTGACAACTACCTGACGAAGGATAAGTCGGCTCGAATCAAGGAGCTGGGCCCCACTGGCTGGAAAATTAGATATTTGGTGCTGACGAAGCAGATTCGTCAGGAAGAGAGCCGTGCTTCCCAGAGAGCTGTGATTGAGCAAGTCACAGCGGAGGACGGCTCTGTCAAGTCTGTTTATTTCAAAGTGACTGATGCCTCGGGTAAAGAGCACCAAGTGACTGTGGGTCGGAATAAGCTGCTGCGCCTGGCCCACAAATCGGAACTGACCAAGGGCACCGGTGTCACCTTCAAGGAGTTTATGGAGGCCAACGGAGCCAAGAGTGTGAGCGAGTTGGTTAGTCTGCTTGGCGAGGAGCAGTTACTGGCAGCTACAGTGTCTTCCACTGCTCCTGCCCCGGCCGCCGCCCCGGCTCACTAATTGTATATAGAAGGGAGGTCCCACGATACCTATCCAATGCATTGAATAAAGAGTGAACACTAGGATATCTGGTGCCCTGCTCCAAACTTGGCGGGAAAACAAAAACAGGTTCGGCTGTTCTAACCACTATGCCTCTCAGCGCCTGAGCTCCACCTCCAGCCAGCGTTCTCTGAAATTTCAGGTCACGTGCGGCACAGCTCTAACAGAGTAGGCAGCGACCAAGTGTGCGCTGTTCAGCCCAAAGGCAGCACATCGGGTCAAGTCTGGGCCATCAGCGTAAGTGATACCGAAATATTCCTGTTTACCTGATCAATTTCGTCCCGAGATAGCCCTAGCTGTCTGAGCTACCGGCGCTGCACGGTCCCCTGTCATGCAGCTTCCATCACTAGCAGCTGCTGACTCTCTATCCCAGCAAGAAGCCGTGCCTAACCTCCCACCTCCCACCCACCAGCCAGACCTGCCTCTTGGGCCAGTGGCACTGGCAACCCTCAAAACGCAGTCACACCTACTCCCAACGTGCACACCCACGGCCGACTCATCCAAATATTCCACTCACCAAACCAAGTTACAACCTAACTGCATCAAACATGGCTCCTCCTGCTCCTAAGTCCGGAATCGCCGTTGGCCTCAACAAGGGACACATTGTCACTCCTCGCACTCCTGCTGGTCGCAAGGGCTCCAGAAAGACCCACGTCAAGTCTGAGAAGGCCATCTTCGTCAGAGACCTCATCAGAGAGGTTGCTGGCTTCTCCCCATACGAGAGAAGACTTGTCGAACTGCTCAGAAACTCCAAGGAGAAGCGTGCTAGAAAGCTCGCCAAGAGAAAGCTCGGTTCTTACGGCCGTGCTAAGGCTAAGGTGGCTGACATGCAGGATGTCATTGCCGAGTCCAGAAGACACTAGACTGGTCCACAATCAAAAATATCTATTAATGAAGTGCAGAAAGTTGGCGAATGAAAATGGGAGTCTCTCCCTCATATTAGTATTGTAACAATACATGATTTTTGTATGACGTAGTTTGGATTCCACGGGCACTCAGCTTGGCGAATCGAAAGTGGCTGCTGCCTCTAATCACTTGGTATGTATTCGGAGACGGTCTACGCAGCTGCTTTGCGATTATTATGAATCCGACTCGCCTCACTTCGAGTTGCTGATGAGAAACTTGGGCTATGCCTTGTTAGAGATTTTGACCGGTTGACGGGGACTTGGATCCGTCCGTACCAAACTGCTTGGTTCAACGATAGCAGAGACTCAGATCAAGGCATCTCAAACATTACGTCACCCATGTAGATTCTCTAAACAATTACCAGCACAACTGCTTCCGTACTTCCCCTTCGTTCCCCACCTTCCTTCGGCTCGCCGGCTCCGAGGTTCTCCCAGATTTGCCAGCCCCGAATTTTTCACCTCGAACCAACCAACATGTCGTCCGAAGAAGCAGCTGAGACGGCCAAAATTGAGCCTTCTCCCGAAGATCTGTGTAAGTTATTATCTTGAAAACTCCATTGAGTCTTTGTAAAGTTCTCGGTGGAATTCTGGCTTGCTCGCCCATGAGACTCAAACAGCCAATCCGACGCCGTCCAGATGGTGCGACACGATTGGGCCTATCGATAGGCAATGCAATCATGTCAGTGATGTTTGCAATGAATTCCTGCCAAGAACAGCTTCGTTGCGTTTTCTTTCTAACACAGACTTCAGTTGCACCGTGGACTTGTTCGACAAGAAGAACCTCGACATCAAGCTTCAATGGGACCAATCTCTGGATGATCTGAAGAGAACTTTTCTTGATGGATCTGTCTGCGAAATTCCAGACTTTGATTTCGTTCTGGATGCCGAACCCTTGAATTCCTTTCTCACACCTCGTGAGCTTGGTCTCGAGAATGGTGTGAAGCTGATTGCAACGGCGGTGCCCTACACGGAGACATCAGCTCTGGAGCACATTGCGAGAGCCAGAGAGTACCTTGGCTTTGATTACAACGCTCCGAATGCTCTGGAGGCTCTGGATTATGGTGTCTCGCCATTCGCCAAGATTCTTGAAGACGAGGCACTTGCCAAAGAAGCGAGAGATGCGCCACCCAAACCCAAGCACAGGAAAAACGGCAAGAGGGACGGTAGAAAGCACCGTGGTAAGGCATACGCTGATGTCAGTGATGACGAAGACACGCCTCCTTCTGCGGCGGCGCCTGCGAACGCTCATGCCAGCCAGGCCAAAGCATTTGAATTGGCTCTTCGCTATGAGACTGCGGACTCCGTTAAACTGCCAGCCCCACATTTCCCTACTCACTCTGAGTTTGCTACTACTCCACAGCCTGCTCTCCAGGCATTTTCTCTTTCGCAGTGGAATCCTGTTCCGCCCCAGCTCAAGTTGAAGGGCTACCTCAAGTTTCTGCGTCTCACAACGTGGGATGACAAAGTCTTCCACATTGCTGTCGAAAAGAGTGGTTTCACAGTAGTTAACACCACCGACACCAAGTTTGATGTGACTCGCAGCCTCATGCCTGGTAGAGAAACTCACAAGAACGCTCTTGTTCCCCTCATCAACGAAATTTGCCCAGACGTCAAAGAAAGAATCGAGAAGGCTTTCAGCATTATCGAAAGGAGAACTTTTTACTCAATTGCAAAGGCCCCTACTACTTTCCTATCTGCACCGGTATTTGCCCACCCGGCAGCCCCTATAGCTGACGCCTTTCGTTCGCAGCAGACTCTTTCAGCTGTCGCATCTCAGAGCCGCGACTGGAATGAGGAGCTCCAAGATGTGAGAGGACTTGAAGTCAGCGAGGAAAACTCCTTTGCTGAGAGTGTGAGAAAAGACCAGGTCATGAACAAACTCCTCTTTGACGCGACCGAGTCGTGCACAACCGGGGCTCTGGATCTGATCAGAGGTAACCTCAGTGCCATTAACGACAATGAGCCTGAGCCTTCTCGTATCTACATTCACAACGGAATTTTCTATTCCCATGCCCTCAACTGCATTGGCCTCTACGATGGCAGAGGAGGAGACAAGGCCGCTCGCCACACTGCGTCTAAAGATCTGGCTGGTGTCAACTACATTATGAGACTCAAGGTGCAGAACATCTCACCAGTCATGACGACTCTTGTTGATTATTGCGGTAGAAGAATTACCGCCCAGGCAATTGTACCAGGCATTCTCAGTGAGCAAGACAACATCATCAAGTACGGAGTCATCGAGGAAAAGGGAGAGGTAGTCAGTGACCCTGAGCTGGTTAAGGTCATTGAGCCCATTGCCAAGGTCCTGCATTTGAAGCCTCATAAAGCGGGACCAGAAGGCGTGGAGATGCTCACCTCGGCAGATGTGAAAGGCATCATTGGTACCGATTCGAGAAACTATCTTCTGGATCTTTTCCGTCTTACTCCTCCTGACCTCAATTTCCTCAAGGAGAATGCTGACTACCCCCATGATGTTTGCGTTCTTCGTTTCGAAGCTATTGAATCTTGGTGGGATTCTAAAATCCGTGCCTTTGTGGCCGAAAATAAGGAAAAACCCACTGAGGAGCTCAAGGCTGAGGTAGAAAAGCTCAGTGAGACCCTCACTCTGAACCCTGATGTCCTTCATTCTGTGCCACCCGAAGGCTGCGAAGAGCAGTTTGAAAAAGACAAGCAGGAGGTGCTTGACGTGTCAGCCTATGTTAGCACTACCATTATCCCCAAGTTCGTCGATGATCTTCTCAAGGCTAGAATTTTACTTCCAGGCGACGGTGAACAACTGACTGATATTATGCACAAGAGAGGTATCAATATGAGATACCTTGGTGCCGTTGCTCAGGCAGTTGAAGCCAAGAAAGAGGTTAACCTGCCCCTTGCCAACTGTCTTTATACTGTCATTATGCATGAGGCTGTTGTTAGATCGATTAAGCATGTGCTCAATGAGCGCATGGCTGCTGAGAAGGATATTTCAGCTATTCCTGCTTTGGTTGCCAAGTTTTTCACTGACTTCAAAGCTGGAAACAACAAGGAAGTCATTGCAGACGTGAAATCTTGCTTCCGTTTCACTGTCGATCCAAAGGTCCCGGTGAACTTTGTCCACGTCTTTACTGCTGTGTCAAAGAAGCTTGGCCTGCAGTGGGCTGTTAAAGACTACGCCGAGGCTGGCATTGCTGTTGATGATCTGCTGACAATTGTGCCAAAAATCAAGTCAACTTCTTATCACAGCAGCATCGCTGATAATAGTGTTAACTCTGCCCTGATGCAGTTGCAGGACGATTCTGAAGACAAGACAACTGCCTTCAAATTGTTGGACGAATGCGTTGGAATTTGCGAGCAGATCTATGGCAGTGTTCACCCCAAGGTGTACCATGCTATGCTCGGCGTGGCCGGTGTTCTATATCAGCTCTCTAAGCTCCAGGAGTCCATTGACTATTATCTCAAGACCTTGATCATCAGTGAGCGTATTGGAGTGCCTGCAGCTGACATTGCTATCTGCTACCAAAACCTGGCCACCGCTCTTCGTCACAATGGTGATACTGATCGTGCACTCAAATTTGCGCTTATTGCTTATCAAAAGTGGTCGCAGATGCCCACGACTGAGCACCCCGGCATTGTCCACATTCAATCTGAGGTTGCACAGATGCTGATGATTGCTAAGGACTACAAGAGCGCTAGAAAGTGGTGTGCCAAGAGCATTGAACTGTACACTAGGATGTACGGCGAAGAATCCTTCCAAACCGCTATGCAGCAGATGCAGCTTTCGAACCTTATTGCTCTTGAGGGTGACTATAAGGGAGCTCTTGAAGTTGTGCGAAAGGTATGTGCGGTTTACGAGGCTGAGTTTGGCGCAGAGCACAAGGCTGTTGTTGAGGCCAAGAAGTGGAGAGAGCAGCTGCTTCAAGCTGCTGTCACAGTGGAGAAAAACTCTCGGGCCAACGTGCGCATGGTTGCACCTCAAGCTCAGAGCTTGACTCCCAAAATTACGCCCAAGACAGAGCTTTCTGAAAAGTCTGTTGATGAGCTCGTGAAGTACATCAACGGCGAAGCGTAGAGCTCTAATTGTAAATAGCTATAAATCTTTGGACATTTTGAATCAAATTTGCAATCACATTGAAAGGAAAAGGTTCAAACTTCAAACTCGGCAACCCCATACATAACGATTGTTTCGACAAGTCTAAGCCCAAGCCAACAATTCAGTCAACAGCTGTATTTAAATACGCCTACATCTAACTCATTAACAGTGCTCATTTTCAGAAGACGACCGACCATTCGATCATGAATAAATTTTTTTACATCCAGTGTCTGGATTTAGACAGACTCAAGAATGACATCCTTGTAGGCACCGCCAGCAACCTTCTTGCCCTCAGCACCGTTGGTCTCACCGTGCAGAGCAAGGATGGTGTTGACGTCAAGCTTGGGCTGCTTGAGGATCTTGACCTTGCGGACGTGGACGTTCTGGAGGGGGTAGATGGGGGCAGCAGCCTTCTCAATCTCGCGACCAATGACCTCAGGAATGAGCTTGGAAACAAGCTGAGCAAGGGTAACGTTAGAAGCCTCTCTCTGCATAATCTCAAACATCTTCTTTCTGATGTCACGGACCTGAGAAGACTGAGCGTAGGAAGTCTTCTTGACCTGGTTGACGGCACGTCTGGTGAAGCCAATGGCGAACAGACGGATGAGGTAGTCATCAGAAGTCTTGACAGTGACGTTAGCCTCAATCAGAGTCTGCCACTTTCTGACAAAAGATCTGAGCTTGTCAGAGGTGAAGTCAAGACCGTGGAAGTTGGTCAGCAGGTTCTTGCCGTGGACCTCCTCAACCTTAAGCTTGATGCGACGGAAAGAGTGGTCCTCCTGTCCCTGCAGGTCGGCGAGGGAGACATCGAGGACACGGCCCTTAAGCTCGTCGTTGGCGTTCTTGAGACCAGTAGATCTGTTGACGAGGGTCTTGCCAACGTCTCTGTTCTCAAAGAAGGTAGGAGCCTTGATGTCGTACCATTCCTTCTTGGCAAAGGGATCCTGAATCTTCTTCTTCAGTCCCTTCTTTCCCTTGGACAATCTCTTGTTCTTTCCAACAGCCATTGTGTGTGTTCAGGTTCAGTAGCGTCTCGAATGGTAATGTGTTTTTCAGTCCCAGTTAGGGTTCGTCATTTGTGACGTGTGTATGTTAGGGTGTGCACGTACATGGAAGGGTGCGGCCAGGTTGTGTGTGCGGCTGTGCCGGCAGCAACTCTGGGAGGGTGAGGGTGAGGGTGAGGGTGAGGCTGGAGAGGAGGGAGAGTGGGCAGAAGTAACATAGTTGTACAATAGTGTGTGTCTGCGATAGTTGAAATAGCACTTTGACTAAGTGAAATACATGTTTTTCACAAGATTGTCACTTTCCTGGTGCGTTCGCGCCACCCACCCAATAGCTTCAATCCTCCCTATGTAGGGCAGCTGGCAAGACGAGGAGCCTTTGCCCCCAACCGCAGGTCATCGGCGAATCCCAAACCTGCTATTTCAAGCCACTTTTGCTGTAGTTTGCGGATGGCACGGCACTGGTTTTCGGAATCGGAATTCGCTCAGGCGTCGTAGCGCGGAGCCGTCCGCAGCACTAGCTCACGCAGAGAGTCCTGCCGCAGGCGCCAGGCACAGTAGGGGGTTGTGGGCATGGCATCAGTCTCTGGCGATGAAGCAGGGCCGAGCAGAAACTCGGTTAATCTGTCCAGACAGTGTATTAATAAATAAATATTTTCATTCGCTAGTATCATCGTCTTCAATCGCAGGAAATGACACGTAGTTCATGGGCCCACTGCGCTTCTCCGAGGCCGGAGCAGGCTTGGCAACGGTAGCAACGGTAGCAGCGGCAGATGGTAAAGAAACGGAGGCAGGGGCCGAGGTTCTCCGCAACACAGCTAGCTTGCGGCCCTGGCGGCTATTGAATTGCAGGTACGACTTGAGCGTCTGGCGCGTCGACTTGCAGGGGACAGTGAGCTCAGGACGGGCACACAGCACCGACACGGTGGAGCTGGGGCACGTTGAGCTGAAGGGACCTGAAAAGTAGCGTCGCGGAGCGGCCGGGTCCGACTGGTGGCGCTTGGCGCTGGCAGGACCGGCCTCAGGGCCAGCGGCAGAGCTGACCACGGGCAGCTCGGGACGTGTGTGGCGTAACGGCGCCACAATGCCGCTGGGAGGGGTGCCCGAGGCTGGCGACAGAGGAGAACTGCTGGCGAGCATGCTGCAAATACTCTGAAAGCCTGGGATGAGGAGAGTTGGAGAAAGGCAGCAAAACGGAGAGAAACAATGCTCAGAGTGGTTCTGGGTAACGTTCCTGCCGTTGCCAGGGCTGCCGGCGCCAACGTTTATATAGCTTTTTTTTGCTTTTCCGCCGGCCCACGCTGGCCGTCCCCAATTGGGTGCCATGCGCGTGGCGTTGCGCTCCCACCCGCAAGTTAGTTTGCTGGGAGCTGGGCATGCCGAAGCTAGGTGGGCCGCTCTTTCTTGTCTCTGGAAGCGCACGCGCAAGGGTAAGGAGGTGCAGTGCGGCAAGGAGCTGGGCTAGTTCCGTTGCTTCCCTCTCCTCCATCCGCTTAGCCGTCTCCACCGGCCCTCCAGTCTCGTCGATCCGGATATTTCCGCCGAGAGTTCCATCGCCCGGCTCATCTTGCGCCCATTGTGTGCCAGCCTTTGTGCCAGCTTGTGAAGGCCTGCCCTGGAAAGGGGACCGTGGCGGCGGGGGGTCGCCAGACCCGACTGGAGAGTTGCTGTGCCTCGTGACAAGCAAAGATGAAGAAAGGAAGAGACTGGCAGCCAGTTCTCGGAATTTTACTAAACATACAAAATCCTCCCTTCTTTCCCCATCTTCTTTCCATATTCTTCTTCCCGCCCGCAGGGCTCCTCAAGCTTTTCAGAACTTCTTACCCTTGCCACTTTCCCAAGCCGGCGGTCTCTGTCCCACTAGCCCGCCCTTGTTCCAGTGGCTCGTCCCACTACGGGACCCGTCATGCAGAGCCGATTCTGGCCCACCCACGGCACCTCACGCGCCCCCTTGTACTGCATCTTTTGTCGCACAACAGGCGGCCGCCCCAATTAGGTGCCGAAAGTTCAACGGGCCGCCCTGCGAAGCCACCACTGGCGATTCCTAATTATTGGTATTTTTTTTTAGGCAAAGGGAGGGACAGCTAAGGGGAGTCGTGCGTTGCCCATCGGTCAGCAGAACTGGGCTAGCCAGTGGCACAAACGTAGTCCGCCCATCAAAAGGCCGCTCCCATTCCTTCTGCAGCTCAAATCCGACGGTGTTTTCCACGAGGGAAAGCCTCCTCATCAATAGGCTGCTCACAGCTGAAACATGGTGAAACAGAGCCCCTCAAATGGGCAATCCCAAGCCTCCGCTGCTAACTTCCCAGCACTGCGCACTCTGGTGGCTCCAGTGGCTCCCAGTACGTGAGACGCCACAAAGTTACGGGCGTTTAGGGGCTCCAGAAGCTTCCAAGGCGACAGCAGCGAGCGACAAGCCAGCCATTCTGAAAATTAAGCAGCCCCTGCTTGCACGAGCTCTAATGTGAAGCTTTAGCAGGATCTCAGCCTCTCTCTCTTGTCAACAATCCTCTTCTCTTCACCCTCATAATGTTCGGCTCATTTCTGGGGGCCTCCCACCCCTATTCCTCCCCAACTAACCCCGCCCCAATACAACTGTCTACTCACTAGCTCGATAATACAAGATAATACTGTTGCCGTTTGACGCACTGGAACTTTGTCGGCGGCGCCGCAGGTTAGGGTACCGTCTGTTCACCCTGCTATACCCTTGTCCGAACGACGACCAGGGCCCAGTGACCAGGGCCTGATCAAATTGCCCGCTCGCTCCCATTCCAGCGTGACCCCCACTAAAATCTCTCACTTAGTTTCCCCCCTGTTTCAACCCCCCTGCCGGCTGAGCTCCACGCCTTATGCAGCTGAAATGATGCTCACCCCAAAACTGAGTCGGCCGGAAGCACCCGATCGCCCGAGCTAACTCAATCCAGCAGGCGAGCAGTGGCCAGTTGGCAAAAGCAGCCTGCATAGCCCTCACATTGCTTATCGCAACGGGCCTTATCAGCCAGCTCCCACCCGGCTGCACACACTGCTGCCCAGGCCTGACCCAAACAGCCAGACTGGGGCCACTCTGATGCCCAATCTGTGAGTATCGTCTCAGTTTTCAATGTCTATCCGGTGAGAGAGATATCAGCGTCTCTCATATAATCGATAAAAAAATCGCATGCTTTCAAGCCGCATGCTGTAGTGAAGCCCCTCCGGCACCCGAAACCACCGAGAGTCGTTCCCTTCCACCAGCTTCCACTCGGACTTGAGCGTATGATCAATCAGGAACTGCACAGGAAACTTCTTGGCGCCAACCTGAATCTCACTGTAGCTTCCAGCACTCTCCACCAGAAGCAGCAAACAGCCACGCTTGCACCTGGCCAGTGACTGCAGAAACTTGACCGTCCCCGCCTTGGATTCGGCAAATAGCTCGTTCGTAGTAAACATTGATGTGATTAGGTCCAGCTCCTGCAGCTGCGGTAATTCCAGTGTCAGAATGTCGTGATTTACAAATTGAACTTGCAATGGTCCCTTCAGCGACATGGCAGCCAGCCGGTCTTCGAGGCTCATGTGTTCGGCACTGGGCGCCTTGTACCAGTCTTGGCAAATCTGCCTCATAAGCCGCTCTAGAGTCACATCCCATTGGGCAACGTCAACTGCTAAAACCTCCAGCTTGCTGCGCCCTTCTTCTCCTCCTGAAGACGTCGGACCCAGCAAGGCCACCGAAGACAAGGCTGCTACTTCTCCCCCAGCACCTCCACCAATGCACATGATTTGGGAAACTCCACTGCGGGTCAGAAGTTGTTTGATTGGCTCCATTGACAAGAACAGGTCCCTATAGCCAAGCGCACGCGATGGAGACCAGCGCACAACGTATGCGTCGAGGTTCTGCTGGCTACCAAACGCCTCCATATAGTTACGCTCGTAAAGAGAGGCCTTCACAGACTGTATGCGATGATTTATCTCCGGATCTTTCAGAGAGTCGCTGAATGTGTCCGAAAACACATCCAGGATGCTCTGATTTCTCCACTCCTGGGTAGCCATCTATCAGCCCGACGTCAGAAAAAAATGTTTAGACGTGATATCTGAATCGGGCAGGTGTTACATGACTAAGCAGGCTTTCAGCCATGACCAGAAAAGGTAGATGGTTTTTACTTCAATAAGCAAATTCGCAAGTCCTAAACTCTTTATAATGTCTATTCAAAGTTCTCACCAGCCTTACTTAGCATAAAGTCCCCAGACTTGAGGAACTTTATCAGCCAATTAGGTGCATTCCAGCCCTTAATGATACCAACACCGCCCTTACTAGAGATAGGGACTCCCATCATGAGTGAGCTCGCCTCGGCAAACGTTTTCACTGGATCCCTGCCTCCCTTCAATTCGTTGAGTACGTTGGCAATGAACACGGGCTTCTGCTGATACATGAGACTGAGCAGGGTATTTCTGGCCCCAGACACAATGTCACCAAGGACAAATGCATTAGAGTAGCCTTTCACATGCAGGCCCTCGTGAAGCACATATCCCCGTGGATCAAGTACCGTCTTATCAGTAATGAATGAGGTATTGGGCGAGCCTCCTGTGGCGTTAATTACAATATCCACTGTCTTGGATGAATTGCTGTTGGTGTAAAGCACCGTTCTGTCACCATCTTGCTTTTGCGACTCCACTCGATCAGCGACAATGCTTACTCCAAGGTCGTGAAGCATATTCGTAGCCCTGTTGATCTGCTTCGGCTGCAACTCCGACAGAATTCCACTTGAACCAGTATAAACAGTGACTTCAATAGCAGGGTTCTTTTCAGCAAGCTCTGCTGCAATCTCTACTCCTGTTGGGCCGCCTCCAATCACAGCCACCGATTTTGCGGACTTGACCTTCGACAGAAACTTACTAAACTCGAGGTCTCTTTCCTTCTTTGGAAGCGTCAAGTCAAGCAAGGAGAATTCATAGCGCATTCCGGTGGTGAAAATCACGTAGTCATATGGAATAGTCCGTCCAGATTCAACCTTGAGAGTATTGGCTTGCAAGCTGGCCTCGACAACTTTGTCGACGATAAACTCGACATTATCATACTTCTGGTAGCGCTTAGAGAGGTCGAAATGGATTTTCTCATACGATTCGGGCTGTACCATCACACGTGGGAGGGCAACGGTGAATTCTGCCAGAGATGGGGTGATGACTTTGATGCTGTAGTCATTCTCTGATAACTTGGGCAGGATTGACTTCACAAGACTGTCCACGGCGACAGAAGCTGCAAAATTTCCGCCAACAACTACGATAGTCTTGGTCATGCTGATTATGATTTAATGAATTGGAATTAACTTCATTGAAACCGATTCACAGCGATACTTATACTTGAGCTGTTCTCCGCCGGACTTTCGCATCCCGCATATCGGAGGTCACCGACTGATTCCTCATCAGGTCGGTCCCGAGATTATGTCAGCGGCAATAAGGCTCCTCGAAGGTCTGAATTTGTCTGGATTTGTCCCAAACCCCGATTACGTCAGCGGCAAAATGTACTTCAAAGCACTGACATATCCCAAATGGGGAGGCTTTGTCAGCGGCTAATTGCACCTTCGGTCTTAGTGGTTGAAGAGGTGTATGAGCGGCGCGTGAATCGCGGAGATAAGACTAGGTCGTTAGTAAGAGCTTTGTACTCCAGTATTTTGCCACAGTTGTGGCAATAGGAGCGTGATTAAGCGTTAGCAATATTTTTATCTTGTGAACATTGTCTCGCAGCCGGCAAAGACAACGGGGGAGCGGTGTTATGGGCACCTTATTTAGTAATCACATCAGCACCTTGAGCAAGTCGCCTTATCAGATTCCCGAATAATCATGGTCCATTTTGAGATCTTCTCCAGGCTCTCTGCAGCAATACTAGGGCACTCAAGTGATCGATATGGTTGGCAAGCTTCTCCAAATCACTTTTGACAAGGCTACTGTGCGCTGCCATTTAACGTGTGCATGTGGTTTTCTCAGTCTTGCAGGCTGTGCGGAAAGCAGGCACTAGAACAGAAGAGAACCTGTTGATGAGATCAAAAAGAACAGCTACACCACTGATAAACTACAGAAGCTCTATTCATTCTCTTCCACATCTTGCGTGGGTCGCCTCCATTTCTAGCCAATAGTCTTGCGAAGGTCGCATCAATTTCTCCGCGGCCGGGTCGCGTGGCGTTTCGAGTTTCAGTTCAACTTATTGTACTTCACACTAGCTTTCTCCTTCGCTTCCCAAATATATCCTTTTATGATTCGACTGGTATGGATCGCAATGCCTCATCGTGCAGGGCACTCAAATAGGCAATCTCGATAAGACTGCTGCATGACTGCAGAAGGTTAGGAGGGCTGACTATGAGAACAGAATGGACGGCTTGGAGGATCATGACTAGGATATTTTACACATCAAGGAGATGGTCTAGATAGCAAGCAGGGACCCAGACAGACGTCATGAACAAAAATTGCTCCGCTCCTAATAGCAGGTGACGAGTAGAATCTATGCGCCGGACCGGCGCTGATCGCTCTGCAAAATGGTGGTTATTTATGGGCAGAGAGTTTTCAGATGGTAGAGACCTCAAAATTCCAGAGAGATACTCAGAGCGTATCCCTGGACTCCAACTAGGACACTTCTCTTATTGCAGTGCGTGTCCGCCGCTAGAACATTCCGGGGCATTTGCCCCCAAGATCTGCGAATTTTGGCAGCTGGAACTTAACCAGTGGGGCATCAGGGTCCTAGTGGGGCAGTCCATACCTTCCGTCGATCCGTCGTTTGGCTAGCGCTTGCCACCATGGGCCCCGGCATTGTTACCCGTCGGAGCAGCGTTAGTGACGTAATGGGACACTGAGCAACTCGTGACGCTGGTGGCAGAGCTGCAGCGGGCGGGCCGGGTGAGACCGGAGAAATTTCAGGCAAGGATAACAAGGCAAATTCTTTTGGACGGTACCAAATCACTGCTGGAACCTACCAAGAGCAAGTCAAGCGATGACCAAAGGCTGGGGTATGCAGGCACGGCTCGTTGCCGACCGGGCAGAGCAAGCGGAGTGCAGTTGGGCGGGCGGGCATGCGTCGGCAAAGGAGGGTGGGACTTGTCAGGGCATGCAGTGACTACTGTGCAGCCGCCGTTTTGGCTACCTAAAAACTAGCCACGGAGACAACGCCACTAGTGGCTAGAGTGACGATCTGTTAGTAGAATGTGGTAAAAAGGGTTTCTATCGTTATCCCTTGTTTGGTGCAGTCTTGGAGCTTGTCTGCTGTCGAGGGCGACCTGCTGCTATTCTTGTCTTGCTTCACGCTTGCTGTGTACAGCCGCACTTGCCCTTTTGACCTTGTTCGAGCATACTCCGACACGGGCAGGGGCACCGTTGGGGGTGGAGCACGCCCATGGTCGTGACGTCACAGCCCTTGCTGATGGAGGCACTGTAGGCAGACGATCTTTGCTGTCCCCGCCGAGTACTGTCGGATATAAAATGTGCGACACCGCCGCCCGTACGCGCCGTTATCGTTCCTGAAACGCTGTTCTTTGTAGTGCTTCTTTCCTGCACAGCTCATCTCAGCAGAGCATCACCGCCGTCCCACCTGCATAACCCACAAAATTTTGCGGGTGTGAGTATCGAGACTCTATAATACCCTGGCCCTGCAAGTTTTTCGTCAAGCGGTTTTTTTAGCTTGGACTTGTAACGGCCAGCCAATACTCGAACAGAATAGCAAGCCCCACTCCCCTCAGCCCTCGCAGGAAACGCGTAAGCCAGGCTCGCTCCCAGCGCTCCATTTTTGCCCCAGGTTCCCCAGGCTTCCACCAACCTCCCAGCTCGCGCTAGCTGACTCAGGGTCCTGCGTTAGCTTCGTCACATTGTCGAGCGCCCGCGCCCCCTCCGCTTCAAGCCACTCCCATTTGTCTAGTCGCTTACTCCTCAACCTTTGCAGCTTGTTATTCCCCCCTGGCTCCCACCTCTCCCACGGGCCCCACTTGCTTGCCACAAATTGCCCCCGAAACACAGCTGCGTCCACCTCCCAAGCCTCTGTCGTCATAGCCCAGCTCCCAGCCCCCAACTCCCACGGCGCGCCAGGCACCTCAGGGCTATTTTTGTGAACGCTTTCTCCTCACATCCACCTGTGCCGTTCAAATTACATGAGCGTTCAGACGCCACGCTCGCCGTGCTCCCCGGCCACGCTCCAGGGGATTCATGGAAGGCGTCTAACAAACTACTTTGACCTGCCCGAGTCGCGCTACCCGGTCCAGAGCGCCGCAAGCATCTCCCCAGCGTCTCCAGGCCGCCAGCTTACACAGCAGACGCTGCCACTGGAGCAAACACAACAGCAGTCGCCGCCACAGCAGTCGCCACCGCAGCAGCTACCGCAGAAGCCACCTCAAAACGGGCCACCGGGCCCCCAGCAGCCCCAGCAGCCACCGCAGCTGCAGGTTCCATCGCACGAGTCTCTGCCCCATGAGTCCCTGCCTCAGGCTCCATCGCACGAGTCCCTACCACAGCAAGCTGCCTCCACGCCTGCATCTGCTACCCCGCGCTTGGCCGCCAAACCAGCTCTCCACACCCCACGCATCACAACTTCCCCTCCTCCCGCCATCGCCAAGCACCAGCTCCACCCCATCTCCATCTCTCAGGTCTCTGAATTGTACAAGGCGGCGACGGCGGGAGGGGCGCCAAATTCTCAGCCAAAACTCTCTCCCGCATCGCCCCACTTCTCGCTGCCGCCCCTCGAGGTGCCTCCAGCAGTACACAGCATAGCCCCCGCAGCTCTCAACTCTCTCCTGAGCCAGAAACAGCCTTCTCAAATCCTCCTCGTCGATGTGCGCCCCTATGCAGCCTACTCTGTCTCACGCATCAAGGGCGCCGTTAACATTTGCATTCCATCGACCCTGCTCAAACGACCCACCTTTGTGGTATCTCGCTTTGTCGACTGCATTGCCGAGGAGCAGCGTCACATGCTGGACAATCTCGCAGACTACTCGCACATTATTCTCTACGACCAGAATGCCCCGGAGCGCTTGTCTTCGGAGCCATCTGCGCAACACGCGACCCTTGTTCACACGCTCCGCAAGTTTGACCAAGACAGTAAGCTCACAGCCTCGGTGTACTACGTTGCCGGAGGTTTCCAGGCTGTGTCCCAGTCTCATCCGGATCTCATCGACGCTCTGGCTTACCAGCAACAGGAGGCGACAACGGCAGCAGCGGCAAAGTCCGCTCAACTTGGCAGGTCGCTCGACTCGTCCAACTTTCGCTCTTCTGCTCGCTCCAGCGCTGCGGGTGGGGGCTTTTCTGCTTCCCAGCCGTTTTCTCTTACCGGCTTTGCCATCCCCAACGTAAACGCTCGAAGCAATATGTTCCTTCGCTCAAAGTCGTCCGTTTCGAGCAAATTTGACACCCGCCTGCAGGACGTTATCTCTTGGAATATTCCACATCTCCAAGACGCAGAGAAGGCTTCGTTCCCGACCTGGCTGCAAAAGGTACTCGCTGCAGGCTCATCAGATCTCTCTGAACAGTTCTACGAACTCGAAGCAGCTGAGAAGTCCCGTATCCAAGGTGCATTTTCGGGAAATTTTTCCAATCACTCCCCACGCGAACCAGAAAGTCCAGGCGTCTACTCTATCGCGGCAGGTGTTGACCTTGGCAACAAGAATCGATACCACAACATTTGGCCATATGACCACTCACGTGTCCGTGTTCCTACTTCTCAGTCTCGCTCCTGTGACTATATCAACGCATCGCATGTGCAATCCAGGCTCTCCTCTCGCAAGTACATTGCTACTCAAGGCCCGCTACCTTCAACCACCATTGACTTTTGGTCCGTGGTATGGAGCCAAGACATACCTCTCATTGTTATGCTTACTGCCGAGTATGAGGGTGGTCACGCCAAGTGCCACACGTATTGGACCCCCGGCCAAATTGGAGATCACTTGTGTCTGGAGTGTGAACAAGAGCAAGAAGTACTGCTCAACGAAGCTACTAAAACCAAGATTATTATCCGAACTCTCAAACTCAGCAACACGGACGACAACACGAGTAAAACGGTCACTCAAATCCAGTACTCCTGCTGGCCAGATCTTGGACTTCCTGCGGACCCGCGCGACGTGTTGTCGCTGGTGGCCGTTAAAAATAAGTATCTTGCAGACCCTCAAAAGTCTGTTGTCGTCCATTGTTCCGCCGGTTGTGGTCGCACGGGCACATTCTGCACTATTGATACTGTGGTTGATATCCTTGATCGTGGCAATTCTGAGAACGGTGTGAATCTAATTTTCGAGGTTGTCAAGAGCTTCCGTCGCCAGCGACTATCCATGGTACAATCCTTGCGGCAGTATGTTTTGTGCTATGAAGCAGTTGTTCAACATTTACACAGTAAGTGGCTGGAGAAGAACACAGATACAGCACGCTAGTGCCACGGTTGTTAGCATCAACGGCCGTGAAGATTGTTGGATAGACCCGAAAAGAGCTTCACCAGCTTTATATTTATTTTTATATGTTGGCTTTGTCAACACCTTTATTTATCTCTACAAGTCTCCAAATACATTATTATGATGGCTGTAAAATATTACCAAGCAGCTGCAAAACCTCAGGGTTCAGAGCCCCGACGAATTCAGCATGCTCAGGAGACATGGATTGTACAGAATTTAGCACACTGTGAATATAATTCTTCAGCTGCACAGAATGCACAGGATTGTGCTGCCGGAGTGATTTCCGTCGCTCCATTTCCTGAGTGAAGGGGGTTTGTTCGTCCCCATCACTTGCTCGATAATACACCTCACTATCACCATTATCTTCACTGATTTCGTCCAACAGTTCGCACCACATATTGACGTATTCCTTGGGCAGCCTCACCATGACCGGTTCTCTACCAGTTTGCAGCAAGGCTGTAAGACCAAGAGCGTAGAGTTTCTTGTCGGATGGACTGCCAATGCTTTCGAAACGCTCAAACCACTCACCAATAAACGAGTTGGCTGTGTCGCCCAGAGTGTTGAGGAGTGATGACGCATCTGCCCAAGCAATCCTGGAAATAAACTTGAGAAGGCGAGCGGAGGAAACGTTCGATCTATCTGGAGAAAGCACATACGTGACAATTGCCTCTACGCAAGGCCTGGAAACATTCCAGTATTCATTCACTGGAACAGTCTGTGCAACCAGATCCAAGGTATTGGCCAAGACGTTGAGCTGCTGCACCTGCATATTTGGAATAAAATCAGCAAATTGCTGGAATAGAGTATCGCCGTTGGAAGAAATAAGCTGTCGAGCTGCTAGTAGTAGATATGAGTCCAAAATCATGAGCAACTGCTCCACTGACTCAGTTTGAGAGTCAAAAAGCTCACCAAAGAACTGTGACAGTTCAATAAGCTCATTGGTCAGGTCAAGATCCGACGGTGCATTCTCCATGACTGCTAGCCACAATTCCAAACCGTCTTCAAAGAGGTAGAGATGCATTGGGCTCATTGGATCAATTGCAACCTTGATAACAGGTATCAGAAAGTGGAAAAAGTTGATGGAACTAGCACCCAAGGCTGTGACAAGATTTTTTAAAGTTTGTATGATGGTTGCCAGAACAATAGGCTTGTCTTGTGCTGTTTCCCATAAGGGAGGGAGGAGGGAGAGAATCGTTTGGGTGTGCGGACCGATAAACGCACCAACCCTTTCAACAATGACTGAAACACAATTGAGCAAGCATACCCTAGTGTCAATGCTGTCAGAGGTGACCATCAGTGAACAAACCTTGGTGAGGGAAGGCTCCAAGAAAGGAATGAAATCCTCTGCGACAAACTTGTAGTCATCAATTGCATACCTCAATGCAGTGGCAGCGTTGAGCTCTACAATAATGTCATTGGAAGAACTAGTCGTATCAAGGAACGAGAGCAGCATTTGATATATGTTGACTCTGTGTTCTCTTGTGCATTCAACACTAATCCACTCGGAAATGAGGAGACATATGCGGCGACGGATGATGCGGTCAGCGCTTGTGGCTCGTGTCAAAATATAATTATCGAGCATTTCGTCTAGAGAAGTGTGAGTGTGGAGGGCTGAGGAACCAACTTCAAAGACATGAAGACCGGCGTCTTGAACTAGCGGGTCCTCATTATGCATAGTCATTTGAACGAAGGAAAGAACATGCGGGATGAGGTCTTTCTTGAAGGTGACGACAAGGTCAACGTAGACCTTTGAGGCGCAATCGCAAAGATCTGTTGCCCAGTCACGGTTGGAGTCTTCGTTGAACCACTCCTCGGGGTCATCTTGCCAGGCGACGAGTTCACGTGGACGCAGTTTCATGTACCAGTTGAAAATGACAGACATGATCTGTTGTAAAGTGTGGGGAGTGAAGAAAGATTCAAGGAATGAGACGGCATGGATCTTATCGTTTTTGTCCATGAGACGGGCGGCTTCGGCGTCGTTGTTGACGCCGTCTAGGATGGATACGGACAACGACTTGACCTGAGTGGCCTGTTTAGAATACAAATTAACCAGGGTCTTGATGAGATGGAAGCCCTGGATGCAAGAAGCTTCCCAGAACTCAGTGTCCTGGTTGTCTTCGGTGTCGGTTGCCGGGTCATAAAAGAGATGAGCCTTGGACTCAATTATCTGGAGATAAGCCTGCAGGATATCTTTTGTAGCGGGCATGAGGCACAAGGCGATCGGCTTAGATATCGCCAGCTGCTGAAACATTTTGCCATATCTCTTCACAAACTTGAGCGTCAGCTGGGACGGGCTGGACTCATACTGGGTGACAAAGGCCATTAGGTGCTGGAGGGTCTGCGGGAAAATGTCGAGGACCTGCTGAGACCGGTGCGGATGGACGTAGCCATCGACAATCAGGCGACTGTAGATGCGAAGACACAGGTACGCGATTGGCAGGTTTTCGGCGCCCGAGTTCGCGCTGCTCAGTGAGGAGTTGACAATGTTGAGATAGAGGGAGCCCACCATGGAGGTGAGGGTCGGAGCCAGGCGCTGCAAAGTGTCACGGATGCGGCCGTATTTGGTCAGCGACATGTTTTTGACAATCTGATTGAGAATGATGAGGGCATTGTCGATAGCGACCGAGTCCGAGCTAAGAATAAAAGAAGACAGGTCGTCAAAAAGCGAGGGCCATTCAGCAAAGTATGCTGCGCGGCAGATGCCTGCGTATGCCACGGCCAATTGGCGGACAAGCTTCTTGTTGTCCTCGTGGATGATGCTGAATGCGTTTGAAATGATGGCCCGCTTTTCTTCGTCGGAGATGGCGTGCTTTGCGGTCTTTTTCCAGTGCTGAGGCAGCGAGTTTTTGAAGTAAATGACGGCCTGCCAGCGGATCTGCTGATCCAGGGACTGATCTGAGAAGATTTGCTGGAGGAGGCTGTGGAAGCCTGGGTCGGCTTGGTGAGTTTTGAGAAAGGTTTCACCATAGGCTCTTTCCTGGGCGGAGCGCTGCGATCCCGCAATGGCCAAGTGCTGCACCAGCGTCTGGGCGTCCATTGTGATGGAGACTTTGGATGCAAGGTTTTTGTCAGATTTCAGCCCCTGGATTAGTGGGAGTTCCAGTGAGAATTCCGGTGGGACTCCAAGTGGGTTGAGTATTTGTTGCAGATGGTGGGAGCTGTGGGTTTGTGGGAGTTGAGTGCATGTGGGAGGTTGAGTGTACTTGGGAGTTGAGTGTACTTGGGAGTTGTGTGGGTGGGTGGGGCCGTATGGTACGCAGGAGAGGAGATGGCCACTCGGATGGTAAGGAGCATGTTTGATCGGCGCACGGGCAATCTAAGATGGGAAATTAGGTTGGCATGCCTGAAATGAGAATAATAAATGGGAGGTGGATGGGTATTAGATCGGGGAGGCTTGAGATGGATATAGCTTGGGCAGCCGAGAGGCAGTGCAGGATTGTGGGGCAGAAAACGCTGAGGGATCGAAGGGCGGAGGCATGGCCGCCGGAGGAATGCCCTGATCCCCCAGCACCGCCCAAAATTCCGCATTGATCCACAGGGAAGAAGAGACACGCGAGCGAAGTCCGTTGCTATTGCCCCCCCTAGTGGCTGGGCGTTACTGTTAGACACCGTGCTAGTGGCTAGGCACTAGCCTAGCGTCACTAGTCCAGTGACACTTTTGGTGGCATTTGCGGGGAAGGGCAGTTCATGAGGCTCGACGCTAGGTATGTGGCACGCTAGGTACCGTTTAGTCTTGTTTCACTGCAGGTCAGAAGTTAAAGCAGGTGCCCTGGCCGTTGACCCCGCAGGAGTCCAAGACAGCGCATAGCTTAGCCTTCACTAGTTACCAGTGATTAGTCCCAACTGAGAACCATAAACAAGGATGGTTAGTGGATGGCTTCCACTGGCGGGGTGTAATGGGCAGTGGCCGGCAGTGGCAGGCGGTGAAGCTGAAGCAAGTTGCTAGGAAGAGCTGGCGCAAGCGTGCGGCAGTGGCAGTGGCAGTGACAGTGAGAGCAGCAAGGGCAGCCGAGAGACATGTGCAGAGAGACGTCTTGGAGACTTGAAACCGCTGTGCCGAAGCCACCGTCCGCGCAGGCACAGAACCCGCTTGTGGCGCGCCCTGCGAGGGTCTGTGCATGCCGCGCCCCGCACCGTGCGTGGCCCTAAAAATAGCTGGGATGTTTCTTTTCCACCACAAGTCCGGCAGCCGGGCATCCTGAAACATGGCTGGCCTGCCACACTAGCTAGTCTGTGGCCACTGGCGTGCCTGGTGGTGCATGGCACGGCATGGAGCTGCTGCGGAGATAAGCACGGATCGTCGTTGGGGGCAGCTTCTCGGTATGTAGTTGGTGCATGCGAGTGGGGCGCGGGTGATTGTGCGACCAAGAAGGCAGGCCAAAGGTGTCAGGAACAGGCAGTCCGCCGTACCTCTACTGGCTTTTGCGCGTGCATGAACCCCCGGCAACCCCGGCAGAAACCCCTGTAAAGTGGCGTGGCGTTGCAGTCACCTCTGGGAAAACACGCAACGATTTGCGCTGGATGGCTCACTGCAGGCGGCAAGCGGCAAGACGAGCGCGGCGGCGCTGGGCGGCCCCCGAGAAGAGGGGCAGTGAGCGGCGGAAGGCGGGCGGGCGGGAACCAACTCTCACGCACATTTCCCAGCCAGGGTACTTCGAGGTGGCGATGCACGCCTGCAGGGCGGCTGCGCCAGACTCCGGGGGTGTCACTTTTCCACCCGCTACCTTTGGAGGCGGGCGCAACGTTAGCGTGGCGTGGGGG